>JACEVL010001076.1:15000-263186 GCA_020284085.1 Aporrectodea caliginosa
GTAAATTCTCGTGAATATTAGGCATTTCTAATATTCGAAAATATTCGTAATTATTCGATGATAACGTCACTGTTTGCGTTTTCTTTACGAACAAATTTAAGACTACTAATTTAAGAATCTATGCAGTGTTTTTGCAGCACTATACGTAGTAACAAAAATTCTTATACCCGTTACTTACTTACTTGCATCGCCGATTGAGACTTCGAACAATAAACTAAGAGAAGTGAAAGTAACTGTAACGTGAAACTGTTCTTGTTCTAATGCCTAGTTTTTGGCACTGATTTCTTGCAATTAATTAGTATTCGTTGGCCAGTTTCAATATTCGTATATATTCGTCAATTTCTACCAATCTTAATACCGGTAATCGTAATATGCGCATACTCGTTCTATGGCTAGAACCCTACGTGGGGCGCGGTGGTGTAGGGGTATGTTCGGTGCCTTGCAGCCGGATGGTTGCGGGTTCGAATCCACCTCAAGCCGCCGCGTAGGGACCCTGGGCAAGTCCTTCACTCGCAATTGCTCATGCGCTTCGACGTGAAACTTCGATTTAGTGTCCGCGCTGTAGTCGGGAGCGCCTATGAGTATAAATCTTGAAGGGCGCTATAACAAGTGTTCATACATACATACATACATGCCTACTCATTTTTGGAGGAAGACTACTCTACGAATGTCTAAGGACAACATTTGCACGATTAAATAAAGCGACTGTGTTATGCCGAGTCGGTTGTCGTGCTGAGTCGATCTGAGTTGCGGTGTAACGTTCGGTCGTGCTGAGTCGTGCATTGCTGTGACAATGCATTTGGTACAATAAACCTCGTGAAACAATACCGAGACTTCCAACTGTATGGTGATCGACTATCCCACCAATCGGGCGATCCAACTATGAAGCGACGGCAGCTATACGTTACATTATGTATGCTGGCGTATCTGTATGGGTTTATGCATATATATATATATTTATATATTTGTATATATACATGTATGTACGTGCAATATTATGTATGTATGTACAATTATTTGTATATATGTACAAATGCATGCATGTACGTATGTATGTATGTATTGTATTGTATTGTATTTGAACACTTGTTATAGCGCCCCTACCAGATTGCCCATTCAGAGGCGCTCCCGACTACTGAGCGGACGCTGAGTCGGAGTTTCACGCCGAAGCGCATGAGCAATTGGGAGTGAAGGACTTGCCCAGGGTGCCTACGCGGCGGCTTTGAGGTGGATTCGAACCCGCAACCCTCCAGCTGCAAGGCACCGAACATACCCCTATCCACCACCGCGCCCCAGTATATTGTGTTGTGTTGTATTGTGTTGTATTGTACTCCACGTTTATATTGCGACCGAGCCACCCGCAGTAAAGATCCGAGAAATTAATCTCCGACCGAGTGACCGGGAAGCGAACCTGGGCCGCCGACGCGCCTACTGACTCAGATCTCATGTATGTGGTATGTATGCTGTATGTATGTATGTATGTATGTATGTATGTATGTATGTATGTATGTATGTATGTATGTATGTATGTATGTATGTATGTATGTATGTATGTATGTATATACGAACCCATGTATATATATATATAAGCATGTATGCATCTGGACAAATGTGTTTAATCTTTCAGTAGCCTCTATTGTGGTAAATGGTTTCCGGTAAATACAGTAAACAAGAACGACATATTCTAGTGGTCGTCTTTAATTGTGACAGAGACAAAGCAGGAAGATCGTTTCTGATCACTAGCCATAAATACATCCAAATGTTAATTTCAGAGTGTCGTAGTCACGACGTTGTGGAGTCTCGTAGTCACAGCGTCAGATCTCCCAGGCTGAGGCGTTCCGCAGTTGGAGCCTATGGGTATGGAAGAGTGCAGGTTGGGTCATTGATATCCACGTACAACTGAAACAGACAACATCGATTATAATTTATATGTTATATGATGTGATAAAGCGTAAATACTCATTAGTATTCTTCAATATATATATATATATATATATATATATATATATATATATATATATATATATATATAAAGCAGCGTCAAGTTACAGAAATTGGATGGATGGATGGATGGATGGATGGATGGATGGATGGATGGATGGATGGATGGATGGATGGATGGATGGATGGATGGATGGATGGATGGATGGATGGATGGATGGATGGATGGATGGATGGATGGATGGATGGATGGATGGATGGATGGATGGATGGATGGATGGATGGATGGATGGATGGATGGATGGATGGGTGAGTGGATGGATGGATGGATGGAGCGCTCACACTAGACTCGCGTATTTGGCGGCTCCACTTTTCCAATGCATTGTCTTTAACGTCTGTGCGTCACCTATGTGCGATCTTGGACCAGAAGCTGACCTCTAAGATCATGAGAAGACGGTATGTAGAACATGCGTTTATCATCCATAGTATACGAGACGCACTGCTTCCACGCTGCTGGATGCATTCATATTTGTACGGGTCAAGCTTCATTGGTCGCCCAATCGAAGGCACATTCGAGCTTCTTGATGATGCGCAACTGCCTGGTCGATTCGGGAACCGTGTATTCTAGTGTCATCTGTCCATGGCTGGATGGATGGATGGATGAATGGATGATTGCTAATTATTCCGTTCCCTTCCTAGAACCCCTTCTCAGTCATTCCTCTCTCAACTAAAAATGATCTTATTTGGCCGCGCTTGGGTTGGGAGCGCCTCTGAGTAGTTCTCTTGAAGAGGCGCTTTATAAATTCTAGTAATGAATGAATGAATGAATGAATGAATGGTTGTGAATCCGTTCGCTTCGGAAGCACAAGGCACCCTGCTTATACCTCCGGCGGAAGAGAGTAAGGATGAGAATGGAAAGGAGGAGTACACCCAGTGGTTTTAACGGATTTGAGGGCAAGCAGATGGGTCTGAGGGATATGTTCACAAAGACGCGAAAATGACAGACAATCACTGACAGTAAGACACTAACGATACGATAGACAGACAGACAATATTGAAACTTGACTCACCGCACGGAACCAAGTCTGGAAAGCAGGTGCAAGAACCGGTTCTGTAAGAAATAAGAAAACAAACGATTTTTGAACCGTTTTACGTTACGTCCTGTGATGTGATTAAATTAAATGTATTGAAATGCTAGTGATAGACAGTGTTGTATCAATTACATTGCAAATGCAATTCAATTATAATTGCAATTGCATGCTTGTAAACGTAATTGAAATTACAATTACAATTACTTTATTGTGAAAGTAATTGAATTACAATTAATCAATCAATCAGCCGGTTATTGATTCAACAGCAGCACAAGACTTATGGAAATATTATTAACAATCAGTCATTTTCAAAGTTAATCTGCTGATGCCGTCAACAGGATATCCCTAAAGGATAAAATAATCCGCTATTGCAGGGCTGCCCCTTTTCCACGTTACTTAAAATGTAATTCAATTACAATTACAATTCTGGAACTTGTAATTCAATTACGTAATTCAATTACATGCATTTCAATTACTGAACAACACTGGTGATAGATAATGAAGAATAAAAACATTTATTTAATTGTTCAGTTCTCTCGAAGGAATAGAAAGTTGTCGCTTAAGATAATCATAGCGGTAATTTGAAATATTACGAGATGTTACCGGTACTTCAATGTCAATGTGTGACTTCCTTTATAAATCATTTTAATTTTAAGATATTTGCAAAGACTTTCACAGAACGTGACCACTGTAAAAATATCCACTTTTATTTTTCATGTAATTGTTATAAAATGAGAAGCGATTATAATTTCATTTCATTTTTGCACGCTTCTCGAAAGTAAGTCCGGTTTCATGTATCGTAATCGTAATCGTAATCTCCAAATTTCTAAAGCGCCACTCGAAAGCCAAGCGCAGGGCACCAGCTTATTCACGAGCGCTGCGTCTAGTCAGAAGGGTTGTCCGAAAGAGTAGTCCGAGGAGGTCCGAGTCCGGTTTCCAGAGGATCAGAGGGGTCAGAGTAGCTGCTAAGGTGGGTGTCGTTTAGGTCGAGAGTTTGAAGGTAGGTGATCAGTTGAGTCGGGGTAGGAGTTCTTGAAGAGAAGAGACTTTAGTTTCGAGTGGAAAGTGTAGTGTCAAGTGTGTAGTACCGTAGTGTATTTTAAACAGATTTCTAGTTACAACTATTCAATCTTCATCCAAGATTGAACATTTTTACACTTTTCACAATTCGGTTCTCGGTTCGCTGAACAATAGTGCCATGTCTCCAACTTTCGCTTCCGCCTCACTCTACTGAGTCTAGAGTCTAGAGACTCTAGAGTTTCAGGGTCTCTAGACCCTGAAACTCTAACACATTTTGCTAACTACGTGTTCAAGGCCCGTTCATACTAGGTAAACCCAGATGGTTGCTAAAGGTACTATCACAGCATAATAAATATTGACACACGCTAAAGACACAAAACATGAAACGACACACCTGGAATAACACCACAGGCTAGGTCTTATTATTTTTATTGTTCTTCCTTATTATAACTATTATTATTATTTTTTTGCCCGAGGTATGAATGATCCCTCAGGCTCTTAGAAACTATCTTAAGGTGTTTCTTTTAATCTGGAGTTATTGGTCCTCGTCCCCGTTGCATTGTGCGAAAGTGCCTCTGAAGGCTACGACATTGAATATCTGTAATTTATTACACATTTTGCTAACCACTATAATAATAATAATAATAATAATAATAATAATAATAATAATAATAATAATAATAATAATAATAATAATAATAAATTATAATAATAATAATAATCATCATTATAATTATTATCATTACTATTATTATTATAATTATTATCATCATTATCATTATTATTATTATTATTACAAAGTAAGTAAGCTGATCTTTGAGCACACCTGCTTGGTTTTTAAGTGACCTAAAACTGACCTGACCAAATTTAATTTTTTTTTGATTGGGTTTGTTGCGCCAGCATCTGATGTCTGGTGCTCTAGATTACGGCGTCATAATTATAAGTTAATAAATCATATTAATTGACACTGCAGACCGATGTGAAAAAGTGTATTCCCCCTTCTGTTTTTGTGACTTACCAGGGGTGCCCTGGATGTTCACGATTGTGTCAACCCAAAGGTCGATGTCGGCATGCGAAACCGTAGCAGGAGCTGCGTCCAGGTTAGCCATTCTGTTGAAGGCAGCCGTCAGCTCCGTGTCACAGGCCGGAATTATGGGTCGATGGGCGACCAGGAAGCAGTCGAGATCGCACTCTGCAGCTGCACATATAAAATAACAACAGAAATTGCAGAAATCACAATTTTACTTCAACTTAACTGAGCGCCGATACGTATGAGTAAAAGTCCCGCTAATCGGACGCCAATTCGCAAACAAACTTTTGTAAAAAAAACCTAGAATTTAAGTCAAGTATTTTCACTGAATGAGGCTATGGGTTCACGATGGTTTGGTTCAAATTTTGCAGTCAAGGTGCCAACGGGTGGAACACGGAAGAGTAATGTAATGTAATGTAATTAGTAATTTATATAGCGCCGCTCACAGCCGAGGCCATTCAGTAGAAGAGTCAAGTTGTTCCGCTTATTAGGCTTATGGCCCGCATCAGAAGATGACGAATACAAAGAAGAATAGTTCGTTAAGCTAGCTTGAGGCATCTCAGGCGGACTTAAGGGGCTGTCCTGCCTCATTTGAATGTGAGGGGTTGAGCGACTTCCTTTCTCTTAATTTTGAGATATATAAGCTCGTGGCCAGTCTTGACATCGCCGTATGATCTTCCCGCCATCACTGTATACAGTAAGTATAACTGAGTTGTCTATTATAGAGGGCACATGCGGTTGGATGCCATACACATCATGCTTAGAAAAAGTATGACCGTGTTTCGTCTCATGATCTATGCTTACCTCCTCCGAGCCACTCGGAGTAACGGGTGTGGAATTCACTGCGGTCAAGTGTCTCACTAGGAACGACATCCAGATAGCAGAAGTACAGGCAACCAAAGACATCCGCACGATCCAGTCCGCTGGCCTGCGAACAGAATCCTGGAGCACACGAATACCTACACAGCACGTTGAACACACATTCCTCATAAGATGCCTCTTTCTCTCAATTGTTCTCTCTCTATATCATCTATCTATCTATCTATCTATCTATCTATCTATCTATCTATCTATCTATCTATCTATCTATCTATCTGTCTGTCTGTCTGTCTGTCGTCTGTCTGTCTGTCTGTCTGTCTGTCTGTCTGTCTGTCTGTCTGTCTGTCTGTCTATCTATCTATCTATCTATCTATCTATCTATCTATCTATCTATCTCTATCTATCTATCTGATCTATGTCTAGCTCTGTCTCACTTGTGTGTGTGTGTGTGTATGTTTCTGTGACACGAGATATGACTGTATGGTGTTTATGTGTACCATAAGTGTGTTTAGCAATCAAATTTTGTTAACATGCGGATTTTACTGGATAACTTTCGTTTTTTCGGACTTTAAATGTGACCTAGCATGCATTCGTCGAGTTATTATAGGGCTTATCTCTTTCACCGTTGTTACCGATAATTTTGAGCTTTTTACGGAAGCTTGTAATCTATAGGTTTACCGCGCAACTGGCGGATTGGTCCATCCTGAGAATTTTCCGGATATTAACCTGATAGCGTCAAGCTCCATCTGGAAAGGCAAAGAGAGTCTGCGGATTAGTGTCCACCGTTCCGCTTCGGTGATGATCCATGAACATTCCCGGCTGCGAAGAATGTCGTCCAACAAAGACCCGTTGCAAAGGGATACCCGAAAGCGGAGTGAAGAATGTCGTCCACCAAAGACCCGATGCAGAGGGATGCCCGAAAGCTGAGTGAAGAATGTCGTCCACCAAAGACCCGATGCAGAGGGATGCCCGAAAGCTGAGTGAAGAATGTCGTCCACCAAAGACCCGATGCAGAGAGATGCCCGAAAGCGAAGTCTACTTACCATCTGCCACGGACTGTTTGATGTTGGGTTTTGATGTGTTGCGAGCCTCATTACCAGTCGTCGTTCCACTTCTTCTATGCTATGCCTTTAGTTGAAGAACTTGGAGCATGGTATCTGCTATCAACTGTGGATGGATATCCGTTGGATGGGTTCTGTGTGTCTGCGGGAACTCGTCATCGGTGAATCGTCGAGTAATCTGTGCACTATACTTATTCATCTATTAGCATTGTCTGCTTAGTGACTTTAACATCATTCAGGCAAGCTCAAGAAGGGCTTTTGCGAAGTAAAAAAGGAGCTGTAGTATTTGTTCGTCGATACATGCATTCATATCTGTATATATAAATATCAATCATGCTTGTATATGTAGGCCCTATTATGTGTATGTTTTTCAATGTTTGTATTTTACCGTATGTATATGGACACTTAAACAGCGGCGGGTGCTGAATGAAATTACCTCACAGAGATACTTTTAAGTTACGTGGCAGTCCAAAAAGGATCAGCGCTGAAACGAAGACGAAACCTTAAGTAAAAAATATATAACAAATACTCAGGTTAGACTCTGATGTTCAGAAAGCAGTTGAATAAACGATTTGAAATCATGTCGCCTTACTGAGCCGAAGCGATTCCGACCAGACCAAGGAAGGCGAGAAACAGAGCGTTCATGTTTCCGATTCCTACAAAATCACACAAAACTCATTGAAAATTCGTTTTAAGTGTTAACCGAACCATGCAACTTCTGCACATATCTTTAACTCGAAGTATTAAGTTTTTTGCCTATTCGTAAGCGTAATTCTAATTTTGACTCTACAGTTTTCGTGACTTCAGTTTCTCTAAACTAGTACTGCGAAGTTGTAATGGGAAGTAAATTTCCTAAAAGTCTCTACGCCACATAAAAGTTGCGTAAAAGGGCCAGCTTAATAAAAACCATGGTCTTACATCAGCGACTTCGTTTTCTCACCAAAATGTCCACTATTCTTATGTCATTGCCTGTCTGTCTGTCTGTAAGTAGCCTATGTGTCTCTCTGTCGCATATCTTTGACTCGAAGTACTAAGTGTTTTGTTTTGCTTATTCGTTAGCGGAATTCTAATTTTCACTCTACTACATACGCAGGCTCGGCTGTTTCGCATTGCAAGTGCAATTATTAAATATATATCTCTAAAACTATTCAGCATTGTTAGGCCTATATCAATTTCTAGACAGTAACAAATGACCTATAGGCCAATATTATTGACAGTTAAGCTTGTAGACCTTAGGCAAAGTATTTAATCGTGTGGAATCACTCACGTAAGCGAAACAGCAGCAGATGAAACCGTGCAGGTGAAGACGACTGTTGCTCAACTGGAAGGCGACTGTGATCGTTGGACGATTCTGGGTTCCTTTATACTTGGCAAATGACCTTGTTATCAATGATCTCAGACTACACCAATATGTGACTCTCCTTATCTTCGATGTGCAAGTCGCATATGTGGCGATGAAAACAAAAATCGGCCGAGCCAACTGGCGTTAGATATGCTGAAGATAAGAGGTTTATTGGGCCCATTCAAATAATCCAAAAATCGGTGATTGGCCTAAAGCATTGTCGATTGCAGCGACCTACATCGAGGATGTCTGGCAAGATCCCCACGCCAATCCGTCAAGTCCTTTCCCAGGCCTCCAGCGGAGCAAGATGACCTTGCTTCGTCATCTTATCATCTTAAGTAAATGGTTAGACATCTCTTATCAGGACTGGTATACTGTGAGATATTTTTGGACAACAGCATATGCGAGATAACTTGCAGCACGGGAAACTTTCCGCCCTACAAAGATTTTAACATTCTGTGTGAAGTGGCATTGTTTGGTATTTTGCCGATCAGAAACCAACTCTGAAGCAGTCCTGCTTCAGTCTCTACTTAACTAATCGTGGTGAAGCCTTCACAATCTCACCCTGGTGTGACTCTGTGTGAAAACGCAGAATAGGGTCGCTTCAATCTGCCAGGTCGTTTCTAAAAGTTGGCGAACAATAACAGGTTATTATAGCTTAATTGTCTAATTTAAAGTGCGCCGTGGCATCCTGGTGGTGCGGCAGTAGAGACGTATTACAACAGTCTAGAAAATAGTCAGACAATTTGCAAGTGCATTTCATTCAGTGGCGCTACAGATTAGAATATAATAGAGAGGCTTGGATTCAATTAGACTACAATAGATTAGAGTACAGGTCGAGAACGATGGCATAGGTGGAACGTGGGAACGATAGGAGTGGAAGAAAGAGGACGATTACTATGATGATGAATCAGGGCTTTGAAGTTTGGGCTATTTTGGGAAAGGAGAGGAGCGCAGGAGATAATGACGACCTTAGCAAATTAGTGCTTTGGGGTTTATGAGATCTGGAAAAGTTTGGGAATGAATAGGAGCACAAGAGAAGGCGATTATGGTATATCAGGGTTCTCCGAAGTCTGGGGATTTGGAGAAGTTTATGATAGGAGAGAAGCACAGGAGATTAAATTGTTTAATTGTCATAACATGTTAATGTACAGCGCAGTGCGTTTGTCAGGCGCTTCATTAAAGAAAATATATTATTATTATTATTAATTATTATTATTATTATTATTATTATTATTATTATTATTATTATTATTGTTGTTGTTGTTGTTGTTGTTATTATTATTATTATTATTATTATTATTATTATTATTATTATTATTATTATTATTATGAACAATCTAGCATGGTAATGTCGAAGAAAAGCAGATGGCGTTTCCGCGTTGGAGAGCTACCGAGAGTCTTTGAAACAGGTAGCTTGTCTCGAGCGTGTCATGTGTTGCATGGGTTAACCTTCGTCCTAATTTGAGGACAAAATCCAGTCCTTCAGAACTCCAAGAACCGCTGGACTCTAATGCAACCGCCACAAAAGCATGCGTTCGGGTGATTGTGGCGTATTTCAATGTCTTGGCGGCGGCTGCCCGGTTTGCGGCCTCGCCCGCTTATTATTATTATTATTATTATTATTATTATTATTATTATTATTATTATTATTATTATTATTATTATTATTATTATTACGATGATTATTACTTATTATTAATACTATTATTTTGCCCCGAGGTAGGCCTACCTACAATTTCCTCAGGAATTAAAAAGATTATCCGAAGAATACGAAATGCATTCTGGGACGGCTAGAACTCGTCAAGATCGGGCGGAGCAAAGATGCCTTGCAAGACAATTGCATTGGAGCGTTGGATTGTGATGGATATGCGCCGAAAATTATAGTAGGTATATATCGTATCATCGGTTGCACGAGAGAGACAGCGCGCCAACTCTGTGATAAAAAGTTGGCCACTGCTATTAGTTGTTCTCAGTTATTGTTCTGATCTGCTAAGTTCTTTGGGGTCTACATAGATGAGCAATTATCATGGAAACAACATGTAGCCTGTATTTTCACAAAAACTGGCCAAAACATTGGCATAATTTCCCGAATCCGGCATCTCCTTCCTAAAAACATACTCTGAAATTTATACTATTCGCTAATCCATCCTTATCTCTCATATTGCAACCTTATTAATTTTTGGCATCTACTTATTGTACCACATTGGCCTGTTTGACAACCCTTCAGAAAATTATTATACGCCTTATATGGAACGTAGGCCTACCATATAGAACCCATTAAAAATTTATTCATAAGTCTGGGAGTATTACCATTTGAAAGTATACCAATAAGCGTCAAGTGGGCGAATTTATATGCAAGTTCCACAGGCCCTTGTTACCAAGCGATTTCAATCGATGGTTTAGTAAAATGTTCAGAGTCATCACACACGGTCCTCTAATAAGTATCACCAAATCAGCACAAACACCACGATTAGGCAACACAGTAATACAGTAGGCTATAAGTATTTATGGTCCTATCTTTTGAAATACGTTACCGACAGATCTGCCATCGGGCTTAATAAAGTACTCGTAAAGGTACTTTTTGAAAGGGGCCTGCACATGGATCGGCACACACGACCAACGTGACACACTAATAATTAATAGATGGTTTTACAGTTTAATTGTATTCTAATTACACGTCAGAGGGGAGCTTTTGGTCCCGCGAGCTCACACTTTTATTAGGCAGGGTCGAGCCTTTTCGACTGTGGGTCCCTCCATCTGGAATGGCCTCCCAACAGCACTTGCGAGATATGCCTCGGTTAAATTCACCTGCTTTTTATAAGTCCCTTAAATCACATTGTTTTAGCTGTGGCTGGGCTGGGTGTGCCTCTGAGTAAGTCTCTTAGCGCTATATAAATTCTCGGAATGAATGAATGCCAGATGTTGTTAGACCCTAAAGAAGAGCAACCCACACCCTCTGAGGGTGAAAATCGACCGGTAGAACCAGAGGCCTAGCAGCAGTCGGAGCCGTAAATAAATCAACATCCATTCGTTCAATTAGAACTATACCTTTTCCGTCGCTCGGTCGGTAGTCGGGTAGTAGTGCCCGGAGTCAGTCGCTAAGGATTTACCGACCGACTGATTTAATGAGTTAGCGACTGACTTGACAACTTAGTCGACTAGCGTCAGATGCTTATCGACCGACTAAGGCCAAGGCTGTATTAATAATATCTTTTCTTTAATCAAGCGCCTGACAAACGCACTGCGCTGTACATTTACATGTTATGACAATTAAACAATTCACAAGAACACAATTAAATGACAGAAGACATAAATCTTAACTACTAACAGAACGGACAGCCTGCAATACACGGCGCTAATAGCAGCCTACAAAGCATGTCCGCCCTACGGGATTCGAACTCGGTACCTCTCGCTCTCTATGCCAGTGTGTTATCCAATGCGCTATCGGGCAGTATTTCAGTGCTCGTTCAGTTTGCAGTGGATTCCCTGTTGATTAATCCTGTAGTTCACAACCTTTTTCGAAGTAAGGCACCCTTACTAAAATTAAGTCATTCAGTCAACGGCATCTGGTCTAAATATAGTTCTCTTTATTAAACGACGAACAACGCTCCTTGTATTCAACCAAAGTGTTGCGACTATTTCTACGCTACAGTGTGTTTTAAGAATAGTCTATGTCCGCAGTGATATTCAATAGGTTTTTTTTTTAACTCTTTGACCCATTCTGTCATTCAGGCAAGGCGCCCCTAGAGCAGGTTCAGGGCGGCATTCAGGATGGGAACACTGGATTTAACAATCAACAGCAATTGAGCAGTTTAACAAGTCAGACTGTCCTCTGCAGCATTTACGAGGGGATTAGATGGAGCCCAAATCGTACACCTTCCATATGGGAATGGGAGTCCTGTATCATGGACACCATGTGGTCATGTTGGCAGGGGTTCACTTACAGGTAACTGGCACTTGAAAACTAACAGTAACGGAACCAGTTTCAGTTTCAGAGGGTCTCGAGAGTTCAGCAAGCTGCAATCACTTGCTGCTGACTATTAAAGTGCACTCTGTAAATAACACGATTGCGTGACGTCATGCAACGTGGCAGACACCACGGAGGCAGTTAGTAAGTAGGCTAATACCGGAGACAGCAACTATAGTCATCCATCTAGCCTACACAACGACTTGACTGTGTCTGAGTCGACATTGTTTCTCATTATAATACCAAGGCTAAACAGTAACCGAAGTCCCTTAAACCTATGGTTGTCCGACTGTCTGTGTCTGTCTGTGTCTCTGTCTGTCTGTCTGTCTGTCTCTATATCAGTCTCTCTCTCTCTCTCTCTCTCTCTCTCTCTCTCTCTTAGTCTCTCTCTCTCTCTCTCTCTCCTCTCTCTCTCTCTCTCTCTCTCTCTCTCTCTTCTGTCTCCCTCTCTCCTCTAGTTCACTCTCTCTTTCTCTTGTCTCCCTCTCTTGTCATTCTTGTTCTGACCTAATTCCTCTTCGTCTTCATTCCTTCTTACTACTACTTATCAATCGCTGAACATCGTTTCACAGGATTCACATTCGTTCTGGTCGGTAAAATGCCTAATAAAGAAACGTATTCCCCAAAAGTGACAACCACCTTACGGAACATTCGTAGATTACTAATGGCACTACAGAAGTCGTTGCTTCATTTAGCGATGAACGTCGAATGCTTAATTATTATTCAATTAGTGCAAAACTGCAAATTAATTGAAATGATAGTGTGACTGCAGAGGCTTGTTGTAGGTCTGCGTTTAACTCGGAAGAGGCTTTCTCCATTGCATTCCCGGTCGAAAAGATTCTTTTCCAAATTCCAAGAGACCAAAATAGGCCTGGTGGTCGAAGAGGCGCCGCGAAAGATCCACATGGAGATTTCATGGATTACCATAGGCCCTATAATATCCAACGGAACCAATCTATTCTACATTCACTATAAAATGGACAACGACATAATTTACTCAGATTATATTAATTTCCATGTCTCACGCTTTCACACTCTGGCAGACCAAACCAAACGATGGACATAAGCATAGACGAGTACTCGCTAATAGTTACCCTTCCAAATGGCTAATAAATGCTTTATACAACATAGGCCTACGTCGGATGAGTTACTATCGTCTTGATTTGGGAGAGCAAATGGGTGAAGTCTTAAGCAGAGATTGCATTGAGTCACTCCGTTTTCTGGGCACAGCTTTCGGAGGACGTGCTGCATGCACTTCGTTTATAATGCACATAGCACTTTCATGGCAACTCTAAGAACACCAATGTCATTAACAATTAGGCCTAGATCTAACCGTTTAGTTTAGTAGTCGGAATCGTAATCGTAAACTCGAAACTTCTACAGCGCCCACAAAATCGAAGTCGCGGGAACCAGCTTAGTCACAGGCGCTCAATCAAAACAAAATCGATATGCAGAGGCTCAAAATTCAGGGTCAGGCAGGCAGACAGGCAGGCGGCTAAGGTGGATGGTGTTTGTATTGAATGGCGAGGTAGATAGGGAGAAGTGTAGGAATCAGTATAGATAGGCATAGACCTTAGGCAAAATGTTTTATCATATGAAATTAACAACATAAGTGAAATAGTGACAAGCGAGGCCTTGCAAGTGAAGACGAATTTTACCAAACTGGAAGGCCACTGACCACTGTGATCGTTGGCCGATTCTGTGGTTTTTTTAATTTCGAAAGGACCATGTTATCAAAGATCGTAGATTACAGTTAGATATGGCTTGTACCTGTTTTCGCTGTGCAATTCACATGTGCAGTGTAAAAAAACGGCTGAGCCACCTGGCAGAAGGTATGTTTAAGGTCAGGGTTGATGGTGCGTCAATTGGGCCGCTTTTAAAAATTCAGCCTCTCTGATTGGCCGAAACCTTTGTCGACTCTATCGGCAATAAGCGATTGATATTATAATAAGGTATGAAGGTCCTTGCCTATTAGGGTTATTGGATTTTTGGGTTAGGTAGCACAGTGTGATTCTCGTTAACGATAACAATAACGTAAATTTGTTCGTTAACGAAAATAAAATGATTTCGTTAACGATAAATATAACTAAGCTTATAACTAAAAATATCATTAACTATAACTATAACTATAACGAAAATAACAATAACGAAAATTCATCTTTATTTTCGTTAATACAAAAAATAAAAATAGGAAGTGTATTCATGAAGCTGAATGCACCCATTCTTCAAAGGCTTTCAAAGCCCTGAGCAAATTGTGAAACAGCGTGTTAATACGCACAATTTTGCTTATAACCTTAATTATTGTAACTAAGTAGTAACTAAAATTAACTTAAATAAAAATCCATTAACTATAACTATAACTAAAAATAATACTAACTATAACTATAACTATAACTACAATAAAAAAACGTTAACTATAACTGTAACTATAACTAAAATAAAATCTGTAAGGAGAATCACACTGAGGTAGCCTAAGTCAAGGTCGACTGGCACCAATGAGATGTCGCTAAACACCGGAAAAGGGTATTGAGATGCGCCAAAGCAGTGCCAGTCCCAAGCCTTGCTGAAGGCGGAGGGCGACGCTGGTGATCTTTGTAGTCATTCGATCAGTGTCGTTAAGGGGCCGTCCATAAATGACGTCACGCACCTAAACTGGGGGTCGGAAATTTGTGACGATGTGTGACATCGGAGTGGGGGGGTCTGAGAAGTGTGACGTCACATCAGGTCTATGTTATTAAATTTAACAATTAACAACAATTTAATTTTAATAATAACAGCCCTAATTTTGAGGATTAAATTTTCATTATTTTTTTTATTATTTTAATGTATACGGACACCATTATTAATAATTTTCTAATTATTTTAATATTTTGGTCTGTTGGTCACCGTTAGATTTTAAAATATTCATGCTTTCGCTATTTTTTCCATGAAGGAGCATTTTACTTCGCCATGGAAATTTAGTTTTAGGGGGGGTCAGAGCTTTGTGACGTCATTTTCGGAGGGGTGTTACTTTTGTGACGAAGTGTGACGAGGGAGGAGGGGGTTAAAAATCGGCCAAAATTGTGTGACGTCATTTATGGACGGCCCCTAAAGTGAAACTACTGTTACTACCTGTCCGGTCGGTCTCTGATCATCTTGTCGTCTTATCTGATGGTCAGGCATCGCTATAATTATCGGGCCCGGACTTTTCTTTACAACAACATAATAGTTGCCAATTTCTGCTCTACTTAGACCTACTAAGATTGTTGTAAATTTATATTTAGGAAATGAGCCTAGTGTAAGGTCTTTTGAAACAATAGTCCTAGTAATAAACTCGAGATTCTATAGAGCAGAAAAAGCACTGGACCCAGCTGTTTATGACCCAGCTGTTTATTCACAGGCTAACAAAAACGATATGCCGGCGAGGTCAAGTTCAGTTCAGGTGAAGACCTAAGGGTCAGGCAAGCGGACCTTTAGCTCTACATATAATATTATATACGAGACTAGACTGATTAACATAGCACTACCTTAAGTCTTCATATAATAATAATAATAATAATAATAATAATAATAATAATAATAATAATAATAATAATAATAAGATCGTGATTATTCTTCGGAATTGCTTTTAGAAGCCTGAGGGATCATTTATACCTCGGAGAATAAAAAAAAAAAAAAAAAAAAATAATAATAATAATAATAATAATAATAATAATAATAATAATAATAATAATAATAATAATAATAATAATAATAATAATAATAATAATAATAATAATATCTTTTCTTTAATAAGCGCCTGACAAACGCACTGCGCTGCACATTTACATGTTATGCAATTTAAATCTTAACTACTAACAGAACAGACAGCTTGCAATACAACGGCGCTAATAGCAGCCTACAAAGCATATCCGCCCAACGGGGGCTCGAACTCGGTACCTCTCGGTCTCTGTGCCAGATGTTATCCAATGCGCCACGCCCCCTCTCCCGTATAACTACGAGATTAGAGTGATTAACGTAGCACTAGGGCTGTCCTGTTAGCGGAACTTAAGGTTCCTAAGGGTATTACCCATTAAAATTGTCACTGTATTTGAAAAAAATTGTCTTAACATGTAAACACTGAATTGAAGCGGTCAGCAATAAAGTTAATTTGATAGATTGATTGATTGATTGATTGATTGATTGATTGATTGATTGATTGATTGATTGATTGATTGATTGATTGATTGATTGATTGATTGATTGATTGATTGATTGATTGATTGATTGATTGATTGATTGATTGATTGATTGATTGATTGATTGATTGATTGATTGATTGATTGATTGATTGATTGATTGATTGATTGATTGATTGATTGATTGATTGATTGATTGATTGATTGATTGATTGATTGATTGATTGATTGATTGATTGATTGATTGATTGATTGATTGATTGATTGATTGATTGATTGATTGATTGATTGATTGATTGATTGATTGATTGATTGATTGATTGATTGATTGATTGACTGACTATGCCGCACCCGGGACTTAAAATAAGCTGCCAACTCTGCGGTTTTTTAAATCACCTTGCAGTCGCGAAATTCCAGGTGTGGACTTTCCAGACCCGCCAGAAATCTAAGGCCCGGTTTGTGACGAACTGATAAGAAATGTGGTCCCCTAAAACTAACTTCACACATGGATACATGATACTCGAGTGGCCAACCTGTTGGACCGTCATTCGTGAAGTCGGGAGTTCAAACTCTACCCCGTGATCGATCGAGTTAGTCGATCAAGTCGGTCAAGTCGAGTCTGGCGACAAATCTTCGACTCGATCGACTTGCACGTCGAGTGGATCGTTCGCTTTGATAAGTCGAGTCTATCGTTGTCTCGTTGACTTGACTCTCGACTATGAAATATTTTACCTACTATTGTTTGGCGGCTACGAACTCATATTTGTACCTGATAATTTTCTTTTGTTCAACAACTGACTGTTCGTGTTGTGTGCGATTGCACAGAACTGCAGAACTTCGAACAGTTGAAAGAATTTACGATAGCTGTAGATTAGCTGGAGACCAACATGTTTTTTACAATGTTCGGACAATGAATAATAGTTGTAATTATTATAGGGCTTGATGAGGTAAAGACGATAAATGCCGGCCCCGCAGGGGTCCGTCCATCCGTTCCCTCATGGGTCCACAAACGTTGGCCTGTAAAGTATGGACGGGCGTTGCCCGTCCTCAGTCCCTCTGGGCTGGCGATCGCCGCTACAAATGACGTAGTAGTAGGCTACGCTGTGGGCAAGCAACGACGGCTCTATACGTGGGTATTGCGGGGCGTGACTGTCTGGGTATTGTCTAATAATACTGCATTGGGTAGTTTTGTTTCGCTGTTCTGTTTAGCATCTGCTGAACTGTGACAGATGTTGCAGAACCCTCCAAGGGGTTGCAAGCACCCGACTTTAACCAATGCAGTATGCACTGCAGACTACTAGTAGGCTATAGTAGCCTAACTAACTTCATTAGCCTAATCTTGAGCAGTTTCAAGTTTCTTGAACTAGCTAAACTGTAGAAACTTCACGTCCTCAATTGCTGTCTTATTTGTTGAGCTTGCAGCCTACTTATTTATATAACGCACTGTAGGAGATTCCCTTAACCTTGTAGCCTATAATTATATCGACGACGACAGCGTGGCTTAATACTTACAAGTCATGCAACCTCACAAGATATAGATATTATAGGCTTAATAGGCCTACCTACCTACTTACCAATTCAATTAGGCCTACACTTTGACAGATTGAGGAAGAGTGCGTTTCTCAGTCTGTCCCTGTCCACTGTCTGTGGCTGTTTGTGTGTGTTTGTCTGTCTGTTTCTCTCGCTTTATCTAGCCTAGCTACTTAGGCTCAGGCCACTCCAGTTATAGGCCTATATAACCACGTACTATCAAGAATAGCCATATAAGACCCGCGCTTCTTCCCAACTCCAGATCCGTTTTAAAGATTGTTAATTAGGCCTAATAAAACCAAACATATTAGCACATTATATGGTTCACATTATTTTAAATCATTGTCCCTGTATAAATTTTCAAATTAGGCCTAGATGGTTCTGTAGTCAATGCATGCATGATAGGCTAACATCTGGGCTAAGCATTCCAGGTTCACTTGATGCAGACTGTAGGCGGCTGTTACAGTAGGCCTAGTTCTAATAGCCTATAGATTGACTAGTCTTCTTAACCGCTTTAAAGCGTCTTTTATATTAAATATTATTATATTTATTATTAAATATTATTATATTTTGTATAAAAAATTATAGGCCTATTTAAGATTTAATTTCCCGCATCAACTTTGAGAGTTGAGACGACTATATATAGGCCTAGGCTAATGATGATCATATGGGATCGGTTGGAACCGGAAGGCAGCGGAGCGACGTTCCGGTTCTTTTTTGACGACCGGAACACCGTACCGGTAAAAATTCTAGATTAACATTGCGCCTGAAGCCGACGTTCCGGCTCTTTCCTGGACTGCATTGGACGGGATCAGTAGGCCTACTATAATCTGACCAATGCATGCAATCGGCTCATCAATAACTTTACTCCTCTTGCATTTCCTTCGCATAGGCCTACATTTCATTTGCGAAATTGTAAACAGTAGGCCTACCAGAGGTCTAGACTCTAAGATCGTTAGGCCTACTGTTCAAAGATCCCAGTCCTTTTCATCCTCGTCTTATAGGGCCTACCAATTCGTCAACCTGTTTGACCTTGAATCTGAACCATGCCGAACATTTTGTTTTTGACAAATTGCTTGTCAGCCTGTGAATGAGCTGTTTCCTAATAAATAATTATTTGGAGTGTTGGAAGCTGTTGAAAATAATGCAGATTAATTTTGTAAAATAGGAATTCTATTTCTATCGTGGCGCATTGGATAACATCTGGCAAATAGACCGAGAGGTACCGAGTTCGAGCCCCCATTGGGCGGATATGCTTTGTGTTTGCAGGCTGTCTGTTCTGTTAGTAGTTAAGATTTGTGTCTTGTGAATTGCATAATTGTACACTGTAACCGGTTGCGGTGTGTCAACCGGATTGTTGAATAAACGAAAATATATTATTATTAAATCTGTTCAGAATTTGTTGGCCGTATGGTGGCGCAGTGAATAACGTAATTGAGCAGGCATGGAATCTACATCCGGATATGTAAATTACGCTGCATATTAATCATAGCGTGTGGCTGACAAAGAAGAATACTGTGCACAATTTTCATCAAAATTTGTTATAAATCTTAGGAAATTCCGAAACTTCGAACTTGTAAGTAACAACTGTATACGGTATCTATTAGCACTCGTCGATATTTTAAGTTGTTAAAGAGTAGTTTCGATTATAATCGGACGCATATAAGGCGGCAGTTCTTCACTAGTGCGGTGAATGAACTCAGTAAGTAAGCAAGTGTTCCTGTGAAAACATGTGACTTACAATCGCTAAATTATCAAATTCCTAGTTAGTATATTGGTTTGGAATTCGGCTGCATCCTTTAGCCGGTTTGGAAAAGTAATTTTATGTGGGAAGAAAGCGATGTTACGGCCTTGAAGGTGAAACGATTGATGATTCTGGACCAAAGGTGCAAGGACGATGTATGGCGGCGCAACGTTTGATCTACTTTACGCGAAATGGAATTTATTTTGAACATATTAGACAACATACAATAGTTTCAAAAAGCATTTTGAGGCTTTTTCCGACAACAAACATAGTTGACTTGCAATATTGTTTTAGTTATAGACAGAGAACGGTTGGCAGTTAAGGCGGTTGACCATGTCACGTGACTCATGTGCGCATTCTTTGTATTATTTTCTGAGTTTAGTAGGGTTTATATGGGTTGTTGGAAGCTGATCAATAGTTTGTCTGAAAATTGTTAGATGAGTGAGACTGAGTGCATGTACTTGATGACCTTATTGCACTGATATTTGCATTTGAGATTCAATGTTTCAGTGGCTGCAAATTTGTAAATTCAGATTGTTGAAGTAGATTGCATCATGACAATTTTAATACTGTAGTATTTTTAAACCAATAATGACTGTCCATTCCGCTCAGTTGCTATTTATGCCATTTCATTCTCAGCTTAAGACTTAATATAATTTAATATAATTAGGCTGAGGTGGAAATTCAGAACTGTCGTTAGATGGAATGTAACGTAGAATAATTTTTTAACATTACACATCTGAGTCTAGTTTGAGGTAATATGTTGTGATGTGCTGTTGATGGATTTGTCAAGTTGCAGTGTAACGCATTTGAAGATTTCATTGAACTGGTAAATTTCTGTTCCTATTCGTTATGATTGTAGTGGCATTTTACAAGTTGTGAGATTAGATTAAAAATAGAGGATCTTAAGATTAGGCCAGGTTATTGAATAATGTATGTAAGTGTATCTGAAGATTTTTGTAACACCTTTAGTTATTTTAAACACTGAAGTGGTCACAGAAGTAGATTTGATTATCAGTGAGTAAGTGTTCACAAAATAAAATAATCTGTGAGAGATTTCATTAGTAGTAACAGGTCACTTAGGCTAGTGATAAGATAAGATAAGAATATTCTTTAACTGACGAATTGGTATCCGCATTTTGGTGTACAGACGTGGTAATAAACATACATCATTCACTGAGCTGGTCAAGACGGTCAAATATTCTAAAATCAAACATATTATCCTAAGTCCGAAATTCGATATATCATCATTGTGAGCTGTGCTTCTTGCAATTACTGCTAGGGATTGGTGGTATAGGGCATTGTAGATTGTTTAATTGCATTACATTAACTCTAATTAGTCTCTCTTAAAGAAGTGTAATTATAATCTGTAATTACAATTATTAATGATCAGCTTGTTTACTCTTCATTGGAGAACATCTTGAGAAGTTGTGTATCAGTACATCGGGTGTAAAGGAAACTAGACATATGATACAGCAAAGGTGATGGTCAAAGTTGTGCTATACAAATGACTAATAACATTACATTACTCAGGACAGTAACATACCTTGACAAAGCCAGCTTAATGTGCATTTACTGACCTTGTGCACATAAATAAGTGCCCTAGAAAATGTTGTATGCATGTATCTCGGGGTCGCACTGGGAGCCCTACTGAATGGCCTTGGCTACAGTTGGCGCTATATAAATACTAATTACATTACATAAATAAGTGCAATAAATAAAAAAATTGGGCTTAAGTCAATGGTCACTTGGAAGTAAAATTCTGACACATGGCTACAGTTGGCTGAATTGAGAAGCAGAGAAGAGCAATCCCTTTAAAAGCCAACACCAACAGGCAGCCATGGGTTTGAAGCGTGAACAACTTCATTTTTGTTAGCCCTGGCATACAACAATTTCTAGGGGGCACAAGTGGAGTAACCTGACAGGGTACAAGCATGCAGTGATGCTTGAAGTGCTGTAAGATTTTGAACACGATTTACGTACACGTGATACACAGCTAAACCCTTAACATGTTAACTACAAGCGTGTACTTAAAGTGTTAAAAGCAGCACCTACTATGGTGTTGGAACACATTTACTGTAGCTTGCTGCCAAGCGGTATTGTCTGTGACCTCTTGCCACTTGTTTTGAAATGGGCTTTACATTTTCCTTCAGCTGATACCTTGGAGAAATCAGGCAAAAAATTTCATGGTCCAAGATTTATGTCCAATTTAATGAAACCATAAAATATAATTTGGTAGGAAATCGCTTAAAAAATTCGACCTGTCTGTACCTAATGCGCTAATGACATCAATTTGCCTTAATGTATCATTGGGGACAATACATTTTATTGCACAGTGAACCAGAGATACAAATGCATTAATTAGATGCAATATAATTGATATTCACAGTCGTAGGAAAAGTCCACTTGTCTGTAGTAAACATGAAGTGGTCCATTTTCATGGCCGAGGTCACAAATACTTCAAAAGGCCACAGTAATGTCTTGCAATAGGCCACAAGTGGTGGTGCATTAAAAATTTGCTTGAGGTTCCTACATGGGCCATGGGCCCGCCGCTGCTTTGCGCATCTGAATAAGTAAGTCCTTGTGTTGGTTCTTGTGTTTGGTGATGGTTCATATGGCCTTGAAACAGGCCAGATATATGAGGTCATTGTTACCATTTCTGTCCGGATTGTGTTGCAGCCGGAACTGTTTGATGCAGCTGTTAAGTGTCTTGGAGGCCATTAGCATAATTGCTTTGTTCTCTCAAGATGACTGATAGTCTAGATGTAACCACAAAGTGAGGAATCTATTGTTTGGAGCTGGATGAGGTCACCAGGACAGTATTGTTTGAATCAAGAGGTCTGTTACTGACCTCGCTGACCTCCAGTGTTGGTTGGCCTCTTGACTAAAACTTGGCAGTGACTACTGACTGTTGATTTTTGCTGTTGTATTGTGCAGTTGTGCTATGATATTTCAAATTCAGTTAGATCAGTAAAATGTTCATTCTAGTCATTAAAGCTTTCACTGTCTCTCATTGCTTCTCTCATACTATCTGTCTTTCTCTCTCTCTGTCTCTGTCTGTGTGTCTCTGTCTGTGTGTCTGTCTCTGTCTGTGTCTGTCTGTCTGTCTTCCTGCTCAGCCTCTTTGTTCTGGGTCTTTTGCAGTATTACAAAACACTGTTATTAGAAAACTTTTTTGTGATTCAGGTCCAATTTTATGTTTAGAATGGAAGAAGATCAGTACCTTTAGTTAACTAGTGGAGGTAGCCATGTGTGTGAAGAAGTGACCTCATTTTCATAGCCTCAGCTTGTGAGGGTGGGTCGCCAGCTCTCACCCTTGCTGCCTGATCTTCCCACTGACAGTATAGGGTCAGTGTAGTTAGTCATAGCTGAGTTAGCTAGAGGGTGCAAGTTTTGTTTCTTTTATCCAGGGTAGTGGCGATCCCTTGGAATTTCTTTAAAGGGTAACTGAAGTTTGTGAAAATGACTTTGAGTGGTTAATTGCTGTCAGGCTTTGACACAACAAGTTTTAAATGTACACAACAAGTTTTAAATTGGATTTAAATTGTAAGGATTTGATTATAATTAAATTATCAGCTGGAAATGTAGCTTTTGATTGGTGTCATATAAAATAATTATCTTATGTTATGCTAGACCTACTTGCTAATTTGTTTTAATTAATTTTGTCAATTGTGTATAAACCTGGCCTTTGATTGTAGAGCAGAGAATAATAGATTAGTTAATTCAGAGCTACATGTGAAACCTATTCAGGGCTAGGTGTGATATTAGCCCTAAGTTGTAAGTTGGTGCTGGTGAACCGGTGTGTAAACAGATAACCTTGGGTCTCTGGCTGGGATAACTGTATGAGTTCAATTGTTTACAGGTTCTATGTAGTAATAGGGCTTTCAGTATCATTTGGGTTGGGATCACCCCTATGCTGCACTGAAGCAAGGCTGATAATGTGCTAGGCCTTGTGTAAGACCTGCCTGCAAATGCAGTAGGCCAGCGGACCCGGTGGCCACATCTATGAATAATGATTAGGCAAATGCATTGGGCAAGCAGTCTAGCCCACTGGGGTTTTATGAATGATGATAAGGGAAATGCACGATGCTGGCCTGGATAATATGTTTGGCCTACGAGATATGGGCATCATGAATAATGAATTATGTGTGCCCATGCCTAGACCCACCTACACAGGGGTTGTTTGAAGTCAGAACATGTTAGGGCTCGTATGGTTGATAAGGAGGGGTGATAGAAGACGTGGTAATTACTATTTTAGATGCCTGCCTGTTTGGGTTTGGTAACATTTAGTTTCCTCAGTGCTGCCATTAAGCTTGGTAGGCTTGTTTCAGAATAGTTCTGCACTTGGAACCTTAAGGTCATAATAACATGGGAGTGTGTTTATTTCTCTATCACTTGTAAACTCGGCTAAAAGACCATCTGTAGTACACACATTAAAAATCAGCTTTTGTGCCAGAGAGCATATGCTGCTGTTGTATGCTGAAGCCAAGAAAAACTAAGTTGAGAATCATTTTGTACTGAACACCATCCATTATAGCACATCGGGCTTCTCTGTCATTGGACCATTTTCATGGAGCAGTTTACCTATTGAAATTTGCTCGACTCCACTCACTGCGGACTGTATTCCATTTTCTTGAACATTAAAGTCTCACCTTTTCCCATCTAACTTGTGTGCACAGCGCCTGTGAGAGGCTCTTTAGATGCGCTGTATAAGACTAGTGTTCTATTACATTAGAGGATCTTGTAGCAGTTCTCCTAATTGAAATGAAGTTAACGTATCAAAGGATTGTAATTGTATTATTGTACATTTATATAGCACCACGTCAGGGATGCTGTCTGTTCTTGCATAGATATGATGTCAAATGTCATAAGAGCTGAATTGCTATAAAATTGTACTGTAAAGTACACGATCTTGTACGCTTTAAAGATGTCCAGACTGTAGTTTCATTTTTCAGCTAAATGGTCAGAAGGGCTTCTTCCTGATTAATGTGGCTTAAATGTAGGGATGACTCAATACATTCTTATATATAGTATACACCTGTCTTGAGCTGGTGTAGAATACAACTTTGATTACCTAAGGTGTTTTTCACTTAGGTGTACTACGGCCTAAGGCTTTTGCTTCCAAGCTGAAAGGCCAATGACTTCTGGTCAAGACATAGCCTTGTTCTGTTGTTGTTGTTGTTACTCAAAGTATCTGTTATGATTGTTTTGCCTGTCACACTTTACATTTCCTAACAGGGCTGTTGACGTAAGTCCCGTAATTGACTTCTGGGATTGCAGTTTCAGTTTTCAGTTAATGGTATAATAATAATATTATTGACTTGATGTCAGGAGCTTGTGTGCTTGATTTGAGAAGTTTCACTTGAAAGGATTTTAGCCTCGTCTTAAAATTGGCTCTTAAGATCTGAATTCGGTTTACAGTCATCTTCAGTTTTTGTTTTTCTGTACTAATTGAATAGAGAATTTATATCTGTTTTCATCTTGAGGAAAGATTTAATATAGTGGTGCAACTTAGTAGCAGGTTTGCCAGTAATGGGAGAACAAAGAAGGTTTCAATTGTATTATTATTGATTATTATTGATTATTTATTCTTATTTATTATTTTTATTATTATTGATTATTTATTCTTATTATCTTTATTATTTATTATTATTATATGAAAATTTTTAGAGTGCAGGGGTTAGTAGGACTAAATGCACTGCATATGCACTAAACTGCATCAAGCAACTACAGTGAGCTGGATGCAACATGAACTTTCAGTCATAAAATGTGCCCAGTGCAATGGGGGGGTCCGAGTGCTTTCCTTCAAGGACAACCAGGGAATCGAGTCATACCTGGAAAAGACCATATGTAATCGGTATGCTGTGAATTGTGAAACTCTTACTGGGAAGCTGCTGTCGTAAAGCAGCTGTGAAAATGACGCTATTGTGATTTTCGTGAATCCTCGTTGAAGACGTATTCTGGTGACGTAATCGGTAAACAAGAACCGTCGAATAAATCGTGGATGGTGGTGCGCTTCAAGTGTCTGCTTGTGGTCCGCGTAAGCCGCGCGGATTAGTGTTACGACTTCGCCAGCGACTTTATTGATCTATTTCCGCGAAGCACCGACCGCAATGGTGTCGTTGTCGCATTGCGCCTTTGCGTGCGAGGTGCGTATTCGATTGCGTGTTTACGAAAGAGACACGAACAACTTTTTAAGGCTTTCTTTGAAATGAGTTAAGGGCAGGGTGATTGAGCGTGTCCCCATGAGGCCTTTGTTTGGTGGAGCTGTCCTGTAGCCAGATTGGGGCAATCGCAGAGGGGATGAGGTGACATGAAGTGAGATCATAGGTTGGGAAGATAGCTTGTCAGCCAGGAATTGTGGATGGGACTGGTTTGGTTGGGTTCGGTGTTTGTGTGAGAGAGAGTCAGTGTGCACTGTGAGAGCCTGCCACTTGGGAAGTCCGTCTAGCTACCTGAGCATTGTTTGTGTACAGGTGAACTCTTTGTTCTTAGTGAACCGTAACACCACTTAGGTTAGTGTGTCTAGATACGTAGGTGTAGGTGCAATCCGGCGTTAGAGTGTTTGTGTCATTTCCAACATGGCAGTGTACTGAAGAATGATCATGTTTAAGTGTACTATGTTTTCTAACAATGTATTGGATATTGTATTGATCAGAGAGATGACCAGTTGTTTGATGTGCTTCAGTGTGCTTTCTTACAGAACAATGGTGTGCTGAAGTGGTATGCTGTAAAGAGGATTGTGTGCTTGGATAACTAGTGTTGTTTTAAAAGGTTCAGACTGTGTACACTAAAAAATCACTTGCTTAGGTTACTGCTGTAGAGATGGATCATAACATCAACGAACCCTGATGAGCCCAGCATAATAGCAGATATCCCACAGTTGTAATTGAAACCAACATGCATGGAAAGATGCTTTTATCGAAATGGTAATCTCCAAACTTCTAAAGCGCCGCTCAAAAGTCGAGCACAGGGCACCAGCTTATTCCCGATAACTGAGCTTATTCCCGATAACTGAGCTTATTCCCGATAACTGAGCTTATTCCCGATAACTGAGCTTATTCCCGATAACTGAGCTTATTCCCGATAACTGAGCTTATTCCCAATAACTGAGCTTATTCCCGATAACTGAGCTTATTCCCAATAACTGAACTTATTCCCGATAACTGAGCTTATTCACGAGCACTGAGCTTATTCACGAGCGCAAAATTTACATCACGCTTATACATATAAACAGTTCTCATAATCCAGTTTGTTAGGTTTTAAGTTTTAATATGCGCATAACTTGATATTAAAGGCCTGTAAAGAGAGACAGTGATCCTGTTCGTGACTGCATGTGGATGCTGCTGCTGTTGTTGTTGTGGCGATGCTTGTTGCTTGGACCTGTGCATCTGTGGTCGCTGGATGCACGAGTCGGCTGGATGGAGGCGCATATTGATCAAGATGTGGAGGTCAATCTCCTTGCGTGCACTGGTATTGCACTCCGCGAAGCTATGGCTGTTAATGACAGACACTACTCTGGCTAAAATTTGAATAGGTGCCAGGTGGTGACAAATATTAGTGCTTCCTATGTATGGGCAGTTGTTTGTCATTGTCCTTTGTGTTGAGGTAAGGTGAGGCAATCGCATATTCTTTGCCTTATTCTGTGTGTGGAGCTTGATCTTGGAGCAGTTATCCAATGTTGTATTATGTAGAATTGTGCTTGAATTTGTGTGACAAGGCGAGTGTTGTAACCAGTGGGTTACCGTGCCTCATGACGACTGTGTCCCACAAGTTGTAAATTTCATGCTAAGCTCCAGGAGTTGAACTTTGAACACATTGGTGACAGGCAAGTGAATTAGAGTTTCAGTGTTTGTCATAAATCGAGAGTGCGGATAGCTGTTCAGAGAGGGCACTTGTAAGAGGCATTTTGGTGCCTACACATCATACGGGTTGTGTGGGACCAAGAGCATGTCTTTTATTCGTATAATAATCTGTGATGTATTTGCTTAGGAAAAGAACTAATAAGTGCATTTGCAGTACGATAGATGCTTAACACTGGCAGCCCTGCTAAATGTTTGACGTCTTTGTTCTAAATAAAGAAATGATCACGTCTTGTAAAAAACGTTAAAAAAGCCGTCATCTGGCTTTGTGAGCTCTGAGCTGGAAAGTGTGTGAACGTAGGAGCTCTTGCTCTGGTGTTTCTAAATCTGATATCCATAGCTTCAGCTAAGCATCGTATCTTGCTTTATGCACCA
The DNA here is from genome assembly GCA_020284085.1 of Aporrectodea caliginosa. NCBI lineage: Eukaryota > Metazoa > Annelida > Clitellata > Crassiclitellata > Lumbricidae > Aporrectodea > Aporrectodea caliginosa. The sequence continues at coordinate 42,943 of JACEVL010001076.1, forward strand.
TCTGGCATTTACCTGGCACCTGCCAAAAAAGCTATCAGAACTCTTGCTGTGAACTATGAAAGGTTTTGATGCCTTCTTGTTTTCAATAGTCTTCAACTGTGTGTGTAGGGTATATACATAGATATGTTACATATATGTTATGTACATGTATAATACACCTATGTACATGTGTGTTTTGATTTGTATACCTGTGTATATGTGTATGTTTGTTGCTGTATATGTGTTGTGTGCCTATACGTATGTGTATGTGTTTTTGTGTATGCAATGCATATATGTGTGTGTATGTATATTGTGTGTACATGTACTGATATGTGTGTTGTTTATTTTATTTATTTTATAGCACCATCCTAGAATTGTGTATATTTATATAGCACATTTTGGTAATCTGACAGAGGCAATAAAGAGTTCGTTTCTGTTTCATCTAATATACAGAATAACTCGAGATAAGCAATTTTGCGAGGCCAAGGTGATTCTAATACACTGCCGTGGCCGTTGCCTGTTTTAACGCTACAGTTACAGTTTATACATGTAAAATCCACAAATGTCAATTTTGTCTTGTTCACCAGCTCTTTCTAGAAGTTGGGTATGTGAATATTTTTGCAGATGAAGACCTTTTCTCACATTTGAATTTGTTTTGCTTCAAAAGCTTTCATACAAATTTCTGTCCACTTGTCTCAAAAAACGATGTAAAAATAGGATTTACTGATCAATGTGAAATGCTTCCATTGTACTCATGATCATGTCTATTTTTCTTTCTAAAGACAATGGCAACGGGTTCGCGACCGAAATATCGAAACGCCGATGGCTGCTGCATCTGCCGACGCAAATCTTCGAGTTCGCGCTTTGCTGGTAGTAAGGAGTACGAGATGGATTTTGAAGAATGCTTCTTACTTGGTGGAAACCAACGCTGTGGCCGGATCTGCAATGCATGTGTTCTAATAATCAAACGCTTCCGTGCAAAGAAGGAGAAGAGCGAGGCGGATGAAATGAATTTTAGCCACGTAAGTACGCTGGAAAATCATTAAAATGCCGTGTTTGGGCCATGTACCAATCTTATGATAAGGTTGTCTTGTAATGAATTCACTCTTTAATGCAGAACTAAATTGAGATCTGTCCTTAATCTTGTTTTATCAAAGTTTTTGTTATAACAGAGCTTCTTGTAAAGATTTCTGCTGCAGTCATACAAGTTGTATAATGCAAAAATTTCTTTATGGTCTACTGAAAAGTTAAGTGCAAGGTAGCAGCATCAGTTCAGGTGAATACTGATAACAATTGCTACAACAGCGGATATGAAAACAAATTTTGGCATTCTTCTTTAACTGTAAACATGATGTAAGTTTCAGTGAAATGGAAGTATTGAAGTGATGCTATGCTTTCACATGATCATGTGTTGCAGAAGTTTCAAAATATGTTGAGGAATGTTTGCGAAAGTTGTGTATGGAACTGTTGTGGGATTTATTAAGCACTGGGTACTACCTGCAAAGATACCTGCAAGATCCTGAGTGGCCGAGTGGGTTGGTAGCCCACTCGCCACACCCGGGATCGATTCCCGGTCGGTCGGTTTATCAGAGATTCAATTCTCATTCTTAACTGTAACTATAAACGTGATGTTTAGTTTCAATTAAATGGAAGTGGTTAGGGTGATGCTATGCTTTCAGCTGGAGGGTTCGGGTTGAATGCACCTCAAAGTTTCAAAATATGTTGAGGAAGTCCTTTGCGAATTGCTTGTGTCGGCGTGAAACTCCGATTGTGGGATTTACGCCTCTGATTAGAATCTGGCGCTATAACAAGTGTTCAAATACAATACAATACAATACAATATGTTGCACATTAGTACTGTAATGATGCAAGGGACTAAATTTAGGAAGTTTGCAGTGTGACAGTTTATTTTAGAATTAACACTGACATTTAATTGGTTGTCATCTAGTGTCTGATTTCTTTGATGATGCATGATCTGATATTTGCTGTCTAGGTGGTTGATAGTCGTCTTGGTCCAGGGACGAAGAACATGAACAAAATAAAAAAGAAACTTGCTGAAAAGCTTATGTCAGCATCATGTAAGTAAGATCTTGACTGCACTAAAGTTCTTACATACTGCTGTACGTAATTTCGTCCAACTAAAGAAAATTTATACAGTGCTTCGTAAAACCTCGTGATGTCAGAGTTTGTTGTGAATAGCATATGCAGACACATGGTACATTAAAAATTATGCAAATATTCGTTGGCAGGCTGCTGCACATACGTTGAACCTGACCAACGAATTGTTGTACTGGTGACAACATGTTATGGACAGTATGAATGTCTTCTTCACATTACATTCTTTACATTACATTCTTTGCGTTAAATCTGCCTGCAGATTTACATTGTAGATTCAGCTAGGAGGTTTATCAGGATCTCAAAATACTTGGATAAAAATTTATAGATACATGTATATTTATTTTTTTATTTATATATATATGTAGGTATTTATTATGGTATATAATATATATACATACAGATATGTTGATAATGAGTGACTTTGGTTGTTGTATGCCATTTCTGTTATTATTCACTTTTACAGCAAACAACATCGATGACATCAAGAAAGCCGTTTTTCGTGTGCCTGGTGTAGTTGCTCGAAGACTGGCTGCCAGAGCAGCAAGGAAGGCGGCAGCAGCGGCTGCCATGAAGCAGAACGATGCCTTGACCAGTGGCAAGGCAAATTCAGCTCCATTGGTGTCACGAAAGGTGGTACGGTGGCTGGAGTTGATCAGGAGGCGTGTCGACGTGCCATCAGACGTACTCGATAGACGTCCAGAAACTGAAGCGTTAGTGATATTTGCTAGAACTTTGTTTGGGTGGCAGTTGAACGCAGTGCTCGATTTTGGGTGTTTCATTCAGATAATTCTGTCTCTAACTAATTTCCATCTGCAGTGCACAATCTGTAGTTCAGTTTTTCTCTGATCTGTTAATTCTTTCTGATCTAAACTGTATTCATCAATATGTCTGCATGTAATTCATGTGTTCAATACAATGCTATGCAGCGAAAGTTGATAATGCTCTGTTACAAAGTTCAGAGATTTCATACCTGTGCAACATAAGAGACAGAATAAATGTAAATGGTTAATTATTTTTTTTTGGAGTTCACTTAAAGTACCTTTAAATATTCATGAGTTCTTGCACATGTTGGTTTTGAATAAGCTAAGCTGAATGCAAGGCATCGTTGAAGGATTTTTGTGCAGTTTTACAAGGTATGTCATTTCATAATCTTCAGGTACGAAACGTGCTGCGGCGTTATCTTCTACTCACCACTGTCCAACACGATCTGGCTCAATCCATTCATTTTCCGCCAGTGCAACGCATTTCATCAAGTCCGCAACGGCGTAAACGAATACCAACAGAGAGGTCTCGTCGCTTTTCTGAACCGTATTTCCGAGATTCGCGAAGAGGAGGAGGAGGAGGAAGTGCCATGGAAAAAGTCCAAGTCGAAATGTAGCACCAGCACGTCGGAGGGAGAGCCATCCGACGTCGAAGCGACTGCCTTTTCTCCGGCAACGACGGAGTCCGAGTCGGGCGTCGAAGTCTTGTCCAACGTCAGTGTTCAGTCTCCCGACGTCGACAACATGGAGTTTTCCGAGCACGAGGGTTACAGTTCTGGCATTTCGTCGCCGGCCAGCGAGGAAGGGCAGTGCGAATCAAACGAGGTGTTGCCCGCACGCTTCTCTTCGTCTGGATCGGTTTCTGTGCTGTCCCTGTATCAGACGCTCTACATGATGGCAGCGAAGGATCAGCTGCACGTGGCAGCGTCTCTTCCCTGAGATGCACGGACTTTTAGGAAATTCTGCCGCCGAAGCCATCTCTGCCAGCGTTAGGAAGATCTGCGAAACAAAGTCGTTAGGTGTTTTAAATGTTGTAATCGTTGTCTGCAGTTTTCCAGTTGAGTTTTATTTGTTTTGTGTGTTGGTAACGCTGTTCGATTATTACTACAATTGAAACAATGGGGGGATAGAGCGCGTCTGAGGTTTATGATGTGTCTGTTTGTCTTAATATGAAACAAAATAAGCAACTTCAAAGGTTTTGGGAGCTTCAATTTGTGCGCATTTTTTCGAATTGTATTTTTATGGGATGTATTCCCATTCTGGTAGGGACATGGAAAATTCTCGTGAGTAAAAATCGAAAATTTTGAAATACATGTAAAAGAGGGTGGCATTTCAGAAACCAAAACAACTCGTTAAATTGCATTTTGACTTAGGGAAAATGCAAAAGCGTAAAACTAAGAAACGTGTTAGATGTAAAACTTGCAGTTGCTAACATGGTATCAACATAGGAGTTATTTTCTGATTACTCTTTGAAAATAAAAATGCTATGACAGATATTTGTAAGTAATATGCTAATGAATTTAGTCAAGAAGAGGAAAACTTGGTTGTCTGTTGTGTATGACTTAATCAGATGAACATGAAAATTTACTTTCAAACCGATTGTGTTTGTGTTTGTAACAAAATTTATGAGTTGTTCAACTGCTCAATTCTGTGGGTGTTTTGTCATCGTTCAATGTAAAAACAACCACGAGTTTTTAAATGTTCGACTCGCAAAAACCAGATTTTATTATTCCTGGCCAGTAGAAAGCTCATTTGTATGTAATGGGGTTGTATTGGTTGGAGACTGATCTTTAAAAAATTCACTAAACCATAACTGCTTCTCATTTGAGATTTATTTCTTATTAAGTTCTGCCTTTGAATAAATGCATAGTGTTCAATGGCTACAGTTCTTTTTCTGCATTCCGCTGTACTGCATTCTGTATTAGCGCTTGCCTTGCAGCGTGAATGGTATGGATTTAAACCTCCTCTGTGACGGTGTAGGGACCTTGAGCAAGTCTCACTCACAATTGCTCGGCACCATCGATGTTTCGTCATTAGGTACTGGCGCTTAATGAATGCATTGCAATAATAATATATTATTTCTCGTGTCTGAACATCAATTTTAGCTGTTGAACGAAATGTTGAGGGTGTTGCATACGTCACTGTTAGCAGTGATTTGCACATAAAAATTAAATAAAATCTTATGGGATTTGAAATGCTCACTGGAAACTGTGTGTTTTATCCAAGACAATTAGAATATTGTTATGTTCAGCAAGATTGAAATCCTGATGTGAATAATGAAATTCCTTGTATTTACTGCCGTGGTTTCTGTCTGGTTGAGTTGTGACGCGTAATATAATGACTTTGTCACTGTACATCATTAGCTCACAATGGCTGTATTTGGATGTTGTGTGATTTTATAGCGACAATATAAAATTGTAATAAATGGTGGTAATATGGGAATGTGAAGATGAATTCTGATGGTGGGGTCTTGTACAGAACATGATGGTTGTTACATAGACTTCCATTTGAGATCTGCAAAGTGAAATTGGTTCATTTTCTGCATCCGGCTTTCTGAAACGCTCTCTCCTAAGTTCTTGGACGTAGTAGTAGGTAAATTTTCGCGTCTTGTATATTTAACGTCGTTATCAGCTTTCGATATTAGTTCGTTTTATGTTACTCGTCTGAGCGGTTTTGTTGCTTTTACCTCATTTAGTTACAGTTTGAAAGCATCATCAAATTAATGGCGTTTTTGATGTCCTCTATTAGTTGCAGATTTGTAGTCTGTTTGTTTGCCATTTTGCAGGTATTTATGCACTTGGTTGAAATATTTAGGAATATTGTGCTCTTTGTGATTAGGAAACAGATATTCAGTGAACAAATTTCAGCTTTGATGAAATGTATTAAGTCCTTTACTGCATTTCAACACCTCAGGTGCAAGTTTTGGGAGCAAGGTCTGAACTTTAGTTAAAATTTTTGGTACAGCTGAATTGCGTCATTTTAGAATGTAATTAAAATGAAAATAATTCCTAGCATTTTACTTTAAAGGATACAATATGCAGTTTGGAGAAAAAAATCTTTGTTGGTAAAAAAAGGTGTATTTCAAAATTGTCAGGAATGTGAAATATCATGAAGTATCTGAAATATCATATGTATTTGGAGTTGAACTGATTCATCACTGAAAAATCAAACAATATATTCAAATTTAAATGTCTATAATAATGAAACTTGAATTTTGCAGTCTGGGTTGTGCCATGAGGAATAGTCAGGTGGATCTGGTAAAAGCAATACGATTGGCAAACCATAAGTTATGCACATCGATTGTGTCGTGCGGGTTAGATCTTTTAAACGTACACTCATACTCTGTCGTTTTCTAATTTCAGCAATTTGTTTTCGATGATTGTGTTGACTCGTACGAGTTTTGCTGTTTGTCAGGGTTGCCACGGATTCTGGAAAGTTGTGGAATTAGACTTTGAAAGATTTAAGGCCTGGAAAAACAGGTGTTTTCCAAAGAAAGTCCTGAAAAGAATTTGAACATGGCTAGGATGTGGAAAGTCATGGAAAATGGAAATATCATTAATATACATATTTCTAATCATATTTTTCAATTTCGATAAATATTACGTCTAATCAAAACACTTAGAAAGTAGGTCTAAATAAGTCTTAAAAGTCATGGAAAAAGGTCATGGAAGGTCATGGATTTTTGTTTTATTAATCTTGTGGCAACCCTGTGTTATTTGTGCATTTGTTGGCAATGTAATGTACTGTACTGGTGACAGGGCGATCGCAGAGATGCTGAAAGAGTCAAAGACGCATGTTCCCATGTTTGGGTCTTCCTGAAGAATTGCTTGCTAGACTTACGGGAAAGTTGTGGTCGTGCAATAAGTTTATAGTTACTGGGGTTGGAATTGTGTATTTTTTATTTAATTTGTGCTGAAACCTATCCGTTTGGGAGAAATCAAGGATAGTAGATGTTTGGTCGATAGTGCTGAGGAGGAATAAAATGGACTTTATAGATATTCAGGGATGGTGTAACTCTGTGGAGTTTATTGATGTGTATGACAAACCTATTATTGTCATTATCATCGTCATTATTATCATCGTCATCAGTTCCTGATGTCAGTTGGCAGTGATGAAAATAAATAATCTCCACTCTTCAGTCATTTGTTAGATCTTGCGCTTTTCTCATGTTTAGTTCAAGTCTTGTAATGTCTTCATTTTACTGCCCATCCAGCATAGTTGTGCCCTTCCTCTGTTTTCTTTCCTTTGAATCTTGCAGGTCATGCATTGTGTTGGATCAGAAGTCAGCTGGCACTCTCTCCACTCGGCCATACCATCGGATTCTTTGCAGGGCCATTTTGTCCTGCAGAGTTGCCAGTAATAATTTCTCTAAGATTTAGTTGAGCGACTCCTGTAATATTATTCTCCAAAGCCAACTTATTTCTGCTATGAGGATTCTATTCTCATGTTCGTTTCTCAGTTCTCTGATCGACTGGTTCTGAGTAAATTCTTGCCTAAATAAATTCAGGATGGGTGGAACTTCTGGTGTCGGGAGTTATTATTGATCTCGGTGAACACGTGCGATCGCCCTGGTTAGGAAACTTTTGTTGGTTTTAACTGCGGAGACTTAGGTTGTTGGATTCACGCTGCAGTTGTTCTGTGAAACATCCGGAAGCTTTTTGCGTTGGTTGTTCAGACGTTGAGTTGCCGCAAATGTTTTGTGTAGATAGTTTGGGTTTTCTGTATAGTGTACGACTCGGTAGCGTTCTTTGTAGTGTTTTCGACGGAGATTTAGGGACGTGTTGTTGATGTCTTGGTGGTGTACATTTGTTGTGCTGTTCGCCGGTATTTTCGTGTTTGGTATTGAGGTACTCTTCTGGAGACTAGGAATATTTTTAGGTAATTGAATGAAGTGCGTGGCAGCAGAGCCAGTTTGAACATGCAGGGTCCCTTGATGAATCTCTCGTGACAGTGTGCTGCTGTGGACTTTTTGCAAGTTGCCTTTTGTATACTTGACGCAGATCGGTGCATCACAATTTAGAAATTCACGTTTTTGGCGTATGAAATTTGACTTGGATGCGCTGCGGTTTTGTAATTATAGGTGATGAACTATGACTAGGTCGCTTCTGATTTCGGTTGTTCCGGTTTTTAAATCATTAAAGTTGTTTTTGATGCATTATACTTTAGAAATTCCATATTTAGTCGATCAAAATTGACCTGAATGAATTGTACCTTTGATATTCCACGAGCTTATGATTAACTTAGCAAAAACTCACTTACTTAGTTAGCACTTAGTCCTTCCTCGCGCTGTCAGCGCATCGGGCGACACAGCCTCTCCACGTTATCCTGTCTTCCGCGGCCAGCATAGCATCGTCCCACGTCATTCCGCCGCCTTCCAGATCCTGAGTGATCGTGCTTCTCCAAGTCTTTCTGGGTCTTCCTCGCCCTCTTCTCCATCCCGACGGAGTCCAATCCAGTGCCTGCTTTAGCGTTCTCTCCTCTCCCGATCTATGTATGTGCCCCAACCAACGTAACCGCATCTTCTTCAGCATGTCTTCCAGTTTCTCCATGGATGTTCTCCTTCTTACTTCCTCATTTCTGACCTTATCCCTCCAAGTGATCTTCAGTAGGAAAAACTCAACTTGACCATTATAAATGGCTGTCTAGAAACTGACCTTCTTGCTGCTGTATGTGCAGCCTCTGCTTGCATTCTGCCTTGTGGGTTTTGCATGTTCTTCATGACAACAGCTCTTGCCCAATGTCTGTGCGCATCAGGGCTGCTAAAGGCTTGGTTTTATGGTTTAAAAAAAAAAAACGCAAATTTTTGTTTTTGTTTTTTTACAAATTTCAAAATTATAAATGCCAAAAATGTCGTCTCTTCAACTCTCTTGGCAATTATTGTATGGTCTTTGTTAACTTCGTTTTATGACATTCTACGGTTCTACTGTTTTAGTTAATTTCATTTATATGCATCTGATTAATTTGAACGGTATTTATGCCATTTTTATGAGTTTCATGATCCGAAATAGGAAAATCTCCAAAACAAAAAACCAACTTTTCATTTTGTAAAAAGTTTGGTTTTTTGCAGCCCTGGTGCGCATGCCTAATAATGTCACTGCATATGTCTACTGTTGTTGCGTATGCGTAATGTCGCCACTTATGCCTAAAATCAATGCATATAATGCTTAATGTCACCGCATATGCCTAATGTCATCGCATATGCCTAAAGTCATCACCTATGCCTAACGTCATTGGTTATGTCTAATGTTGTTGCAGATACCCAGTGTTGGGGATGTGCTTGCAACACTGGATGTGCTTCAGACCTAGTAACAGACGTAATGATGCCATTAGACAAGTATTATTTTGACCATAAGCTATTTAAACTATTGTTGTTTTCCTTAAGTTTAAGGCGCAGTTCGGTTGCGTTATTCTGCATCTTTTGATTCCAAAAACATGGCTGAATTAAAACAAAATACATTCTATAAATCAGACAGGTTTTCGTCTCTTAAGAAAAGACAAAATTGTCAATCTATCTCGAAACTTTGTGCAACATTTGCTCTAAAGCTTGTGCAACATTTGTCTTCTAGAACCAGGTTTTTTCTTATTTAATTTAAAAAGCTTCTAAAAATCCTGGATTTACAGGGATTACTCATCTGGTAAACTTTCCGAAAGCCCGTCAATGATGGCATTTTAGACAGACATATTGGATTCAAACCTAGTCATATAGTGCGTCTATTTATCTTATTTATGGTTTTGTATGTCGGTTTCGACAGTCGGTGAGGACACGGTTGAAAGCAATTGGGAACTCTATCGTCCCTTTTGCTGTGAGCGTTTTTCTATGTCTTTGATGTGTAGCATTTGTTGATGCATGATTCGTCGCTGCTTGTAGATGCTTAGTTATTTAAGTTTTTGAGTAATCGTTAATTTTTTTAAGTGTAATGGTAACTGAAAGTTTTTGTACTGTAATGAGTTTTCTTTGTCATCGTCACCTGCGAGAAACAGACTTAGGAAAATTTGTGGTGGGGATAGTTTACTGATCAGCTCCGAATTTTCTAGCACTACGACAAAATGTTTGGAGAAGATTTATGTTCTTACACGTTTCTCGTGATGCTGCTGGACTTTGTGAAGGAACTACTTTCTCGTTGTGCGTGTTCGTGTGTGTGTCTTTAATACAGTGTAGCTTCCATATTCCGTTATAGACGAAGGCCTTGATTTCTAAACCGGTTGTGTGGTTTGTTTTGTAATCATATTGGTTGTCTGCATGGATAAGACATCAAATTCTAATTTGCAAGGGCTCTGTTCTTCACATATGTTGATTTTGGTCCGCATGAGTGTGACTTTGATAAGAAAGATAGATAAATAAAAGGCAGTTGTGTATGTAACATTCTCACATAATCCGACTTTGTATTCAATAATTTACTAAAAAGATAAATCAATAAAAGAATCTGACTTGTAAATTTCTAATTTCTTTACCACAGAGGAGTTCCCAAAGAAGTTTTCGTCAAGAGCACAATTCAATTTTTATAGAGTCCTTGAAAGCCATGAACTTTTTCCTCATGTCAAACTAAAACCATTAGTTTACAACCATTTGAGCGCCTCTGAGTAGATATCTTGAAGGGGCGCTATATCAAGTTTCATTGATTGATTGATTGATTGATTGATTGATTGATTGATTGATTGATTTACTGCAATTACATATCAAATCAAACAAATTAATTAAAAAATTAGAATTCTTTTGGGCAACTTAATTTTTATGTCAGCTTCAATACGTTAGGTGAATTCAAGCAGTACTCAAAGCAGTAAGTTAATGTTTGGATAGGCAGTGATGCAGTTTTGAATGGCTCTGACTAGGATGGCAGGTCGTAACATGTCACCTTTTGAGTACTGTGCAGGTTTTGATGTTGCAGACTATAACTATCCTCCAGTGTAGTTGTGGATCATTTACAGTGTGGGTTACTTGTTTATTATGTGGTTCTCTTTTGAGCATTCAGTACACCAGACCTTCCATATAAAGTTACATTTGGAAGCTGTAGTTGAGTGTAAACTTATTGTGTAGTTCTTTTTCTTTGCTTTGCTTCTTGATCTCTGTATTTCTAGTGGAGTAAAGACTAATGGAACTACCTTCCCCAAATTAAAAAGACTTCTTTGGGGCTATGCTGGGAGCACTTTGGAGACATCTGGAAGAGGAGCTATATAATTATGTATTACAATACACAAATAACTCGTCATGATGCTGTCTTTGGGAGCAATATCAAGAATCGCATTTTTAATGAGGTCATGTTATAATGAATTTAAATGAATTTCAATGGCTGAATTAATTTTGGGATCGTTGTCCCAACCGTGTAATACCAATATTTGTGTTTCAATGAAAAGCGTTTTATAACGAGTGAATTTTATGATGAGTGAGTGTTGTAGTTGTTGTGTTTGTTGTCGTAGTCCGTTGTTGTCTTGTTGAAGCCTTAATTCCTTGTTTCTCTGGTGTTGTGTACAAGGGTACTATTTATTTGGAAATGCAAAATTATGGCCTCCTCATCTGACACTTGAAAGCTAGGAAATGGAATTTTGGAATTAATTGGATGAATAGCAGATTATTGGGCTTTGGAGAGTAACAATTACACATATCTGTCGCGGGATTTGAGACGCCTAACGTAGTTTTGGCTTCGTAGATTTTGTTTTCTTCGAATACTTGAGCAAAAGTATTAGACAGAAACTTTTGGTTGGAAGTTCTTCAAAAGAAAGCTCGAAAAGTACATTTTGCTGCCAGCTGCTATGTGCAGTGAGTGGAAGTTTGGTTTAGAGGCATGCGTGCATGCTTGCAAAGGGTCTGATTTTCTCTGGGCTTGTATTATCTGGGTGTAAATGCTCTGGGTGGTTGAGGGCTCGACAAATCATTTGTGAAACGGTGGTAGATTTCGAATGCGTTTGCCTTTAATTTATGTTAGGGATTTGAGTCTTATATGAAATTGACTATCCACTGTTTGAGAAAGTGGGCTGTGCGATGGTCTCGCGGTTAATGTGCTGGAGTGTCGATGGGAAGATCATGTGGCAAGGGAGAGGACTGGCCACCCACCCTCATTCGTGAAGTGAAGGCTAGGAAAAATTAAGTTGCGAATGCTTGATACCAATGGCTACTTCTTGCGGTTAGCGTGAGGTACTGCTCTTCATTGTTCAAGCCAGTAATGCTTACAGAGAGATCGATGTGTTTGCGCTTAGGCTGAGAGTAGCTTCAAACCAGACCTCTTATGACAGATATGTATTCAAGATCAGTGATGATGTTACTGTAAATGTCTGATAATTACATTAAACTGTTTGCTTTGGAAGATAAATCACCCGAAATGATTGACTGTTTTCGATTTTAGGGAGACAGTATGTCCCACCAACCAGAGGATATTTAGGAATTGTTGCATATGCTCGTCATAAATTCAGGGTGCTATTGAGTCAAACTGAATGTTTTTCGACAGTTAGTAGGTTAAATTCTGTAGAGATTCAGGGATTTTTAAAGTTGACTTATAACTGACTATCAGTAGGTGATTAGCGGGCCACTTTTAATACGAACCAATCTGGCATGATGGTTGCAAATGGTCGGACGACTTACTTGGTCCAGTGACAGTTCGCTTGTGTTGTACCCGACTGAGGCAGCCTGCTTTTAGTTTAGAATTTTTTGCCTGATGAGTACGAGGAGTGATAAGCTCCTTTCACAATTAAACGTGATACATTATCAACTGATGGAAAAGTGGTTGATAGATTGAATTAAATACAGAGAAGCTACTCTATCTCAAGATGAATCATCATTTCCTTTGTGAAGCAATCAATCAATATTCGTTTACTGAATCAAGCTGACACAGCCGCAACTTAATAAAAAGAAATGAAAACAGCAGATGATAGAAGTTCTAACAATTTGGTAACAAGTAGTTTAGTTGCACTGTCTTAAGGAGTCCCAGCATCCTTGCAGTGTCTGAAGTTCTTGATTAGCTTGAACTAAAATAAGGTTTTATGGAAATTTTTTCCGACTGCTTGGATTTCGTGCATCGGCTGATGAGCTGTGCAATAGACACCGACATGATTAAAGTTACTCATTAAAAATAATATAATGTGAACGTCATCAAATGTCACAAACACTGACTGTTTGCCCATCATGTTATTGAGTTTCTTGCAAACTGTTAGAGTTTCTGGAATAGTTGTCTTTGAATGTTGTTTTCTCTTCTAATGCTTTGTTTCTTAGTCATACTTCATTGTCTGTATTTATTAAATGGTGTATTAGGGTCCAACAGTGTCTGAGAATATCTTTGTTGAGAGAATCTGCCAGAGTATTTCGATAAAGCAATTCTAACCCACCTTGTTTGTTCATCGCAGAATCTGTTTACGTTTGTTTTGCTAGCTTTTCTTTAGAGTTTTGTCAAAACGTCGGCTGTTGAGTGTGGCCGGAATTTTAGCGTTGCTGTTTTTATACACAGATTTTATATAGTCCCAGATGTTTTGGGCGAATTTGACAACTTTATTCAGATGTGACCTAAAATTTTACATTATGATATTGGTATTTAAATAGACATTTTTGAAAGAGGGGCAAATGACGTCATGACATGTGAATGCTTACTCATGTGAAAGGTCTTGCAAATCAGCGGCTGAGCCAAAACTCAGTCAGCTGTTGAGTTGCTGTTAGCCAGCCTTGCAATTTGAGTTAATGTGCTATTCATAGCTAGACAGGCCTGTACTATGGCATGTCCTTTCTGGTACTGTATGGTGTTGATGTCTCTGACTATATAACAATCTTCCAGTGTAGTTGTGAGAGTTGTTTAAAGTATGAATTGTATGAACATTATTAATGTGTTTCTGTTTTAAACATTCAGTACACCAGATCTTCCTTATGGCATGTGGAAGCTATGGGACCTACATACAATAAGCTTCTATAAGGCAGCTATGGCTTTAGAACTCCCAATAGTGTGGATGCTTGGCTTGTTTGTGGGATGATCCACCACTCTGTTGTCATCAATAGAATTCACAAATGCGGGTGACTTGAGCATTACCAATACTTTTGGGTGCTAGGATGGTTATAAGTTAATTTCTTGCAACATTTTCATCAGTTAACTCAGTCAGTGAGCTTGGTTTGACTACGCGTACAGATTTAGTAATCCAAAAAATTCGTCCACATCGAGGGAGGGAAGGGGAGGAGAGATGCGGGGAGTAGAAAGGGTGGGATATCTGCTTGGAACTCCTGTCATTACAGAAAGATTGAGTTGTTAGATGTTTCAGTTCAAAGGTTGGCTATATCTGGGAATTCATATACGAGACCATGCTATATTAAAACTGGCATTATAGCATGCTTATAGGAAGGTTTGGTGTTAGGGCTGCCAACTTTTGATTTTGACAATCCAGAATGCCCGCGTAGTCACTCGATATGCTATTACCAAGTTACTCTGTCCACGTCACTGTATGAAACGAATGTTGCATCAGCCTGATGTAGGATCTACAGTCCAGGATGGTTGGCAGCCCTATTTAGTGTACATGTAGTTGTTATTTGTAAGCGCATGGATTGTGTTCTATAGGACAGCAACATTTCTATTAAATTCCAAATCGGCTCAACAGTTTTCTCCAGGTCGTTCATTCATTGAGCGAGAGACGAGTAACTCGTGTTGATCGAGCAAATGAGCTATATAAATGTTACTCGGAACTGTTTTGAGTTTATATTGCTGATTGTCGTTTCTCGTCGTCTGAGTATACTTTTTTCTTGATACCTTGCAAGGTCCTGCATCTGAGCAAGCGAGCATTTGAGTGTCTTCGCTTAATTGCTACAGTATTTCATCTTGATTGATCTTACGTGGCCTTCATTTGGAAATGAAACCCTATGCTTTCTGTTCTTGACTTTAGTATTATTTTTCCATCACCAATTAAACCTTTCTTCATTCCTTCCTGTATTCATTCCTTCAATTATTCCTTATTACCTTCCCTTCTGCTTGCCTTCATTACTTCCTTCCTTCATTCAGTCGTTCCTTCCTTCATTCCTTCCATTTATTTATACCTTTCCTGTCTGTCTTTCGTCGTCTTTCCATCTCTCACTGTACACAGCTTTTCTTGTCAATCACAAAGTACAGTCGCTTCTTTTAACAAATACCATTGTCGACAATGCTGATGGCAACCCGCTTAATATCAACATTATCATCCATCTTAACTGCTTCATCAATATGCACATCACAATGATCATGACTTTATCATAACGAGTACAATTACATAAATGTAATAGCAACTAGATAAACAGTAACGACACGATCATCTGAAACTTGAACATATCTTTCTAGGATGCCATGTGGATAGATGTCCACATTGCAACATCGTCATCATGAGCTTACATGTTATAATACTCGCTTGGTAAACGTTACATTACGCTGTGTTGCCATGGTTACTCCCACTCCAGATGGCTGTTTATTATTCAGCTGCAATGGTTCCTTCACACTAGAGGGCGTGTGCAGCATCTTAATCGAAGGTTCCCTTAGGCGTGGCAGTTGCCCAGTGTTGACTGCAGCCTCTTTAAAGGCAGAATTGTTTGATCGGACGTGTTCAGACAAGAGCAATTTCAAGCACACAACTCTCTGATGTGCATCGTTATGATGGCTAATTATAGGTTTAATGTTCAGCTATGTGTATTCCAGCATTTGAACGTACTTACATGTAATCAATGCAGTTCTGTTGACCGAGGTTCAGGTTTTGCTTTCAAACGATGCCTCCCTCATGGGGCCACCCTAGATGGGGCCACCTTCATTGGGCCCATTGATGGCTGGTCGTCAGTGGCACAGAAGGGCCAGCAATGGGCCCGAGGAATATTGATTCTTTGGGCCCATTGCTCAAGGGGCAATGGGCCCAAAGTGTGGGATATTATGGAAGAGAAGAGCCAGTTAGATTTTGTCTGCATGTTATTGCGTTTAGATTTGTTATGTCTGCATATTTGTGCTTGCATTAAACGTTTAGTAGATACATACATGTACGCCTATGCCGATAATTATACACGTGAATGTGCATATATATATATATAAGATATATATAATATATATATATATAATATAAGATATGTATATGGATGGACACATAGGCCTATTTGTTTGTATATGATTTTCTCTGTTGGATTTCTGTATGTACGTCTGTGTATATTTATTAGAATGTTGACCACACGTTGATGTATTGTGTTCAGTCTTTTAATTAACAGAATTAAACAGTAGCGGCAGACCTAAGGTTCTGTCCGTCTGTTTATATCAATGCACTTGATATTGCGCCTTTTCAGTACCTCGCAAAACAGCTGCGAACATGGCGATCTATTGCTGACCTCAACGAGTTCGTTTTAAAACGATTTAAAAATGTTTGCTGCACAGAGCCAAAGGTTCCTTATGATGGTCTATCCAGAGTTGAAAATCTGTAGGCCTACATAACTTTGGGGGACAGATTGCTTAGGAGGCCGGATTTTTGCATTTCTTGGGGACAAATAGGCCCCAGTCAAAACTTCGGGGATAGTCCACTCTCTACGCCCGTGATGTACGCCACTGGGTCTAACAGATGAGAAAGCTGGGAGGGATCGAGTTGAAGTGCGATGGCGCGGAACCTGCACAGCTGCACGGGCATGAGGGCGCACCATCGCCGACCGGGATTTGCATGGAAACGGGAAGCAAGAGTGACCTGTCTCATAAAAGTGCGAATATTTCGGCTTCTTAGATTTATGATTCGGGCGGCGCAGTGTAGAATGGATTGCAGCTGGCGGTAACGGAACCCTAGTATAGGCCCGCAGGGATTGAATTGCAATAATCCAGGCACATTAAGGTGAATGAGTGATGGCCATGCAGCGCTGAATAACCGATACTAGCGCCGTGTGATACTAGCGCCGTTTGATCCGTATCTGGCGTAACTGGTATTCCCCTTTTATGTCCCTCCTGAGTATGCAGGACAAAATTTCAAATGCTATAGAAAATAACGAATACTCAATAGGAATCTTTTTCGATTTAGCCAAAGCCTTTGATACTGTAAATCATAAAATTCTCCTTAAAAAACTAGAAAATTATGGAATACGTGGCGAGCAACTAAAATGGTTTACTAGTTATTTTGAAAATCGTCAACAGTGCGTCTGTTGCAATGGTGCATTTTCGGACTTAAGAGCAATTGACTATGGAGTGCCACAGGGATCTAACCTCGGCCCTTTACTGTTCCTCATTTCATTTATATAAACGACCTCCCCAATGTATCACCAATCATGTTTTTTATTTTATTTGCAGACGACACCAACGTTTTTTATTCTCACAGTTCTTTGCAAACCCTTACTCAGGTCATAAATACAGAGCTTACTCTAGTGGCGGACTGGTTTTCTGCTAATAGACTAACCCTTAACCTAGATAAAACAAACTTCATACTATTCAAATCCCATAGGAAAATGGGTCCCTCGGATGACTCGTTAAGATTATCCATCAATGGCATTCCTATTACCAAAGTCACCTCTACTAAATTTTTAGGTGTTCACGTGGACCAACATTTGACCTGGAAGGAACATATAAAAACTATTTCTGACAAAATTGCTAAAAACATTGGTATTCTAACTCGAACTGCATACTTATTGCCCTCCTGCATACGCCTAAAATTATATTACTCGTTGGTGTACCCCTATCTTACTTATTGTAATATGATATGGGCATCTACTTATGACTCTAGACTACGGAGATTAATTCTATTGCAAAAACGTGCAGTTCGTATCATTGCGGGAGTTCCAAGGTGCGTTCATTCTGGACCACTATTTACTGACTTGAAGCTACTTAAACTAGAGCAGATTCGAACATTACAAATTGGCCTATTTATGTACCGCTATGAACATGGTTTACTTCCAGCATGTTTTAAGGGATTTTTTCATCTAGGATCCGATGTTCATACTCACTACACCAGAAACTTTAACTCTTATCGCCCCATATATGCACACACCAATACTCGCTTATTCTCCATAAAATCTGTTGGCTCCACAACCTGGAATATGCTTCCCTCTCACATACGTTGTGCCCTCCACCTACGGCACTTTAAAAAAATGCTGCATGCCTACCTGATTAATGGAAATTAGCTATAACCTACCCTGCCGGATATTCTTTTTTCACTGTTAGTTAAGGTTTTCGGTTTGTTTTTTATATATTTTCATCTATAGTGTTTTGAATTGAGTTAATCATTTACTGTGTAATATGTACTATACTATTTGCATTGCTGTACGAAACTTGATGTTGCACTGTTTATCAGGGATTTAGCTAATTCATATTTCTGAAATGTTGTTCTATAGGTGTCCCTAGTTAGCGGGATCTTGATCCCTTTTGGGACTCCTCTTGCGGCCAATCCTGATACTTTATGTTGAAAAATGTTATGTGTTTTAATTTGGCTTCAATAAAAGAGATTTGATTTGATTTGATTTGATTTGAGTTCTCGTGACGCGCCGTCAACAAGTCTCATCCAGAAACACCATCGTACCTTACGGATTTACGCATTTCGGTCTCCTCGGCTGCCCATGGACCTTTGTCCCTCGTATGCGTAGTGCTACAACTCGGTCCAGAAGCTTTGCCTATATAGCTCTTTACTTGTGAGCCAACCAGCAGGGTTCTACAAGTCCCTTAAGTCTTTTTTCTTTAGTCGTGGCTGGGCCGGGAGCGCGTCTGAGTAGCTTCTTGAAGAGGCGCTATATAAATGCTCTGAATGAATGAATGAATGAATGAATGAATAGCACCCACCAGCTGGAATGGTCTTTCTTGAGAGCTGCGGCTCGAGCTCTTCAGTTTGTCCCTTCCACAGTTTCGCAAGCGTCTGAAGTCTATTATTTGACCGTGATTTTACTGGTTCGAGTCGGGAGCGTCACTGATGCTTCCAGTCTTGAAGTGGCGCTTTATAAATGTCAGAATACAATAAATTATTACAAAGAAGTACGTGTACTGGTTGCGGAGGGCGAGCTGTTGATTCCAATCAAGACATTTCAACTTTATCTGACTTTTTTCAATGTTTGACAGCACCTGGCTTCGTATTTGTCGGCCGATTAGACGACATGCATTTCTGGACTTCCTACGCAGTGACCCTTGTAAAAGATACAATTGCGAGTGCGTGAGAGGGGTGGCAGAAGGAGTACAGTGGTACGTTGTCAGCATACTGGTTAATCTGCACTCCTGGAGAAGTAACGAGTTAATGAGCCCAATTGTATTGTATTGTATTTGACCATTTATAAAGCGCTTCTCACAGCAAAAGCCTTTCACAATTGAAGGATGTAAAGAAACGCAATTGAGGATGTAAAGAAGCGATCCGAATACTGAGCCTTGCGGAGCAATGAGAGGCAATGGTGGCCAAGTCGTGCCGTCCGAACCGATTGTTAATATGATTGTCCGTCCACCTAGGCCCTTATAGGAATTAGTGCATCCTTTTAGATGTCGTCCACTGATTCTAAAAGAAGTTACAATGTGCTTGATCACATTATTCATGATCGTGTCAAACGCGATCCGCTTACACCCAGGTACCAGGAGAGCAAGCAACGACACGACCAGAATCGCTGGGCCGCATATGTCCGAAACGAGTCTCAGCAGGACCGTCTCAGTCGATTGTTCCTTTCTGAAGTCGGATTAGTTTCGCACGAGGTGACTAGCTTTTAGATATCTCGTCATTTGCTGAGGAGATATTGCGGTAGTTAAAAGCGGATAACCTCCTCATACCCTTTTCCATCGACATGTGTTACATGTAGATGGAAACGAGTGGGAGGAGGAAGGACTTGGAAGGACGTACCAGTGCATTCCAACGTGGCTTAACCGTTCTTTATGTCTCCGTGCTTTGGTCTCGTAGCTTTGCTGTCTAATTACAGAGGGAGACAACAATGAGGTCGCGGAACTCGTACGCTGACAAACTGTCTGTCTGTCTGTCTGCCTGCCTGTCTGTCTGCACCGAGCCGTAAAGAACGGTTGAACACACACACACTCTCTCTCTCTCTCTCTCTCTCTCTCTCTCTCTCTCTCTCTCTTTCTCTCTCTCTGTCTCTCTCTCTCTGTCTCTCTGTCTCTCTGTCTCTCTGTCTCTCTGTCTGTCTCTGTCTGTCTGTGTCTGTCTGTCTCTCTGTCTCTCTGTCTCTCTCTGTCTCTGTCTCTGTCTCTCTCTGTCTGTCTGTCTCTGTCTCTGTCTCTGTCTCTGTCTCTGTCTCTGTCTCTGTCTCTCTCTCTCTCTCTCTCTCTCTCTCTCTCTCTCTCTCTCTCTCTCTCTCTCTCTCTCTCTCTCTCTCTCTCTCTCTCTCTCTCTCTCTCTACGTGTATCTGTCAAATCCATCAGTCTACATCATTTGTCTTGCGATCCCTGGCGTGACAGTTCTTCAATTATCGTCCTTCTGAATGACGCTGTCTTGTTTGCTGCTTTGTTGCCCGGACAGCGAGCGTCGGTCCACGGGCAAACAGCCTCTGCCTTCCCCCCCCCCCCCCCACCCCCCCCCAACCCATCGACCACAACCCATCAGCGAAGTCTGGGCATCTAATGATTACGCAAATACTTCGGTTCGGCCATTTGATCGCATTTAATTACGCCATTAGAGTCTCCCTCGAGGTTTCTTGCTCCTCAGATTCCAGTTGGATTCGCTGGATTTATAGATTGATTCCGTGTGACGCAGATTCCTTGCCTCTCGCCGGTAATTCGGCGAAGTATGTCTTTCTCGCTTGATTTGGTCTTGGCTTGCCATAGGTCACACAATCCGTGCACTACTTGAAGAACACCGTATGCCTCCACAGTCCTCACTACAACGCCTTTGTGTGTGAGGTTCGTAAAACGCGGTATATAAATGTGCACGCAAACATACATTATATACGTAGGCCTACATGCATATACGTACATGTACATGCAGACACATACATACAATACATTGTATTGCATTGTATTTGTATTGTATCTAAAGATTTATATAGCGCCTCTCTCAGAATAACTATTCAGAAGCGCTCTCAGCACGAAAATCCCGGGGGAAAAGAAACGTCTGTAAAGAACAAGAGACCAAAGAGGGAAAACTAGTCATTAGTTTAGCCCTTAATGAGGGGGAAAGGTAATTCCAAGTAGAGGGCCAACCGGAGCAAATGCCCGGCGTTGAGCCAAGGCAGTCCTAGTCCTAGGAATAAAAAGATCTAGCCAATCAGCAGAGCGCAAGAAACGAGATGAGTTCGCAGATAACGGCTTTCGCATAATAGTCAGAAAGATACTTTAGGGCACTGCTCAACTGCGCCTTTGACTTTGAGACTAGAAAGAGGATCTTATAATGGATGCGCGCAGAGATAGGAAACCAGTGCAAATCATACATACATTACATATACACATATGCACATATATACACACATATACACATACAAACACACATACATGATACATATATACATAATTATACATACGCACATATGCCATCATTTCAAATCATTTCTTTTTGCAACAATCAGAAGAGTATGAGCAAAAGAAACAAAAAAAAACAATGGTTTAACATGTACTGGCCAGTGATGTAGTACTCGAGTCCGGCAAAGGACTCGAGTCCGACTCGAGACCGATTTTTTGTGGACTCGGACTCGGACTCGGACTCGGATGGTCATGACTCGGACTTGGACTCGGACTCGAAGGCCCTGGACTCGAATTTGACTCGATGACTCGGTTTCCGAGTCACAATTTTGTCTCACGATAAAATACGACTTTTATACTTGCTTACTTAAATAGGTAGTCTAAACTCTAAACTAAAGAGGCCAGTAGATATCAACGAGCTCACCATAAGTGGAGGGTAATTGTCGTTCAAAGAGCATCGGGTGATCATACCCCACCCAGTCAGAGACGATACTTTTCGATGCCTGCACACATCGGAGTTAATGAGTACACCAGACGCGCCCAAAAGGCCCGTTTGGCAGAATATCTGGAGTTTGCAGCCGCTGAGAATTCTTCACCCCGATACCCCCAAGTAGCCTAGGCCTAATCGGGTTTCGGGGTAGAATCGCTCCGTTAAAGCGTCTGATGATCAAAGACATCAAAGGGAGAGTTGATCAGTTTCTAGCTCTTCGAGATCTGACGCAGCGGAATACCCCATTCACGCGACTGGGCCAGCCGAATGGCAATTGAACATTAAACGATACAGGCAACATATCCCACATCTGGCGATTTTGCTGCCCTCTGCGCACGAACCTTAAGAGCCGTAGCATGTATCTAGAATTCTAGATAATAATATTATATAGATTTGGTTGCAATAAAGCAGTGTTAAAATAATGTACAGTCTAATCTCATTGTTTAGAAATCAGTTTTTTAAACAGTAGGCCTAATTAATTCTTCACAATATTCTTGTAATTAAAATTATGGCTGATCGAGGTTCCGAACCAAAAGTTATAGCGGACAAATTGCATTGCGTTAGCCTACGTTATTGCTCTTTAAAAACAGCCTTAAGACTCTGTTTAAGCAGGGGCGGCGCTGGCCGAAGGGGTCAGGGGTCCGGACCCCCCCAGCTGTCGTTCAGACCATTTCTCCAATTCGTGTAAATCCGAATAGATTTTTGGTGGGGGGGTCTGGTTTCGCTGACAGCCTTGCAACTAATGTCATGACTTTGTAACTCTTTCCAATATATTAAATTAATATTATGATCATCACTATTTATTAGGTCTACTCAAATTCTTTAAATTATATTTAACTTACTTACTAAACCTCTCTGCACTGCGTGCTTATGATTGGTACGTCATTGGTCCGTGTGTACAGTGTTGACTCTTAGTGAAAATAATAACAATAATAATTTTTATGGCATCATTAAATTACATATTGATGTTTGATGTTTTCTTCTGTTTCAATGTTTTAACTGGATGTTTACAAAATCAAATTAATTAAGATAAAATAGTAATTACAT
The DNA here is from genome assembly GCA_020284085.1 of Aporrectodea caliginosa. Classification (NCBI taxonomy): domain Eukaryota; kingdom Metazoa; phylum Annelida; class Clitellata; order Crassiclitellata; family Lumbricidae; genus Aporrectodea; species Aporrectodea caliginosa. The sequence continues at coordinate 65,644 of JACEVL010001076.1, forward strand.
GTTTGCAAATTTTTTGACCAAGTCAACGTAACAACTAACAAATCAAGTTCATTTTTAAGCTATAAATGTTTAGTATTATAAATGTTTATAAATGTTTGGTATTACCCGAGTTAAAACTTTGAAAATACTGGGTGTCATCCTTCAAGATAATTTCAAACTCACAGCCCATATACACCAGTGACCACCTCACAGCTACTTGCTCCTCCTCTTTTTATGCTATCAGAAAACTCACAACCCATGGCCTTTCTTCCTCATCCATCCATAATGTAACCAAAGCCACTACCGTTGCTAAACTTCTATATGCCTCCCCATCCTGGTGGGGTCTCACCCTGGCTTCCGATAAAGAACGCCTGGAAAAACTCCTAAAAAGAGCCAAACGCCTAGGATACCTAGAGCAATCCTTTCCAACAGTCTCTGAACTTGCCAATATAGCCGATGCGAAACTCCTTTTCTCCATATTACACAACCCCAAGCATGTACTTCACCAACTCCTACCTCCACTACGACCCCTCTCCTCTCACCAATTAAGACCTATAGAGCACACAACCATACTCTCCCACCCAAGGACAACTCTCAATTTATTCCCAGATCATTATATAAAAATATTTACTAGTTTATTCTAAAATCTTCTGATGAACTTTAATTATCCATTATCACTCATGTTAGCATTTCTGCGTTTTTGTCAGATTGTTTTTCTCAATTAAACGAATATATATATAGTTCAGAGTGGCTAAAATGAGCTCCATATGGCAACATTATACTCCAAAAGCGTTTGGCGCAGCTGGGGCCCCAGACCCCGCTGGGGGAGCTTACGACGCTCCCCAGACCCCTAATCGTGGGCAGCTTCGCGCCTTCGCCGCTCGCAGTGCCTCGCACTCTGGCGCCTGCCACGCAGCTTGCAAGTTAATTTCATTTTCGTGGACCCCCCCAGAACTAAAACCCCAGCGCCGCCCCTGTGTTTAAGATTTATTATGATTAGACTTTCCTTTCATTTTGTGCAGGATTCTTTTTGTTTTCGGTGCGTTATAAATTAAGGCAGTTTGATGATGATGACGACGACGACGACGATGATGATGATGATGATGATGATGATGATGATGATGATAATAATAATGCTAATAACAATAGTAGCCTAATATCAATAATAATAATAATAACGGTAATAATAATAATAATAGTAATAATAATAATAATAATTCTTTCAGCATTAATGTGCTGTTATTTTTCTATGCCATTAAATTGATTGTTTCAGTGTATTTTGGTGTTGAAGGACTCGGACTCGGACTTGGACTCGATCTGTTGTGACTCGGACTCGGACTCGGACTCGAACAACTCTGGACTCGGACTCGACTCGGACTCGGCTTAGGTGGACTCGGACTCGACTCGGACTCGGCTTAGGTGGACTCGACTACATCACTGGTACTGGCTACACGGGTACACGGGGGTGGGTGGGGCTGGAGAGTATATGGATCTCGCTAAATATGGACACCTAAGTAAAAACACGATACTTGATTGGAATAAACTTTGAGCACAAACACAAAAGAGAAAAACATAAGAATGGTCCTTCTATTTACACCAAGAATAACGGACAATCTTAACTACCGTATAACTGCAACACAGACAGCAATCACGCAGATTAAGTCAATTAATTTAACTAATTAAGAGGGAGCGTAGCCTTTTTGAAAATCCAAAGGTTAGGGAGAGACGTGTAGCTAGAGGTATATTATTCCATGCTAAGGTACCGGCAGATTTAATAGAGAATAATCGAGTGTTAGTGTGAGCATAGTCACGACGATAGGAATCCAAACTTCTCATGTTGCAAGAATGGACATTGGAAGTAAGACGAAATAGCCTTTATAAAAGGCCTACTGGTGGCAACAAGTCCTGATCATAACGATACATAAATAATTCACCGATTTGAACGATCCTTGTCTGTTCAACCCTTAACAATCCAAACTCAGAAAATATTTGTCTAGACTAAAGTGTGTGATGCACATGGAGCTCCTGGTAAGAAACGGACAGTGAGCCTTGGCAGAACAGCTCAGCTAAATACACACAAACATACACGGATACAAACATACATGCATGCATACATACACAGAGACATACCTACAAATATACATATATAAATATTAGCTAAAACATGTCTCAAACTAATCTGGAACATAATATATCACCCCACTGGGATGCTCCAATCCACAGGTCTTTTCCTGCAGTCACAAATCGCGCATTCTGGATATGTTTGATGTCACGGTGATTTATTCCGCTCCGACTGTAATCCACCAATGACGGGTTTGAGCATGCTCAGCCGACTCCGTGTAACGGCCCTCGTGAAACTGCGTTCATTTGTCTCTGTCAGAAGAAGTCAAATTTGGGGACCATACGGTAATTCCTGCGACTCATTGGCCTCCTGTCCAGGAACGGGGCGGCTTAAGGGTAGGAAATAAGCATAGGACCCATACAACACGGGGGCTTCAGTTTCCAAGACACTTTTAGTTTTTTACTGGATATGTCACCTCTAACGAATTCAGTCTCTGAACTGCACTGGCCTTAAAGGTAGTCGATCACAGTCGAGTCAGAGACTCAGTTCCTTCGCAACTTGAACTGCAATGGCCTTGTAGTAGTCGATTAAAGTCGAGCCAGAGGAATCTCGTCAGTTCCTTGGCAGCCTGAGTTGCACTGGCTTCCAATTGTAGTAGTCGATCATAGCCGACCCAGAGACTCCTTCGCAACTAGAACTGCACTGGCCTTGTAGTAGTCTAGTAGTCGATCATAGCTGAGCCAGAGGGATCTCGTCAGTTCCTTGCCAACCTGAACTGCACTGGCTTCCAATTGTAGCCATCGATCATAGTTGAGCCAGAGGGATCTCGTCAGTTCCTTGGCAACTTGAACTGCACGTACCTTGCAGTAGCTCGTCCTCCTCTGCCACTTGGTCTTCGTTCTCGACCAGCGAATTGAAGACAACGGTTCCCACGTGGACCTCGCTGTCCATGGCAAGCGGCTGGGTCATGACGGGCGTCGGCCGGGGCTTTAGACGCACGCCGCGGGGGCCTGTATTGGACCGCCTCAACGGAGAGGGCAGTGACACCTCCTCGGTGCCGTACCGCCTGGCGCCCCCGCCGCCACCGTCGACGTCGTAGAAGGTCGCCGTCGCCCCACTGTGGCCACCGCCGCCGCCGCCGCTTCCGACGCTGCTGGCAAGGCTCCTTCGGAAGGTCTTAACACGCGTTGAATAGATGACGGGGTTAACGATGGCGCTGAGCATCGGCAGCCACTCGATGATCATCTTCAGGAAGATGGCGTTCTTCGAGATGCGATTACCGAGGCTGATGTGGAGCAGCGTGAAGAACAGCGGACCCTCGAAGACGGCGAAGCAGACGGCAATCGCTACCATCATCTTGGCCAGCGACTTCCGGTGCTTGAGCATTCTCATGATCGCCTCGTGCTTGAAGCGGCGACCGCTGGCCGCGTAGGCCCCGGTGTGGTCCGTCTTGTTCAGCGAGTGAAATATTCGCACGTAAGAGGCGGCCACGATGACGGCCGGAAGTGCGTAGTACGCCGTGAAGATGAAGTAGTAGTAGTGACGGGCCTGCGCTAGATTCGGATCGAAGAGGTTGATCGTACAGAAGCGGTACGTCTTTGAGCGCAGCGTCACGATGACACGGTAGGAAAAGAGTACGGGAAAGGGCAGGGCGCTGCAGAAGGCGACTACCCAGATGACGACCAGAACCTTCCACATAGTGGCGCGTGTCAGCCACCGCTTGGCCGTCAGAGGGTAGCAGATGAGTAGAAGCCGCTCCTGGCTGATGGCTACGATGGTGTGGAAGCCAACGCAGCCGAGGAACATGACGGTGAAGCCGGCCACCTTGCAGAACTCCAGCGTGTCGCGGAAGCTACCGTGCGGCTTGCCGACGTCGATGAGTCGCATCGGTTCCTGGATGAGGGTCTTGACGAGGTCGCAGGTCGCCAGGTTGAGGATCAGGTAGGCCGTGGCGTTCGTTGGCCGTCGACGTCCCCTCGCGAGGCGCACCACGTATCCGATGAGGAAACCGTTTCCGACGACGGAGATGGTAATTCCGATTACGTGGAGGGCGATGAGGGTGTAGCGAATCAGGTCGTGTTCGATGAGGTCCTCGTAATTCGTCGTTGTAGCGTTTATCGTCGTCGTTGTCGCCGTCATTATCACTGGTGGTGGTGATGATGATCGTGGTGTCTCTTGTCTTGTGCAGCTATTGGCGTCTTCCCGTGCGTCGTTGCTTACGCCGTGGATCTGCGGGCAGGAGCTCACCGTCTTTTTTCGGCCACTATTTATCCATGTGCGTCCAAGCGTCCAAGCGTCCTAGAGCAAAATCCAGGTCATCCATTGGTCGGTGTTTGGTACAATGTGGGTCGAAAAATTAAGGGTCTGCGTTAACGGGGAATCGTCTGCAAAATTTTTTTTCAAGGAACTCGTTTCTACTTCAAGCTCCGTAAGTGAACTTTGCTCAGTTGACTATATAATTCTTACCAAGGAGAGCGCTTGCAAATTTTAATTGCTGCATTGGACAGTCAAGTCTAATATCGCTTCTTCTAATCAACGATTTTCGTTACGTATTGACTGATTGATTGAGCGCCATCGCTTCTCATCATCAGCACATTCTTGTGCAGCATGATATAATCTACGTGCTTAAATGACTGCACTGGCTTCCTGTTCAGCAAAGAATCTCAACTTGAGGCGCATGGTTTATTGAAGGAGCTGTAGCCAGCCAAAGTATTTTAAAATCATCAGTTATTCCTCTGTCTTGTCGCTATAGCCTACAACAAGGCCATCTGATTGCCTTTCGTTGACTATATCTAAAGCTAGAACAGTGCTCGTTTGCCGGACCTAGGATTTGCAATTCTCTCCTTAATCAATCTGTTCGTTCAGTCCTGTCGCTTCTGCCATTTAGTACTGAAAACGTGTCTGTTTTGAAGACCAGCTTAATTTTTCATGCCAACCCACATTTCCACGTCAACCGATGTTTTCTCGCACGTCAATCAACTCTGTCAGTTTAACCAACGTACTTCTCCACGACAAGTTATGTACTAATTTACATCAGCTAACATACTTTTATCACGATACTCTTCCGCCGCATACTTGTCTATGCCAACCTGCGTACCTTTTAGGCCAACAAGTATAAGCATACTCTAACGTTCAGAAAGAATTAAGTCCGATGTTTTATCTCTTCCATGCTCCACTGTTTAGTGGACTGTTTTTACCAGGGTATAATCGCCTTGACTGAAGATTAGATCGAAATTTCTTGGAATCTTCGACAGCCGTTTACCGTCAACGTCTAATAGGTCCATATGGAAGGCCTATATAAAGCCTACGTGAGACCTGGATCCGTCTACGTTGTCGCTGTACATAAATCTTTGCAGTACGTTAGGGAAATGATCGACGTATGCACGGAATTCGTCTAAATGACGCAGTAATTCAGGAGGCACGACCTAACCGTTGTTCGTCCTCTCTCCTGTAATGAAAATAGACATGGCAGTAACGGCATATATACACGTATCGACAACTCCACACAAGCACTGCACGCTTATTGTGTATGTATATAATTCATGTATGTATGTTCGTATATATACATGTATGTATGCCTGAGAATGGCAGATATATATGTATGTTTCTATGCATGTATGTGTGTATATAATATATGTGTTTATGACCTCGTTCAACCTTAATTCTCACATCGCCCACTCCGCTCTTCAACTTGATCTTCTAGTTCTCATATAGGGCCTATATACTAAAACAGCTACGGCTCAGTCCCAGTCCTTTATCTCAATTGGTCCCTATCTTTGGAATGCGCTGTCTCCATCTACTCGCTGTCAAATTCTACAGGTAAACCCTCCTCCTCCTCCTCCTCCTCCTTCTCCTCCTCCTCCTCCTCCTCCTTTGTTTTTCTCAAAACCTATTTCTTCTATCGTGGCCTTGCGCACTACGAGCGCCACTGAACGGTTCACCCTACTAGAGGCGCTTTATAAATGTTTGAATACAATGCAATACAATACAGTGTGGATGCAACGTACTTTCCAGCAGATGCTGATCGAAGACAAAAGCGGCCTCTAACAGAGTTGTAGGATGCGACCATGGAAGATCAGCAGAATGACAGATCATCTGCACTTGTTCTGTGCATGATGAGTGCCAGCTATATACGAGGATAGGCTCACCGACAGGAAGCCAGTGTAGAGAACGAAGAGCATGTGTTATATGGTCTCGGTACGAAAGTCTAAGACACAGTCTTGCAGCCCGATACATTACTCTGTTTAGAGTACTTTAGAGGAAGCAGGGAGAATATTCAGGGAGAATATTCAGGGAGAATATTGGGTGTGGAATTGCAGTAGTCAAGTCGCGTCAGAATGAGGCAGTGTAGCAGCGTTCTAAGTTTTGCTGAATCCAGAGAACAATGCTGTCGGATTCTTCTTACATGAAACAGGCACGCCTGAGAAATGACAGCTATTAATTTTCAGGCTTTAGGGAAATTGTTGATAATGACTCAAAGAACCCGAACAGTAGATGATGGAGAGAGTAGGTAGGAGGATGTAGAGAGTGAGTTAAGCGCGCTGTAGGAGCTTAGAGCAACGGTAAAACCAGATGAGCTAGGATTTTCAGGGATAAGTTTGAGGCGCATACATGTAGACAGACTACATAGCAATGTTACAAATTTATGTCATGTATATTCTGTATGTACATACGTACGAAATATGCACGACATAAATCGTACATACATTATACATAGATAAACATGTATGTATGTATGTATGTATGTATGTATGTATGTATGTATGTATGTATGTATGTATGTATGTATGTATGTATGTATGTATGTATGTATGTATGTATGTATGTATGTATGTATGTATGTATGTATGTATGTATGTATGTATGTACATACATCCATACATGTATGTATCTGTATGTATGTATGTATGTATGTATGTCTTCTTTTGCCGTGGCTGGACTGGGAGCGCCTCTGAGTAGTTTTCTTGAAGGGGCGCTATATAAATCTCCAGAATGAATGAATGAATGAATGAATGAATGAATGTATGTATGTATGTATGTATGTATGTATGTATGTATGTATGTATGTATGTATGTATGTATGTATGTATGTATGTATGTATGTATGTATGTATACATACATGTGTATGTATGTATGTATGTATACATATGTATGTATGTATGTATGTATGTATGTATGTATGTATGTATGTATGTATGTATGTATGTATGTATGTATGTATGTATGTATGATGTGTACATGTATGTGTACTGCTAATGTAGGCTACGTGCAGAGAGTGCTGCTGTGTATGGAGCGCATTTCAGAGAGGATGATGGCGCATAAATGTCTCAGACTCAGATCCACCAGACTCCGAGTACCTCTGGTTAACCACCACCTGGCGCCGCAACCTACTCGACCACTGCTATCAGTGATGCACAAGTTCGACCAGCCGACACTATCAGCAACCTTTGAGACCACTTTGACAGCTGTATGACCACTTCGGCCAGACTCCCGGAGGAAGAAAAAAATGAGGATGCAAAGATGCTTGAGAGTTGGTGAGAGTGTGGATTGGTGTGTGGATTCCTGATATCTTCAGACCATACTTACTATTCTATTCCATTCCATTCCATTCTATTCTATTCCATTCTATTCTATTCTATTCTATTCCATTCCATTCCATTCTATTCTGTTCTATTCTATTTTATTCCATTCTATTCCATTCCATTCTATTCCATTCCATTCTATTCTATTCCATTCTATTCCATTCTATTTCATTCTATTCTATTTCATTCTATTTCATTCTATTCCATTCCATTCTATTCCATTCTATTCTATTCCATTCCATTCCATTCTATTCTATTCTATTCCATTCTATTCTATTCTATTCCATTCTATTCTATTCCATTCTATTCTATTTAATTCTATTCTATTTCGTTCTATTATATTCTACTGTATATTCTATTCTATTACATATTGGCCTGAGTATGGCTTGTATTTTTGCAGCGCCATCGGTTGATTTCTTGTGCATTAGACACCGGAGTGATACCAAGTTAGGTTACTAATTAATTAATTACTTAATAAGCATATGAATATAAAGTCGTGTCTGAAGCATTCATACAGTTCAAAAAACACTACGCACCTTCACAGCAAAAGAAAATTAAACTCTCTGACCTTCTTGTATTTCAATTACATAGTTTAGTTAAGCATTTGCAGATTGTTAAGATTTTATAACTTCGATTGTAGCTGATCAATTCTGTTGGTTGAACGACAACGATGCTGTAATAATTGTCAAATTGTGATTGAAAGCTAATTTAGATGTCCCTGCCAAGCGGGATCTTGATCCCTTTTGGGCCTCAATGTTGTTGCCCTGTTATGTTATCCTATAATTATGTTATCTCACTGTATGCCTTGTAAAGGCTATAACGGCTTCAATAAAAAGGATTGATTGATTCATTGATATATATATATACACATGTGTAAGCTTATATATAATATATGTGTATAGATATATATATAAGCTCAGCTTATATATATATATATATTAGTTGCATAAACTTATAAATAGACACGTAAGCATATAAATATAGCCCATGCTGCTGATAATGACGCTGATGGTGCATGCTGCTGATACTGAGATTATCAGGCGTTTCGTTTCGCATCACTGTCTTCTTCGTATAATGTTCGTATTTACGTCATCAAGTCTAATGATATATATTTTCAATGACTGCTTTTATTATATATATATATATATATATATATATATATATATATATATATATATATAATGCTGGGCGTAAGGTTTCATATCGATTTTGCGAATCTCTGCAACGGCGTTAATCCCAAAGGAACCGTCGCAAAAGCACAACTGACGGCTTATCGCTGTACACGTTTCGATGAATCACCTCAAAAGACTACTTACGCAAAGTGAGATTAGCCAAAATTATATATTTGCTTTCATATATATATATAAAAATATATATATATATAATTTAATGAGACAAAGTTACCGATTGTTTAGTTTGTTTTGGCCTGTGTCACGAAATAGAGTATCCCCCATACATGAGTATCCCCCTTAGCGAAATGGAGTAGGCCTATTCGGTTTAGTTTGCATTTTTGGCGGTTTCTAAGTGTATTCAGTCGTAGGGCCTACTGTTTGGATTTATTGTACACATAAAATATTTTTAAGTTGCGTATCTTTAGGTTGTACGTCGACCTGAAATTATTTTACTTCGTTTTTGGTGATTTTGACTGGATTTTCGTTGAGGCTATCGTGATGCGTATGACGATGGGGATAGAATGGTTTATCCCCCCGGATACTCTAAAGCCGGTTTATTCCATCCGGGGGAAAATTCGTACATCTTCCCGGATAGTCTTAGGACGGATACTCTATTTCGTGATACCGGCAACACGGAGAGCCCGGGTTCGAGCCTCCAATAAGACGATAACTGTGAGCAAGTCCTTCACTCACAATTGCTCAGCGTCATCGATTGATGCTTGGTCAGAGATCTGCCTGAGCTCATAGTAACTAGTCCTGGAGATGTGTGACACATGATCGGGCATCGTAAACCAACCATCAAGAAGCACCCAAAGGTCTCTCACGACCTCACATGACTGACCACTAACGGATGCCAATGCATGGGCATTTTCATCGATCCTACAACGTGCACGTGTTGCACCGAACCATATAAACTGTGTCTTTGTCGGGTTAAGTCTAAGACGATTGGCAGACATCGAGTCATGCACCGTCGAAAGCGCACAAGCATTTGTTGCGATCACACCACCGAGTCCTCAGGTCGACAGGACAGATACAGTTGGATGTCATCGGCAAAGTGGTGAGATGTAGGACCCAGCGACGCCACAACATCATAGAGATCTGCTGTGTAGAGAATGAAAGTACAGTGGCCCCAGGACCAAGTTCTGAGAAGCCCCACATACAACCAGGCACGTAGCGAGACTTAAATTCAAGAGGAGGCAACTTCACAGACCATTGGCAAAATCCTGGTCATTGGAGTTATTAGTCAATCGAAGTTCCAGTATATCAAAAAGCACGAGGAGGCAACTGCCTCCTCGTGCCTCTATGTAATTGTAATTGTAATTGAACATTTGTATAGCGCCACTCCGAGATTCAGAGGCGCTCCCGACCCAGGGCTCTAACAAATAAGACAGTCTTCAGGCGTTTCCGAAACAGAGGAAGAGAAAGGCTGAGGAGGTCAAGACGCAATTCATGCGGAAGATGGTTCCAAGTAGAGGGACCGACATAAGCAAAGCTTCTGGATTGAGCAGTTGCACCACGCATGCGAGGGACAACCAGAAGGCCTCTGGCGGCAGAGCGCAGAGCAGAGCGACCAGGGAGTGTAGAAACCGATGTGCATAAGGCCTGAAGGTATGAAGGAGCTACCCCGAGCAGATAGTTGCGCATAAATGTAAGAATTTTGAATTGAATGCGCTGGGGCACAGGAAGCCAGTGAAGAGTTTCCCGAATGAAGGTTGATATGTGGGAATACTTTTGGGAGACCACAAATAAGGCGGGCGGAGGCGTTAAGAATGGACTGAAGCTTGGAGAGGTTTACTGAAGAGAGACCGGCAAAGATGGAGTTGCCGAAGTCAACCCTATAGTACAGATCAGTGCATGGACGAGAGTGTTGACCGCGTGAGGAGAGAGTGAGTGACGGATGGTGCGAATTTGACGTAGATGATAAAGGCATGTTCGAGAGATGCGATTGACATGGTCTGAAAATGAGAGAACTGGATCCAGGCTAATGCCCAGATCCCGAACTGAGACAGAGTAGTGGACGTCTGGGAAAGTAGCGCGGAGAAATTCCATGTCAATCTTGGCTAGTTGGGCTCGACCGCCAAGCCAGATAAATTGGGTTTTGTCTGAGTTAAGGCGGAGACGGTTAGAAGACATCCAAAGGTCCAGCGTCGTGGTGGCCTCAAGGACCCTCGCGACCAGTGAAGCAGCTGCGCTGGCTGGACCATGAGCAGAGGCTTGGGTGTCATCGGCGTACTGATGAGCCGAGACCCCTTTGAGAGTGAGTATGTCTGAGAGGTCGGCGGTGTAGAGAATGTAGAGGAGTGGTGCTAGAACTGAACCTTGAGGCAAACCATATGGAATAAAAGTCCAGGGAGAGCGTGTGGACCCGAAGACGACAGAGAGAGAGAGAGAGCGGTCAGAAAGAAAAGAGCGGAACCAAAGAAGGGCTGAATCAGCTATGCCGAATGATTTAGATAAGCGCTCAAGGAGAATGTCATGGTCCACAGTGTCAAAGGCAGCACTGACATCGAACAGTGCGAGAAGAGTAACGTGACCTTGGTCGACTGCACTAAAGACGTCAGAAAGAAGGCGAGTGTATACAACATACAACAGGCTCTCAACAGGCTCTCAGACCGACCCTTCGTCTCCAATCTCCACCCTCATGTTCCGCTCCTCAAGATAGGAGCAGAACCAGACCAACGCACGGCCTGAGATCCCATATGATGCCGCAAGACCTGTAGGCAGTATCTGTTGATCTTCCGAATCAAAGGCAGCGCTCACATCAGTAAGAGCCAATAGTGTAACCCTGCCCGAATCCATAGCCTGATGGATGTCTGATAGAAGACCGATCAGGAATGTTTTGGTGGAATGGCACCTACGAAAGCCAGACGATGTTTTGGCATAATACCATTTTCCTCGATATATAGCGGAGCAGCTGGTCAGCAACCACTCTCTAAAATGAGCTTTGACGTGAAGGATATAGGTTTGAGATTGGTCTGCAGCTGGACGGTAGGTTCAGATCAAGCCCAGGTTTCCTGAGAGCAGGCCTGACAATGGCACGCTTCTGGCTGGCTGGTAGAGTTGCCTCCTCCAGCGAAGCATTGCAGATGGAGACAATGTACGGCAGTAGATCATCAATCATATCATCTCCCGAAGTAGGAGGAATGTCGGAATTGGATCGAGCGAACAGTTCTGCGAGTGGTGCTATATAAATAGACCATGCAATTAATAATGACGACAATTTATATGGCGCCGTAACACAACATTCCCGTTGTTTGTTTTTTTTGTATTAAAATGTATGTACACCAGAGTGCGGTTAGGCAACTAGTATAACAAAAAATATACTTACTAACTTAATTACTTATGCCGTTACAGAGGCGCCTAGCTTACGAAGTTCATCACTATACCGCCAAGCAGCCACAAGCGGCTCAGCAAGATACTTTTATAAGTACATGTACTTGCTAATGAAGCAGACACTTCACTATTCAAAGCCGGTCTGTTAATTAAGAATCATTCACTCAGATGCCGTTTCCCAACCAACATTTCAGCCCCTCTTTTCTCAGGGTCAGACCACATCACTTTAACCTTCCAGACAAAGACTCACGAAACTTTATAACTCTTATGTTATTCTTTAAATGTTACTAAGCTATTACATCATAGGCTACTATACTATCTGGATTTTTTGTATGTACACCTACAGCGTTATGCCAATTGTTGACACAATAATAAACGAATAGGCCTGTATGAGAAATATATATAGGCCTATAATATTATGAGACTTCAAAATTGTAATTACGAATTACAAAATAATTACCTGTTACTACCTGTAGGTACCGTTATTCTCGAAGGATGCTTGTCCTTGTCTCAGGAACAGCAAAAGACACGGCAACATCTGTGTGGGTGTTGCTCAAATGTCCATAAAGTATCTTCTGTCCAATTTCAATGTATATACGATATGTCGCATGTTCGGATAAAAAGGGACTCTGCCCTTCTTCTCGAAGAATGAACCAGCGAGCGAACGAATAGAGAACGGAATGAAGGAGTGAAGAAGTGACGAAGGTAAACACGAACAGGCAGAGGTCTAATTTACGACAAGGAAGACAAAAGCAGAAGAAGAAGTAGACGACAGCGGCGTCAGTGAAGCCCAAGGAACGACTGAGCGCATGCATAGCAACTGCGCCACGAAGAAAGAGATTGAGAGTGTGCGTGTGAGGCATAGACAGACAGACACAGAGACAGATACACAGAGAAAGACAGACACAGAGAGAGAAAGAGAGAGAGAGAGTGAGTGAGAGAGAGTGAGAGAGACAGACACAGAGACAGACACCGATACAGGCAGACAGACAGTATGACTAGGCCTAACTGACTGACCATATGAATGAATTAATTAATGAATGAATGAATGAATGAATGAATGAATGAATGAATGAATGAATGAATGAACGAACGAATGAATGAACGATCGAATGAATGAATGAATGAACGAACGAATGAATGAACGAATGAATGAATTAATGAATTAATGCCATTAGCTTGCTGTTCTTGATTCATCGCGTGGCTTGTAGCCACTGACAGAACTCGTCAGAGCTTGATTTGTAACCATTCGGTGAACAGCGCATGCAGTCCATAATGGCCTCTCTCTCTCTCTCTCTCTCTCTCTCTCTCTCTCTCTCTCTCTCTGTCTCTCTCTCTCTCTCTTCTCTCTCTCTCTCTCTGTCTCTGTCTCTCTGTTGAGTCTCTTTCTTTCTTTCTTCTGAGTAAGAGAGAGAGACAGACACTGTCTCTGTCTCTATGTCAGAGATGGTCTTTTCTCTTTTTCTCTCCTTCTCTTTCTGTCTCTTCTCTCTCTCTCTGTCTGTCTGTCTGTCTCTCTCTCTCTCTCTCTCTCTCTGTCTGTCTGTGTCTGTCTCTGTCCATCTGTCTGTCTCTCTCTCTGTTCTTTGTTTGTCTCTCTGTCTGTCTCTGTCTGTCTCTGTCTGTCTCTCTGTCTCTCTGTCTGTCTCTCGGTTTCTCTTTTCTTTCTTCTCTATCTCATTTCCTTTCCTCCCTCTCTTGCATTTAGCATTGTCCCTCTTTCTATGTCTTCCTCTCTCCTCTCTGTCCTTCTCCGTCTGTCTATGCCCGTCTGTGCATGTCTGTCTGTGCGTGTCGGCCACTGTGCATGTCTGCGTATCTTTGTATGTCCGTGTGCCTGTATCTGTCTGCTCCTACTTCTTCAATCGAATGCACAGACGACTGTTGCCGAGCGATAAGATTGCAGCCACAGCATCAGGACTCTGGCCTATGCGCATCAGTTACCCGGGCTCCATCACCCTTGAACAGAACCATTTATTTTCCCTGTTTGTCCCAATGGGCCACATGAACCCCACAGGAGCAGGCAGCGAAGGGAGAGCTGCCCCTTGGCAGTGGGCAGAGTGGACGGGATAGGAACCCTGCAGGAAAAGGGAGCGAGGAGGTCACTTTTTCGATTTCCTCTACACGCACTATTAACTCGGTACTTAACGCGTCGCTTCACTTGTTGTGTTTGATCTTAAAAGAATTGCCTGCTTGCGCCAGACAATAGTGTATCTAAAACAGCTCTGGCCACATAAACTGTCACTGTGTAGTGTGTACCATCGGACAGCGGTTAAATTGCTCGTCCAGAGGTGGCGGATCTCGAAATCTTTACAAATCTAAAACTCAATTATATATGGGTAATCAATAACCGATATATTCGCTATTTCCTATTTGGATAAAAATAAAATGTTTAAAGCAAGGTGTATGGTCGGTAATTGCGACAGAAACACATTCAGGTGACTGAAAAAAAATTGACTACTCCTTTACATGTATGTTGTTATGTTGTAGCCTATTATGTCGGGAACAAAAAAGTGAATCGAAGTGATCTTCTCTTTCGGTGACGGATCTCAAATCCGAGGTGCCAGATCTCAGATCCGGCGGGATCCGGCTGAATTTAACCACTTCCGTCAGATCTATAATATGGATAAAATTGTCTGATTCGTTACACAGACGATGCATCTCTTCCAATCTCTGCGCAGCTGTTTGATTCCAAACTGAAGAGAATCTTCTTCCACAGACCCTATCCTGATTCCTCCTGAACTTTTCTTTACTCTATCAGAGTCTCTCTGTCTGTGTCTGTCTGTGTCTCTCTCTCTGTGTCTCTCTCTGTGTGTCTCTCTGTGTGTCTCTCTTTCTCTCTGTGTGTCTCTGTCTCTGTCTGCCTGTTTGTCTGTCTCTGTCTGTCTCTGTCTGTCTCTGTCTGTCTGTCTCTCTCTGTCTGTCTGTCTGCCTCTCTCTCTCTCTCTCGGTGTCTCTCTCTCTATCTGTCTGTCTGCCTTTCTGTCTCTTGTCTCTGTCTCTCTTGTTCTCTCTCTCTTGTTCTCTCTCTCTCTCTCTCTTTACATTTCTGTCTGCATTTTTCTTTGTCTGCATCTATATCTTTCGTTCTATCTCTCTATATAACTACATAAACATATATTTAGCTTCCTACCTAATGATAGCTTTCTTGTCGGAGTACTTCTACGTGTTTGTTGAATACGCATTTATTAAGCTAATGACGAAGCATCAATCGATGGCACTTAGCAATTGCGAGTGAAGGCCTTGCTCAAGGTCCCTACACAGAAACCGTCTTAGGGGAGAAGGAGGCACGAACCCATACCCTCCGCATACAGTGTTGATAGTTGATGCATGTCAATTCAACACTTGCAAGTGTCTGTCTTCATCTGTCTCTGTCTGTTTGCGTGTTGCATTCACTTCTTTTTTTTCTAGGTCTAAAAAACGAGACATTGATTCATTGTCCGAAGCATGTGTCTCCTTTTGTCTTCTGCGTCAAACATTCATCCCACACAGGACAACAATAGAAGCCTGCTTATAGACCCGTAATGTGCCATCGTGCCTTGTCAGTGTACAGTATTATCCGTTGTCCCATCCATCATCCACATCCGCCGGTCCATTCTGTTATCATGGAGTCCATACATCGATCCGTCTCCCCTCTAATCCTCGCCCCATCCGAGCGTTCGACTGACCTTTCCTAGATCCGTTCGCTCATCCGTACGTTCATCCATCCATCCATCTGTCTGTCTGTCTGTCTCTCTCTCTCTGTTCGTCCGTATACTTTCGCCCATCATGCTTGAATGACTGGTTGGATTTCGTCTGTCCTTCCTTCCTTCCTTCCTTCCTTCCTTCCTTCCTTCCTTCCTTCCTTCCTTCCTTCCTTCCTTTCTTCCTCCTTCCTTCCTTCCTTCCTTCCTTCCTTCCTTCCTTCCTTCCAACTTCCTTCCTTCCTTCTTCCTTCCGTCCTTCCCTCTGTTAATTCCTTCCTCTCGTCTGTCCTCCTTTCCGTCCTCTCTTCCTTCCTTCCTTCTGTCTGTCCTTCCTTCCTTCAGGTCATCCGGAAAAAGCAGTCTTAAGCAGCTGACAGAACGGTGAAAGAAAGACCCGAGGGAGGGAACGGAAGTCCAGAGGAAGCCCGTTCCACGTCACTTATCCAATAACAGAAAAAGATCATCGATGCACTGTAGCTTTACAGGCAAAAGGAACAGTCAGGTCACCGTGGGCATCAGAGCGAAGGAGACGGCTGTCCTTCCTTCATTCCTTCCTTCCTTCCTTCCTTCCTTCCGTCCTTCCTTCCTTCCTTCCTTCCGTCCTTCCTTCCTTCCTTCCTTCCTTCGGCCCTACTTTCCTTCTTTCCTTCCTTGCTTCCTCCTTCCTTCCGTCCTTCCTTCCTTCCGTCCTTCCTTCCTTCCTTCCTTCCATCCTTCCTTCCTTCCTCCCATCCATCCTTCCTTACTTCCTTCCTTCCTTCGGCCCTACTTTCCTTCCTTCCTTCATTCCTTCCTTCCTTCCTTCCTTCCGTCCGTCTTTCCTTCCGTCCTTCCTTCCGTCTTTCCTTCCTTCCTTCCTTCCGTCTTTCCTTCCTTCCTTCCGTCCTTCCTTCCTTCCTTCCTTCCGTCTTTCCTTCCTTCCTTCCTTCCTTCCGTCCGTCCTTCCGTCCTTCCTTCCTTCCTTCCATCCATCCATCCTTCCTTCCCCTTCCTTCTCTTTGTCTTTCAATCCTTTCTTCCTTCCGTTTGTCCTTCCTTCCGTCCATCATTGTTATAATTGGAAATTCGATGCCCGGTGAGAGATGCGACGACAGTTTCCTCGATGATCACAAACGACCTCGGACTCAACAACGACGACTGCGCTGTCACCCGCGGAGATAATTATTCAGAAGAAATAATTATACTTCATAATTATTAGTCCCGGTACCATCTCCTGCCTCTCCTTCTCTGCTTCCCTCCCTCCTTATGGCCTCGTCCATAAACCCTCCTCGCCCCACTGGAGGCTCCTCTTCCGCAGTCAATACCGTGCCGAGGGATGAAAGTGGTCCTATCGATCGAATCCACCCTCTAAGATGGAATCCCAATGCACGACCTTCCGTGAGAAGAAAGGAAACATTTCGACGAGTAGAGGTCATTAGACGTCTATGGTTGTATTCGAAAACTGTATCAGATTTCTCGGAGCTCTCGGTCGGCTCGTCCTTTCAGGGAATCCACGTTCATTCGCCCGTCTATATGGTTGCTGAATAAGCTGCTCGTTTCTATCCGTTCGCTGTTCTGTGATTTTGCTTAGGTCATGACTAAAATATATATTTCGCTGACATCTTTATCACATCATTTTCGAATTATTCTCCGTATCCGCGCCAGAATTTCCATGGGTATTACATGGGACTCATAATTTATGGACTCTAGACGGGTCCCAGTTGGGAATATGGGTCGTTGATATCTGACCGGCGCTATATCAATGTTCGGTTACAATTGCAATTACAACAGTGGGTCCCATATGGGCTTCACGTGGGCGTGCTGTCAGGGTAGTCCGTCTTTTGGTCTCAGAAGCCTAGCTTGACTACGTCGTTCTGAACGGTTCTGTCCAGTGGACTGCGATGGCCTCCTTAGAAGCGATTGACGCCTTATACGTTACAATAGTACGTGGCGCTATAGAAGTTTATGGATTATAATAGTTTAGTCGTACCATAGTTTGGCATGGTGGGGCATTAGGGAATCACTGTGGATTAAGTCGACCAACCTCGCCATCTTTTAGGCCTAGACGACTTGGGGAGGATTCTCGGCTGGGTGCTGACTTGAGTGGAACACAAATAGTTTCGACTTTGGGATGTTAGCAAGGATTTGACATGGTGGGGCATTAGGGAATCACTGTGGATTAAGTCGACCAACCTTGAATCCAGACGTTTGTACTGAAAAACTTGTAGCTAAGTATTACAGATTATATAGTTTCGTGAAATATTTGCAGACAGAAAAAAACAAAAAAGCGGCCCTAACTTCATGACTTTTATTTTCTTTGTGCATTTTTTCATGCATACCCGAGGGCCAGTGACCTCCAAAGTCATGGGTCACTTTACAAATTACATTATGCAATAACAAAAAACGATAAATCGCATATATAATTTATAATTATATATAAAATATTAAGAATGCGTCAACTCAAGTTATAAATCAATTTATTCGGACTCACTGTGATGGTATTATTGCTGTTTATAGTATTAGCAACTTCTTTAAGCCGGGTGCCATTTCGGCTACATGATCTATAATCTTTAGTTTCTTATCTCTTACTTTCTCCGCACCACCTTTACATTTACGTTTCGGATTTATATCACTCATAACCGTAACATATCTTATTTAATTAATATTACTTATTACTAACTAACAAATTTAAAAGAAATTTTATCAAAACAAACTCAGTGGAAGACGCCGGAAGTAGAATGGAAGATGTAAATTCTTATCTAACATGGCGGCCGCTGGCTGTACGGAGCACTGTAGGTAAGTAAGTATGCATTGCTCTTTTTCAGTTAATTTACAAACCGGTTAACCGAAACTAAAAACCGGTTAACCGATGCCGCAATTTTTTGTAAAAAAACCTGTATCATCTGTACTAAATTGATTAAATTATTATATCACCGGTCCTGGCGGCCCACCGGGAATCTTCCCGGTGTCCCGGCGGCCCAGTCCACCCCTGATTACAGATTATATAGTTTCGTGAAATATTTGCAGACAGTTGTTTTCCAAATGTTGGTTATTTTCCAAAGACTAACTGCCGATGTTTAAATGTTCTTCAAAGGGATGCAGTCAGTGATTGGTTGAAGTTCATTACGTACTTGCCAATATTTCGTTACGTAAGTTCCTTAGTTAAGTTTCGGAGCCCGCATTCCATTATCCCTAACTTCACCAGAATATCGGAGCGTGCCCGGATTCAGTTTCCGAACGCACCCATACAAAAATATCGATCAGAAATGACGAAAACGGCGAGTTTTGATAGCCTTAGAACCGTGCAGCACGGTTGCTGAAAACTCAAGCTGCGAGGTCACGTTATTGAACGATAGCCTGACGTGGTGCGCATATATATATATATATATATATATATTGATTTCGTGTAAGCCAAAAACAGCATTATTTGCCGCTTTTAGTCCCAGTAGACTAATCAATACCATATCTCTATCGAACAATAGATTTTTATGGCGCTATAAAAAGCATGTTGACATCCATATACATTTTATAGCATGTAATTATGGCAATTCATGATAATCTATGAAAACTATAAATTGATTTAAATTACTAATTACTTTATGGTTGTTTACAATTTTATAAACTCACCTTGGATAGGCCTACTAGAATATTAATTCCTCTCTTTCGATTTCCAAGACTGCGTTAATTACTCCCAATGGTTTAGAAACTTAACCAACAAATTGTAATTTATGAGGTGATTCATATGAGCTAGGACTTGTCTTCCAGGCCTAGCGAAAAGTGTTCGGGTTCGAATTCCCACTTATATTAAAGATCTTTGCAATGACGGCCACCTTCAATTGCACCTAGGCCCACATTTGGCCATTAGCTGGCCACCAATGGTACCAATGGTACCAATGGCACTAATGGTACCATTTGCACCAATGGCACTAATGGTACCAATGGCACTTCGTATGTCTGTTGTGGGACCATGGAACGTACGTGGCTGTCTGGGTATACGGCCACGCTTCTCGACCTTAACAAAGTATCTAATCCAATCTAATATAATCTAAGAACTTCTATAGCGCCACAATATTAAGGCTCAAGGCGTCAGTCGATGGTCGCTACCGTGCAAAATCGTCGTGCAAGCCACATTCCTGGATGAGTCCGCATGGTAGAAAGTCAAGAGGTGCTTAATAAATCACCTGAATTATAGGAATCCAGCTTATAGCGCACCGTACAGTAGGCTATAGCAATAGAGAGGAGCGCCCACAAAAAGCTTTGCACTCAATCAATCAATCAGAATTTATATAGCGCCCCTTCAAGATCCCTACTCAGAGGCACTCGTGGTCTACTAGGTAGAATTTAATTTAATGTAATTATAAGTGTCACGTTCTGCCTCCGCTCGACAGGCGTCGCCACGACCTTCTCCAACGCGAGAGGCTTCGCCTGTTGTCGCTGAGCGACGGGTGAATATAGGGAGTCAATTTAGATGCGACGCGTTCATGGTTCAAATCTGGAATCATTGAGATAGGGGGCCATCCTTTTAGTAGGCTACGTAGGCCACGCATAGAGGGGGAGGGGTAAGACAAATTCATCTGTTTGCGTATGCCTGCGTATGGGAACCGGGGGGGTAACCTCGATAATATTTGTCTATATTGGCCTTCGTTCAAATGAGTCATGGAGACAATTACTACAGGGAGAAAGAACTATAGCTAGGGCTGTGGGAGAGTTATCAATTGTATGCTCGTTATCTGACTGGATTACACACCGCTCAATCTGGCCTATTAAAACGGCAGACTGCCGCTGGTACAAGATTTAAGCTGCCAGGGTGTTTAATTGTTGATGCTGCTGCTGCTTTAAACACTTGTTTGTACCGTGGTCTATAATTAGTACAGCAGATGTTCAGTTCACGACGCACTTATTATATAGACTAGTTCATTCGGGGAGGGGTGCGCGTCAAGCGTACGTACGCAGGTGTGGGGGTGCAAAAAGTACACGTGCGTATGGGGAGGGGAGGGGTCAATTTTTCCCGGAATTTTTGCGTTCGTACTAAATGGATGACCCCTAGGCCATGTAATGCGGCTATCTAATAATAAATTTGCTCCCTATAATTGAGTTTAGGGATAGGCCTATGGGAGAGCCTTTCACTTCTTCTTAACACAACAGGAATACCAGGAACTTCTGGTCCATCTAGGCCGCGTACCGGAAGATCCTCCAACCCTATGGGCGAGTGGTAAAGCTCGACTTCCCGTCTGGCAGCTGTCCCAGCTAATCTAGGACAAGGATTCGAACCTTGCTCCGCGACAAGTTTGGAAATATCAAATATTATATTTAGGCCTATACAACTAAAAGGTCTCTATAGAGAGTTATCTTATCTTTCAAATTTCAAATGTTTTGTTCCTTGAACATTTAGTAAAACTGCATAATTAGGCCTACTACATACATGGCTTCCCGATTCGGAACCTTACCCTAGTTGAATCCTTCCTGCTTGGTTGGTGTACGGCTACCATTTGTAAACTATTTCTGCTAATTGTGTCTGGTGAGCAATTTGTTTCTGGCGCTCTTGGAAATTGAAATACGTATTTTCTATTTTTATATTAATTTCAACAAATGTCTTGCTTGCTAGTAATATCTGCAGTCAAACACAAACACGACTCAAACTACTGCATCTTAGCTATGAGTGATAGCTTGTTCCTATCAGCACTGAAATAACAGAGCAATTTGGTTCAGACGACAGCTTAAAATGCTCGCATTACAGTGTGGAAATTCTGGCGCTCGTTCGTCTACCTCTCCCACATACCCCGTCATTGTTAATCTCAGTTCTCCAACCGAACCATATCCAACGCTGCACCACGTCCCTGGAACGATCATCCTCTTGAATTCCGCACTTTTCGGTTCCTCCACCATCATTGCCAACCAATCACCGTCGTCTGCGTAACGCTCCTCTATCTATCACCACCTCTCTGACTTTCCACTCAAACTGAAGCCTCACTTCTTCAAGAATTCTTACCCTGACTCATCTGATCCTACAACTCACGACCTAAACGACACTAACTGTAAAGAGCTTCTCTCTCTCTCTCTCTCTCTCTCTCTCTCTCTCTCTCTCTCTCTCTCTCTCTCTCTCTCTCTCTCTCTCTCTATCACGTAGGCTATATATATATATATATATATATATATATATATATATATATATATATATATATACCTGATATAGGTATATATACGGTAATATACCTGGTATATATTTATCTACTCGACGGTATAATAATAATCAAGGGATGAAATTTCGATCGGCCTTTGCTGGCAGCGTAAAAAACTAGGCGACCTGGTACGTTGTGAGGTCGTTGCCGAAGGCTATGGAACAGCGTCGGGCCAGCGGTGGAAACAAGCTGCTCCTTTGACCCACTGGCAACCGGACTCGGACCTCGATCCTTTGGACTGTCCCTCTGACTCGACGCAGCGCTCGCGAATAAGCTGGGGCCCTGCGCTTGGCTTTCGAGTGGCGCTTTAGAAGTTTGGAGCTTACGATTGCGATATAGCCTACGTTCATAACGTTAGGCCTATATATACCAATCCTTTATTCACCAATATATGGTAGCACAGAAACAAGATCTAGAACAAAATTACAGAAACAAGGATAGGCCTACAGCATTGTCAGGACAATAGACCTGCCTGCAGTACAATAGGCCTACTAATTAAAAATATTACGTAATCCAAGTTTCCTTAACAAAAATTAAACTAAGCCTATGCGCATAGATCACACAGAAAATTTGCGTTGTTTCCTATAGGCCTAATGGAGTTTGAGTTTGTTCTTCTTGACCTCCAACAGTGTCCTTGATGTCAGATTATGATAATTATAATTAATTATCTTATAAAAGTCTAACATGTAGGCTAGGCCTGTGTTCTTTGATTTTGCAGCGCATATGACATTATTTTGTTACTTATGTGTAACAAAATAAAAGCAAACATAATGAACCGACATATATCTAAAGATCTACGTGAACAACTGGATATACAGGCAAATATATATATATATATATATATATATATATATAACACATAATAACCTCTATATAAGCTACACTGTCATAGACTATCTATAGCCTAAACATAGCCTATAAGAGCCTATAAAATTATGAGCATAGATCCTAGGTCCTATCCTATAAACATAAAAATATACGTGTAAGTTATAAGTATATAAAGTTGGCATATATAGCCTACATACATACTGCGTTGGTCGTTTTCCCGGAAGCAATTACTTTATCAACCAGCCACGTATCCCTTCACCTCATAATTATAGCGTTCTGCCGCCTCTCCGTGTTTGACGCTTAATTGATCTAATGCGAGATGAAGCTATGACTAGATGAGACGTCATTAGGAACCCGATACGAGCACTTCCGTCAGCGCAGCTGTCCCTTCCCTATTCCACTTCCGCCCCGAAACCGGAAATTGAGCGGAATCCGTTTTTCCAGGATCAAGCTGTGCAAAATCCATTTGCTGATATACGAATTTGTTGTGGTCTATGCGAGTGATGTATCGGAAACGCTGTGCATTTGCTTACTATAATAGGCGCTTTACAGGGAGCTTCCGCAAAGTGGTGTCTGTTCATAGTGGACAGTAATATCTGGCATGATCAGACATTGGAGTGTACACTATAAAAATAAAATCACGCCGTGGTCTTGTATAGCATGTACGTGGGATTTTTTTATTGGAATACATCAATCACCAACTTGGCTGAAAACTTCAGCCAAACTTGACTTCAACTCAGTCACTAAGAAATGACTAATCAGTTTCATAAATCCAGCCATAGATCCATCAGTCAATCCGTCCATCCACCCATCTATCCATCCATTCACCTATCCATCTATCCACTCATATATCCACCAACTCCAACACCTACTTATCCATCCATATGCCCATCTATCCACCAACATGACCCATCTACTCACCCACCCATACATTTACCACTCACTCATCCAAACCCACCCATTCTAGTGATTCTACCATCCATCCATCAACCCACCAACTCATCCATCCACCAACTCATCCATCCATCCATCCATCCATCCATCCACTCATCCACTTGTCCGTTGATCAACCCACACTCATCCATCCATCCTTCAACCTTCATCTTTCCATCCATCCATTTACCAGTCCATTCAAACAACAACCCATTATTACTTTCAACCTCTGAACTCACAGAATGAAAAAACATTTCGTATTGTTTCACAGTTTTTTTCTATTTTACACAACACAGAACTACGATTCCAAGGCTTGTCTATACAGTAATATCTGGTATGACCAGACATTAGAAGTCTACACTATAAAATATAAAATTACACCGTGGTTTTGTTACCACGATATTCCGCATAGCATTACAAATTCTTTATAAAAATTCAACCAGAAACTAATCATCACACAAAATGTAAACATCTGACAAAAAGATGTTCTCAATAGTTGTCTCAGAATCAGTTCAAAATTGTTTTTAAAACGAAATCATCTCAATCCATCGAAAAGTCCAACAATAAACATTTGTTAATTAATTATACCGGGATTAATCAAGTACTAGTTAATTTATCAGTTAACAATCAAGTGCTAATTTAATTAATCAATCAGTTATCAATCAAGTGCTAATTAATTACTTAGTAAACAATCAAGCACTAATTAATTTATCAGTTAACAATCAAGTGCTAATTAGTTAATCCGTAAACAGTCAAGTGCTAATTAATTAAACAGTTAAAAATCACGTGTTAATTAATTAATCAGTTAACATGTTAAGAATAACTCAAGTGCTACATGTATATAACTGCCCACGTTTAACAAGTACGATAGAGCAAGATTGATTAGTAATGGCCTTTATGAACTGATGGTACCAATGCACCTTCCCACGTTTGGTAGCATCGAATTAGCCTAAACAACGGCTGAAAAATGAAGAAGGGCATTGGCCACCCTGGAACCATTCTACCCTGTAACCATCCTTTCCTGGAACCATTCTATTCACACATTCTTTCATTACAACACATGCATCCAAGTTCTTCAATCCATCTCTATTTTAGTACCCACACATCCTGGCATTTCTTTACATTTGCCCAGCATCTCACCATCATTCATTCCCTGTATCCGTTTATCCACCATCCTTTCATCTCCACCCACCCACCAATCCATCCACTCTAAACCCATCAATCCATTCATCTAAAATCAAATTCCCCCACCCACCAATCTATCAATTCACCCACCCAGTCATAAGCCTAAAAGAAAGATTAACCGGCTAGCCGCTAGTTAGAGGACTGGCCACCTGTACTCATATGCCGAGGTCAAGCACATGGAGTCGCACAACACTTCATATCACTGCTCTTATTCTTCATCTTCTTCTCTTTTGCCTCTTCTTTACTGTAAAATACCTATCGGTAAGTCACCCCATTAAATAACTATACATGCTGTAACATGCATACACTAACGAGATGACAAGCAAATAGAATACACTGAATTTAAAAGCTCCACTTTCACTTACTGTGACAGTGGACCAGAACTGCAAACAATGTATACATATATATCAGTACATGTACTTATATGTAAGCCTGTAAGTAGGAATGTAATTATAGCACCTATCAGGTACCTCAGAAGAGCACTCCCTGCGCCTACTTAAATGATGTTGGCATCATTAAAAATAAAACGTGCAAGTTGCTGGGTTACGTAACATCGAAGAAGAGCAGCCATGACAAGCAGCGAGGCTGCACACAAACCTCAGCATCAAGCAACCCCTAGCGGATAGGAGAATTCCGCGGCTTGTTTATGGCTTAAGAACCCAGCACCAAGCATTCCCTCACAGATGGTAAACAAGACGCTGCATCCGGGCATCCCTATGCCCCTAAGTCTGTAGACGACAGCATTCTTTGCAACCATTAATGGTCACCACAGAGAATGGTCAGCACAAGACCAAAGACAAAGAGGGTCACAGGAGACTCTCTTCACCTTCCCAAATGCAGCTTCACAACGTTCTGCTAGTAATATAAAACCGTTCAGATAGATGAGTTTACCACTGGCACACGAGATCTGAATAAAAAAAATTTGAACGCTATCCAAAACACCCAGAACGAAAGAAATAACTCCAAGAACGCATCCTAGGTCACATCAAAAGTCCAAACGAACTTCAATTTTCAAGTAATATCCTCACATTACCAACTAAATCATTAAAGATGACAATCTCGAAAAATAATAACAAACAAGATCACCAAAATAGCAACACTGCCACACCCCTACTGAAAGCCAATATCAATGAAAACAAGATTATTGGCAAAACTGAATAACAAACGTCTAGCAATACAGCCAGCACAAGACTCAGTTTTTCATTCTGCTAACAGGTATAATAACTCACATATAAAAAACTAAAAAACTCTGGGCAGGTCTACACCTATTCCTTCTACAGAAAAAGAAATGTAAAAGTATGATAAAAGCACATAAATCAATTAGTTAATTAGTAACTTTTATCATACCGGTGTCTAAATCATGTGGCATCAAGAGATGGCATACCAAACCCGTCATAAGGCCAATACCGAGGAGAGATCAGTCCAATATGCAGATCAAAAGGAAGCATACTCATGAAAGTAATGTCTGGAGGTTAGAGACACCACAGTGGCCAAAACGGCCACAGATATCAGCCATCTAATAATAAAGCGCAATCACTGTGGCCCACATCCAGACATTATCATTGACCTTAGAAGTACTTTGACAAAATTGTCTAAAATAACATCCCCTACATACATACAGATAATACATGAATGCACAGACATCATCATCATCATCATCATCATCATCATCACCATCCATCATCATCATCATCATCATCATCATCATCATCATTATCACCTTAGGAATCATCACCCACATCCAGGTCATCACCATCTTCACCATTCGTTGTCATAATAAACCACAAATAATTATGATATGATGATAATCATTATCATCACTGCTGCTACTCCTGACTTCATCATCAGGCTTTGATTGTGTTAGTGTGCATTGGGGGGCCCGATAGCGCATTGGATAACATCTGGCACAGAGAGCGAGAGGTACAGAGTTCGAGCCCCCGTTGGGCGGATATGCTTTGTAGGCTGCTATTAGTGCTATGTATTGCAGGCTGTCTGTTCTGTTAGTAGTTAGATTTAAATAGCATAACATGTAAATGTACAGCGCAGTGCATTTGTCAGGCGCTTATTAAAGAAAAAGATATAGATATATATTTAAAGTTTTAACCAAGTTCTAAGTAGCATCAGACCAACCAATATAACCTTAAATTGTGACATCTACTCCACTCTTCATTCAGTGACGACTCAATACATAAACCAGAAAACAACACGCGACCGTTTCTTTAACTATCAAACATTACGTATGTAAGCAACTATCACGACTACATATACGCATACAGACACCTTAATTATGAAGCTAATCCGATATACCAGCACAAGTTATCAAAATATACAAGTGGGTAAATGTCCCGACAGGTACAAAAATAATCATGTAACAGATAGGCAAATATCCCCACAGGTAGAAAAATTAAAATGTAACAGATAGGCAAATATCCCCACAGGTAGAAAAAGTTAAAATGTAACAGATAGGCAAATATCCCCACAGGTAGAAAAATTAAAATGTAACAGACAGGCAGGTAGAAAAATTAAAATGTAAAGATAGGCAAATATGCCCACAGGTAGCAAAAAATTAAAGTGTAACAGATAGGCAAATCTACCCACAGGTAGAAAAATTAAAATGTAAAAGATAGGCAAATATGCCCACAAGTAGCAAAAAATTAAAATGTAACAGATAGGCAAATATCCCCACAGGTAGCAAAAAATTAAAATGTAACAGATAGGCAAATATGCCCACAGGTAGCAAAAAATTAAAGTGTAACAGATAGGCAAATCTACCCACAGGTAGAAAAATTAAAATGTAAAAGATAGGCAAATATGCCCACAGGTAGCAAAAAATTAAAGTGTAACAGATAGGCAAATATCCCCACAGGTAGAAAAATTAAAATGTAACAGATAGGCAAATATCCACAAAGGTAGATAGATAAAAATTGTAGACCAACAGGTAAAATACATAAGTCAATACATACACCAGTAAGCAAAACCGAATAGTGTGGATTCATTAACGCAAAGACACTGAGGGACCTGCCTTGCGATACATCATGCAAACCAGGCTGCAGGTTATAATGAATAATGATGGCAAAGACAATATTAATCAATACACTGCAGCTCTTAACGTACGTCTTGTTAACCAATACAGCCTAATAAGTTAATAGCTTTGGGGAACATAACACCACGTCATGTTAATCAGAACGTTGTGTAAACTGGAAGTACATAACAAGTCCATACCATACCTATACAGGTACGCAAATTGGCAGTCAATGCCATACCTGCATAGGTAAACCAATATGCCAACCAAATATCTGCACAGGTAAAAATCACAGTAGGCAAACATTTAAAAGAAGAATGACAGACAGAAGAGATAAACCATCCGTGCCAAGGTCAACCAGCACTGCAAAGGTCAAACCATCTGCACCAAGGTCAACAGTTGGTTCCAAGGTCAACAATCCAAGGTCAACCACCAGCATGGAGGTCAACGATTCAAGTCTTTGGTCGATGCGATCAAGTGGGTGTGATGCCTGGGTTCAGCAGAGGGTCATCATCAACAGAGGAGTCACTGTGAACCAAGGGATTCTGAAATTCAAAAAGCAACCAGGAACAGACGTTAGAGACAACTCCAGTAAACAGTGCTCAAAGCTAAATTAAATTTACAACCTAATACACTTACATATACTGTATGTATGCATGTGTGTTTGTATGTGTGCATGTATGTATGCATATATGTATGTATATCAGCATGCATGTGAATATATGAGTGTATATGTATGCACATATGCATGTATGTATACATGTCCGTCTGTATGCATGTATACATCCATGTATGCATGTGTATGTATGTATGTATGCATGTACGGTAATATGTGTGCATGCATATATGTATGCATGTATGCACACATGCAGTTGGTAGTTATATATCGGTTTTAGGAACTTAACAATCCCCCAACTCCTTCCCAGCCACGGCCCTCCCTTACGAGTTGACTAGCCCTGCCCTGCCCTGCCCTGAAAAATACATATTTTGCATTTCATATATAACCATGCTGTTCTTATGGTACATATTCAATCCAACTGACTGATAATTATATAAGCTGGAGACATCTTAAATGAGATCAGCATGTTTATAATAGAAATGACCTTCATAACGTATATACAAGCCTGTATAATGAGTAATTGAGTATGTATGCCTGCATGTATATGTGCATGCTGTAAAATTGTATATGTGTGCCTGCCTTAACCCACCCCACATGATGTCGCATTTGGTTTTGTGTAAGAAAGTCATCAGTCTGTCAGTGTCTACTGGTACACTCCACTTGGCCTCCCGGCCGTTGTTCCTCATGTAAGCGAAGTGGCTGGTACTCATCTGCGTAACAGGAATGTTGACTTCACGACAGACAGACAGAAATTTCTCTGATATTATATTATTAATGTATTCTGAAGTTATAACTCAACTCTCTTTTGGAGAAACTTTGGTGGGGAAGCAATTTCTAAGGGCCTTCACCGGAACTTACTGATTTACAACAGGCATGAATAAAGACTTGGAGCAATTCAAGCAACCACTCGTAGCAATCAACATATTCAATCACCAATGAAGGCTATGTTTTCGGTAGACAGCAACAGTTCACAATAAATCTATCCTTCCTTTTTCCAAACTGACAATAATTTTGAAGAGTTTCCTAACATTGAAAGCATGTTAGAAAATTCCTTAACTACTCTGCACTAATAATCAATATAACAATATGAATGTAAAATTGAAAGTAACACTTGTTTTAGGATTCAAACACAGAACCTCGGGTTAATAATCCAATCTAATCCACTGCTAATCTAATCACCTGGGCGCGCAATAGTGCAGTGGTGAGTGTGCTGGACTGTCCATCTAGACCAGGGACGTCGAACCTTTTTTAAGGTGCATGCCAAAATGGCGCTAAAACATTTTTTAATACCATTGCATGCCCCCTGGCATTTTGCAGTATATAATTGTTTTTCTCATGAAGGTTTTAATTGACAACGCATAACAAAAAATGAATGAAAAGGCATTATTTCAAAGATGGAATTAGAATGGTGTTATAAGAAAGTCCTTCATAAAAGATAACGTAGATTCCTAGTGTTTTTGAATTTCGAAATTTGAAATTTTGGGGGACACTCCAACTTCCGCATGTCCGAAAAATCTGAGTGCGTGCCACTTTGGGCACATGTGCCATAGGTTTGCCATCCTTGATCTCGAGGTTGGGGTTAAAATCCCTGACAAGGCAATGCTTACTAGAAAATGGGAATAAGAAAGAGTAAAATGAAGAGCAGCAAAAACGGACTGGTGGTAGGGATATTACTCATAAGGATCAACACATTTGTCCTGATTTAATTTACAATTTACTTGTTTTACACAGCTTGATTAGGATTACCAAGTAAAAATATGTCACTTTGGTCTGCCATGTATAATTTCCAAAGTTTGGATATCAGAATCTTAACTCAAACTTGCTTAACTACTTAAAACATAACAAAATTAAATATAAACTACCTGAAAAAACCATAGTAAAGTGTAAACCAAACTGTTGGAACTGTCCACAATTTGAAAAGCATACAATGGGTTAATATCCTAACCACTACTCTACAACCTAACACTCTGGAAATGATCACAATTCAACATTCCATTCCCTATGCAATATCCTGAAATGTAAAAATAAACTGAAAATGACATGTTCCTTTCCTTCTAAACTAACTTTGCTTATAAGAAAATTCAGTTAGGATGGCAGATTTCTCAAGTTTGCAAAGCTGTTGGGATTCAAAGGTTCGTATAAGTAGAAAACTTCCAACAGAACTTAGAACACTTGCAATAAAACAACCGTAATAGTATAGGTAGTAGTAAAACGTAGGGGTGGGCAATGATTAAAAATTTTAATTGAAATTAATCGCACAATTAAAATTCTTAATAACGCAATTTAATTTTTAACGCATGTCACAATAGATAACAAGTACAACTACTCTTATCGACTTTGAGTAGTTACGTTTGATATGCGCAATATAAATGCTTGCAGTCAATAAAAAAAGCAAACATGCTTTTACTACTTGTTTTTACTTTTTTTTTAGTTTTTACTTTCAAGTTAAACTGAGCGGTTTTATCATGAATTATTTTAGCACATTTCTAAATAATTAGGTGCAGTGACAATCGCATTAACTGTGTTAAAAAATTTAATTGCGTTTATTAATTAACGCATTAATCGCGTTAATAACACGTTAAATGCCCAGCCCTAGTAAAAAGCAAAAAAGTTAATATGCTAAACAATCAAACCTTAACTTTTTACCTGGGAAGTCAGGCACACTAACCATTTCACTATGCAACATCTTACAAAAGATAACAAGTTGCTATAAGTGCTACGTAACCTTTGCATTAAAACCTTAATGACGAGTGGATAGTACAAGTGATTGGGAAAACACTGCCGCTCGTCGATAAAATATTAAACAAAATTAATCGCTATACGAGGATATTTAAAGGAACTTTCTGTAACAGAATTATTATTTCTGAATAAAGAATACATCTGGGGATAAGTATTTTCCTAACATTGCTGGCATCATTATTTCACCACGTCTCGTTTCAAACGTCTTTACAAGCTTTTCACTATGTACCCCTTCAAGACGTTCTCAAAAGCAACTGCCCAGTACTAAATGAACATACTCATTTTTTTGCATAATAATGCAATCTGCCTAATAATAATAATTTGGTGGTCAGACATACGACAACAAGTATTCATGAACAATTGCACACTTAAAAGACAATTAAAGGTGAGAGTGACTAACAATTTGTCCTCCACACAAAAACATTGTAAATTAAAATACTAAAAATGCTCACATGTGCAGATAGATGTTGCCAGACATGAGGGAGAAAAGAATCCTTCGTGTGATGAAATAACTAAAAGATTAAGTGATTCCCAGCATGGAAGGTTAGACAGCATAGAATGTGGTTCAGAACCCCATTTATATCTTGGACATGAACATTCATAGGGGCACACAGAGATCAGAACTTGTACTTCTGCATACATATCCAGCGCCCAAAAGAGTGAAGTTCTAATTCACAGGCACTCAGTTTAGGCAGGGGGGTTTCAGGTCAAGATCTAAAGGGGTCAGGTCAAACAGGCAAAAGTCAGACAGCCACACCATGGTTGGTGCTTATAACTGAAGCGGTGAGAGAGATAAGGGGAAGCGGTGGAATCAGGGCACGATTACTGCTTAAGGTCCTTAAACAGCAGTATGTTAAGTGCACATAACTGCATACATATTATCATCGTCATCATTTTGGGGGAGATAGCGCATTGGATAAAATCTGACGTAGAGAGCGAGAGGTACCGAGTTCGAGCCCTGTAGGAGAGTCATGCTTTGTAGGCTGCTATTAGCGCCGTGTATTGCAGGCTGTCTGTTCTGTTAGTAGTTAAGATTTATGTCTTCTGTCATTTACGTTCTTGTGAATTGTTTCAACTGCATAACTGTAAACTGTACCGGTTGCGATGTGTCAACCGGATTGTTTCAATAAATGAGGAATTATTATTATCATTAGCCCATCGATGCTCAGATTGTGGCCCACGAAGTAGGAAATTACCAGATAACAGGGCAGCAGAACACACTACACACTGGCGACTCTTTCAGTTTACTGTGCATTGTTTTGCTAACTGATATAATATATTCGTTCATAATGACATTTAACGTCATAAAATAGGCTAGCGCAGAGAGCATCTCGGGGTAGATATCTTGAAGGGCACTATATAAATGTTCAATTACATTACAATGTTTACTTCCCAGCTTGCATGGGGACATTGTCTTACATCATGCAAGCAAATATAGTACTACAATAACACTAGTACAAGTACTAGTACTCAAAGTGATACTTACACTTGCTTCTTCTATATCAGTTAAATACTGGTACTTGTTGTCCTTGTAGTAACTTCCTTTCTCAAGGAAATAGAGGGTTATGACGTCACAAATGACAGTCGCCTAAATCAACAAAAGATTTCCAAGTTCATTTGGTATACTCAGATTTCTCGACTTCAGTTGAAGTTTCGTAACTTAAACTTGCTTAACTACTTAACAATGTAAATTCAAAAAATCATTGAAAAACTGTATAAAAACATAAACAAATTACTAAAAACAGTAATTACTTTACTGTTAGTACATAATTATTGTCACATTACAAATATATTCTTTTTATATATGTGACCCAGGGAATCAAAATGAGTCGGATGGCGGAAAATTGCATTGCTAAGAAAACAGCAAAATATGAAGAGTCATTTTTTGCTCATTTTTAGATTTTAATGGAAATAGGTAAAAAATATGTTATTTTACATTTCTGATATTACACATTTCATGAAATTCATTGTTTTAATGTGTTTTTTCAGGATTTTGTAAAGGCATTGTTTTAGTTTTCGTGATTGTATATTAAAATTAATTTAAAATAAGTTCCCAAAACTGGACGCATAATCATTTGTAACTCTGTGAAAAAGTAAGGTAGAACCAAATTGTTTTGTCATTTGAAAGCAAAAATTGTGGTCTTTAAAAATATGTAAAATACTCATATTCTAAAATTTTCGACACGTGACTCATTTTCATTCCTTGGGTCACATATAATCATAATTATATAAAAATCAGCAATATTAAAGACACTACAACTCATTATAATGCAGTCTTAAGAGCTAAATTAAGAACTGCCTTTTAACGAGAACACATCATAATGAGGACATTTCTTAACGCAGAATTAAAATTGGGATCCAAGTCTCAACCGCACTATATCCAAATCTGTGCCTTAATAAGAAAGCACGTTTTAACGAGACTGTGCTGCATGTTATAGATTTACATCGAGTCATTCATGGTCAACTGGTAAGCATCAACTGAGTTGCACAACAAACATCAGCATTTCTTATAATTAATAACACACAAAGCATACGATTTAAACAGGCATAAAATTAATATTCATTAATTAATTAGCAACATTAAGCATCTCAATAACTCACATCGACTAAAACTGATTCGACCTAGCGATTAGTACTCAGTCCACGTTAAAAATAATTTTCCACTGAAATTGCCAGAAAAAGCAAACTCAAAACCAACTGAACTTACAACAGCCAAAAGGCCAATGCCGCTACCAATGTTGAGCAGTACAGGAATGATGCTGAATTTCCCAGCGCGTCCCGTTACACGAATGAGAAAGAGAATTCCATAGGCCTTGTACAGATCCCGATAAGATGTGCCATTTCGGTCGTAAAAGTTGGCGTACCTAAACATGTTCACAAAGAAAATTATCCACACAAGCGTGAGAGAAACTCTACGACTAATCTCTTAATTTATTCAATCATTTACTGGAAAAAGACATTTATATCATGTTCCTTAATGAATTCATCACATATGGAAAACATGAGGCTCCAACTGCTTGTGAAATGAGATGAGATACTATAGGTCCAGGGCTTCTCATTTAAGGCGATCGATCGATCGATCTCCTTGGTCGATCGCCTAGCAAAGGTCTGGTGGATCGATTAATCGATCGCGCAAATCGAGCGCGATCGATTTACAAACTGGAGCCATTATTTTATTTACCTAAGTTACATTACTTTAAATTTTGCTTACTTGCGGCGGCGCTGAATGCGTTCGGAAGGCAGTGTTTCGTGACCTAATGACTGCTGAATGATCGCTCCAATTTCGTACGGTATGATTGGTCATAACAACACGGTGGACACCTCCCGCGTAACGTCATTTTGTAAGTTCGTAACGTCACTAATTTCGGAAATTATTGAAAGCAACAATGGCGGCGACGAGGCCGAAGTGGAATAACAATGTACAGTTTAGCACTCTTCTGTCATAGTTATAGAAATTAGGTGATTCGTTCGATGTGGATGTAGTCGAGATAGCCAAGTAGGCAGTAGGCAGTAGCATGTTAAAACTTATTACAACTATGAATGATGTGGGACCAGGCCAGCCGAAGGGGCAGGGGGCAAAAACCCAGGGGCCCGGCGACTTTTAGGGCCCGGGCTGGGCCCAGCAATCAACTTATGAAAATTATTATAATCAGTTATAGGCCTACAAAGTTTATGATTTATACCTTTTAAAATATAATATTACGGACACTTAGGCCTAACTACAATAGTTGCACATAATTTTGTAGGGTTGTACCCGCACAATAGCTATTTCAGTTTTTTTTTTATTTTCTCATAAAGTCTAAGGATAGTTAGGGTCCTGCTCTGCCTATAGGGTCCAGGAATTTCTGTCGGCAGCCCTGTGTTGGACGGATAACAAGCAACGGTGCTCGTTTTCGGTTGCTAGTACTATATAATATGCAGCTATACTTACTATATAATATGCAGCTATACTAATACGATGTACAAAATACGCTGTCTACAAAAGCTCTCGAGGTCGATCGCGCACCGACGCCTACTCAATCCAGCGCGATCGATTTTCAGATCGCCTTCTATTTTCAAATGAGAAGCTCTGTATAGGTCTTAATTTTACATTAAGGTTCTGCTTAAATTTACGGTTCTGTTTACTAGTTAAGGTTTTTGACTTTATTTTACATTACAATTCTGTTTATGCTTCATAGTCCAGTTAGACTTATAACGGTCAATCATTTGTCATTCTACATTTGTCTCATGGTACAAGGGTAACCCTAATAAGCGGGACCATGGTCCCTTCTGGGTCTTCCTGTTGTATCCCTTGCAATGTTATTGTTTACTGTGTTAATAATTTTTGTGTGTCATCTGTTGGTTGTACTGGGAACAATAAACAAATGATTTATTGATTGATTGATTGATTGATTGAGTTGCAATAAACATATACATATAATGTAACTGTAATGGAAAATGCATAAAGCATCCTTCATCAGAGGCACAATGAAACCACGATTGAATACAATGGTCTTTAAGCGCTTGCAGAAAAGAGGCAAAGAGAGGCTGAGGAGTTCGTGCCCCAGGTTGTCTGGCAGTTTATTCCAAAAAGATGGGCCGACCACAGAAAAACTTCTATGCTCGACCGTGGAAGTAGGGTCTGGTGGAACAACCAAGTTGCCTTGCATAGCAGAGTGGAGAAATCTGCAACCATGGATGGAAGAAAATGAGATGCCTGCTAGACAAATATGCTTGAGTATCAAGATCTTAAACTCAAAGAGCATTAGCATAGGTAACTAGCAAAACGGTCTGGCCAAAAGGTCTGGAATGGGGGCTTCCCTGGACCTATGCCTACTTCCCAGAACTCTCTCTCACGCATTCTATATTAACCTTAACTGTTCTTTTTGGCGGTGCTGGAGTCGGGAGAACCTCTGAGTAGTTCCCCTGAAGAGGTGCCACATAAATGAATCCTTGAATGAAAAGCAACGATAATCTACAGCTCGGTAGGAAAGTTTTGCACCTGAAATTGGTGCCCTTGGCAATCTTGGCATCGTCGGAATCAAGGCGACTGAAGGAATATTCTGGAAAGCAGTACTGGATGCTATGATCCAGATCGCAATTCCAGTGGATGTTGATGCCAACAACACCGCCCTAAGCAAGCACAAAATAACGTCAAGAATACCAGAATAAACAAACTTACAAAAATAAATGTACAGATTTGAGGAAGACCAAAAAGGAGCAAAGCTATTAGGTAATGCAGTAGTAGAAGTTTCCAAATTAGAATAGATGAATGATTGGATGGATGGATTGGATGGTAGCAGGGAGTATGTATGTACTCTCTTGATGTAGAGTGAATGGATCAAAATGTCATTAGATTAAATAAGATCTTTTTAGTTATTAGATTAGATTAGTTGTTAGACTAGATTAGTCATTAAATTAGATCAGTCATTAAATTAGATCAATCATTAGATTAGATGTGACCATTAAATTAGATCGCCAGTCATTGAAGAAATTAGCTAAAACACAATCATGTAAATTCACTTATCATTTTTTGGCATATATCATTAAATAGGATCTTATATTATACGTCAAAAATATTATTTTAATAATCATTCACCTATTTTTGACAAATTTACACATAAATTAGATCTATCTAGGGTTTGTATTAGATAATAGATTTCAATCATTAAATTAGATCAGTCATTAGATTAGGATGTCATTAAATTAGATCCCTCATTAAATTAGATCAGTCATTAGATTCGATGTCATTAAATTAGATCAGTCATTAAATTAGATCAGTCATTAGATTAGATCAATCATTAGATTAGATAAGTCATTAAATTAGATCAGTCATTAGATTAGATAAGTCATTAGATTAGATATTATATTAGAATAGTCATTAGATTGCAAAACGA
The DNA here is from genome assembly GCA_020284085.1 of Aporrectodea caliginosa. Taxonomy (NCBI): domain Eukaryota; kingdom Metazoa; phylum Annelida; class Clitellata; order Crassiclitellata; family Lumbricidae; genus Aporrectodea; species Aporrectodea caliginosa. The sequence continues at coordinate 102,819 of JACEVL010001076.1, forward strand.
ACCACAAGAGCGATCTCGTTGTAAGATGCGTCTGCAGCACTGATCATGGTGCCAAGATGGAAAACTGGACAGTATCTGTCCGTTGGGTGAGAGGCATTGTAGGTACAGGACTGCAGGTAGATCTGAGTCTGCTTTTCAAGAATATTTCGACTGAAATTGCCACAAAACAAAGACTCTTAAAACATCCCCATTGGATAAATTTACACAATCAGAAATGTCACCACCACAAATAAGAAATTATCAATGAATCATAAATTTAACTTATGCATGAAGAAACTTTTTTAAATGGTTGAATCATTCCGAATATTTTCGGATCAGTGCAAATTTATGTTTTCAGGAGAGGTCTCTATCACTAGACGTTTGACTCATTCAAACTGAACAACTAACATCACAATACTGGCCAATAAAAATGAAATATCTAATAGTAATCTAGCATCTCAGCATACTTAAGTTAAATTAATGGGCGGGGAGATGGTTGAATGGTTAACCTGCTGGAACGAAAGTCAAGAGGACGCAGGTTCAATGCCTGGTAGCCCCATATAGTAATAGTAATAGTAATCGAACATTTATATAGCGCCGCTCAAAAAATCAACAGGGGCTAGCAGGTAGCTTAGCCTTGCACTCTCAAGGGAGCAACTGTAAAATGAGCAGGACAGATGGGCGCCTTGCAGGCTGCAACACAGTTAAATTCAACTCCCGTTAAACTTGTTATCATCTGTTACAAACAACTATATCATGCAATCTTATTGTGTACTGTACTTGTCAGTTTGAATTAATAAATAAATATTATTATGTAACAATTGTTACCATATCACTTCTAGCCTACTCTATTCATAATCGCTATCTCTGAATTCTATAGAGGCCAAGAAAGTTACGAGAACCAGCTTATTCATACTCAAGCACAAACACTCAAACAGATTCAGTATGCAAGTAAGATAGGGTTGGCTTCAGTTCTAGGTCAAGAGTCAAAGGTCAGGCATGAAGACAGTCAGATGGAAGCGGCGATAGTCCTTCAATAAATTAAGAAAAGGGAATAAAAGCAAGGGGTCATTGCATAATTATAACGCCGAAAATGACCATTTTTCACCCACCCACCCTGTCGTAACGTTTCCTAGACCCACCCACCCACCCCACCCAGCGTTACGTATTTATGGTTAGGCCTAGGTAAAGATCCGGCATATGTGATTAACTTTACTTTTCTTGAACACGTCGATGGTTGTCTAGAAGATTTTAAAAAAAATTTTAAATGTTTACAAATAAAAACAGATTAAATTTCAACTTTTAATTTTAAAATAATGCTCAGTAAATGCTTGCTTTATACTATTGCGTGTTTGAGTTAAGTTTTAAATCAACGGCACGAAGTTTGAACTTCGATCACATCGTGTCATTTGATGTTAATTTAATTCATTTAGTACTAAACTGTTGGTAAAAGCGTTACGTAACGTTCAGGTCGACCCACCCACCCACCCTCGTAACGTTTCATAACGTTTTCAAGGACCCCACCCACCGACCCTGGAGCGTTACGTAATTATGCAATGACCCCCAAGCAGAAAAGAAAACCTGCTCCGACAAGACGAGTCTCTCCTTTGAAGATGCACTATGTAAATCTGTGATTACAAATTACAATTACATCTGACCTTTTGACCTTGAATTTTGGAAATTCGATGTTGTTCTTGATTAGCACCGTGAAGTCTTCTGTACCTTGCAACAGCGGCTGATTAGGACTGGTAAACAAATTTTAATTACTGGCAATGTTACCAAACATAATTATGTAAAGCCAATTCAAAAATTACTTTAAAAACATTCTAAAATGCTATGTTAAGAACTTCTAAATTGTAATAAAAACAAAAAAATAAGAATTCTATACAAAAACTTTTGTAAATAAATGCAGTACCAAAACGATGTCAAAATTAGTCAAAAGCATAAATCTTCTAAATGCTCCTGTATCTAGAGCAGAAATCATGCACTTAAGAAGCTTTCAGATAACCATAAAAATCACAGAAAGTCCACAGAAATATACATGTAGCCTCATGTCCTGGAGCTCAACAGGTATCTAGCAACATTTCCCCCCCAAAAAACAATCCTCTTTCATTGAGGCTGGGGTAAGAGCACACCAAGCAGGGATCTTGAAGGTATCATTGACATTAGCATCTGAACTATAATATATTATGCTGCTAAACAATGAATTTTAGTGACATTGTAAAATACTGTCTAGAAGCCTTTAAATGGTGCCTCTCAGACTCTATCAATTTTGTTTCGTTTTCAATTGTATTGCACATAATTTTGAATTGTCGTCATCAGCCTTTGATGTCATATGATATTGTTAAACTTAGGAAAAAAAATGAATGAGTGCGAACACATACACTGGTAACTTGTCAACTTCAACAGGGCACCATGCATGGATTGCACAAACGTTGACGGAGACGTTATGAACCGATGGAACACAGTTTCCCGTCTGAATCCCTAAAGAAACAGAAACAAAACATCACCATCATCAAGACATTGACTCTATAGAAGTCATTCGCCTTTTGATCGACAAAACCATTGAAAGCAACCAGATTACCTTATCATACCTAGCTTACAGACTGGGACACAAAAAACATGAGTCCACTGAAAATGAAACTACAGCAAATAAATTGTACTGTATTGTATTGTATTTGAACTCTTCTTAACTTACAGATTGGGTCAAAAAGCTATACACCAAATTCTTTTGTGTTTCAGAATAAAGCAAATTAATAAGTAAATACCTTACCTTACTTTACTTACATAATGAGCAGAATTTTCATTTGCATAATTCCCAACCCTAAAGAAAAGCAAGTAAATGAACAACCTTCTCTAACCTTACAGAATTTTGTGTGGTATTCACATTGTAATGCATGTTTGTAATTGGAAAATGATATTAAACCATAGCTTCGGAAAATTTATAAATACCGACAGAGAATCGAAATGTACCACGCGTGAAAAGTGATACCAATAGCTCGGCCACTGAATGACAGATTACTTTCCCTATATCACTTAACTTACAGGGTGGGTCAAAAAGCTATTCACCAAATTCTTTTGTGAAACTAAAGCAAATTGATAAGCAAATACCTTATCTTACCTTACTTATATGGTGAGCAAAAAGTGCATATGCACAAAAATCCCATACATAAACAAAAGCAAATAAATGAACAACTTCTCTTACCGAACAGAATTTTGAGTGGGCCACAAAAATATACATGCAAGTGATTGGTAAATGATATTATTATTATATTCATTTACTGGCACTCAAGACAGCTGACACGCTGCAATTGATTACGACAAGTTCAACAGAATAACAAAGGTAGTGTTCAAAATATATATAACTAAGGTTCAAGAGATTGAACTATTATTATATGGTACAATTTATCAAAGAATAAAATTATTGGCATCAATTTCCAATATAAGACAAAAGGGATATAATTTTCTGTTGAAACATAGCTACAGAAATATGATAAATATTGGACAAAGAAAAATGTACCACGCGGAAAAGTGATAACAGCCAAGCACTGTTCACAGAAGCCAGGTCTAGCTTCCAGATGGATAATAAAACGATGCATCAAGAAATGGAATTCTTACCGTTGCCATTGGGAATTGGCTCTCCAGCCCTGCAGTCAGAGTCTTGCTTACAGGTAACATACTGAGGATCCTACAAAACGAATGCAACAGCAATGCATAACGCATCAACTGATGGTTGCTTATACATAAATTCAATAATTATGCAGGTTACTAATCAAGGTATAGTCTACCTATCTAGGGTAATGCATTGAGATTGGGAACCCTACTGAAATCAGTAAGTAAAGTTATCATGTAATGAGCAAAAATGTTTTCCCTGAAGTAAAATAATCATTCAGAAACAAGAAATTAGGACAGGAGCAAGAGAGTATGTGGATGAGGACATTTAGCTTAAACACAATTAAATACTTGAAAAGAAATAAGTATTTTAAAGTAAATAAGATATTTGATAGTTGCAATAGTTCATTTCTAGAAGTCATGGAGTATATTTCTCCTGATGTATAGTAAAAGATAAACCGAGACTAGTTGTTACTGAGCACTAAAATGTGCCCCCGGATCCCATCAAGTGATTACACACTCTTATCAAACAGGGATAATAAGATAATGATAACCTAATAGACCATTTACAATAAACTTTTCTTCAAGTTGCACATCATGTGAGTTTTTACCTCGGGGCATATGCTTTGTTTCTGGCCTGGTGTAACGATGACATTTGTCATCACAAAGAAAGCATCATTCTCCTAAAACAAAATAAATTAGATTCACATGATTCACATGATTCCATGATATTTCTGATATTTGTATCATTAACATCTAATGACAAGGCACTAATCAATTTATTACCAATATTAGCTAAGTAATTGTGAATAAAGGACAGGACTTGCTCCTGGATAGACCTGTATCTGGATGCTGATCCAGTGTCCTCTATAACCTCTGAAAGATGTAAAATTATGGTCATCTAACATATCTATCAAGATATGTGTGTCCTATGGTAGGTAACAAAATTTTTCACAAGCTGTTTCTCATTTAAAAGTCTTTAGTAAAGATTGAATAACATTCCAGTTCTCATCCTGAGGCATGCTGAAGCCTAACACATTTTAATCACCAGATGGCATGTGCTCTACCAACAAGACAGTGGATTTTAAGACCATGATCAAAGCTATGCAAAAATCGTAAAAAAAATAAAATTTGCTGTTCTCTTGCTGAATTATTAAAATTCTGAGGTTGAGACTACATTGTTTTAAATTAAAATGGTCTTAAGACATAAAAAATTAATCTAATAATTAAGAAATGACTGTTAAATTATTGTGGCTTATCAAAAAGATCAAACAACATCCAAATAGGGTCTACAAAAATGTCAACACTTCACTGGCTTATTAAAACAGCCTGATGACGTTGAAATAATTAATTTCATAAATAATAAACACTTTTTTAAATCTGGAACGTGAAACATTGGATATTTACGCTTGCCTGCGGAGGTACAACATAGTCAGCAACATCCCATATTCGGTAATCTATTCCTCCCGGTCCAGATATATTCAGAGCGGTGTAGTTCGTCTGTGCCACTCCTTTTAATTTACTTGTTGTTCCACTTACGACGTCATCAAACTCTTGGTAACCCTTTTTGAAAACGATAACGTAGCTACAAAAACAGATAATTTGATGTGTAAAACTTTCATCACTAGGATGATATATAAGGTCTGATCAAGATTTGCTATCTTTCTTAGATATGTGCAGGACTATACCGATTGTACACCAAGGTGTGGTTGGCAATTGGTTCATTAAGGGATATTTTCACTTACTTATTTACTAACTTACTTGATGCAAAAAACGTTTATTGTAATGTATACTTTTTAACTGTGTTATAAGATGTCTGTACACCAAAGTGCGATTAGCAATTGGTTAATAAAGAATATACTACTTACTTATTCACCTATATCATGGAAAAAAATGTGGTATAATAAATCTCGTTTGACTTATAAATCATGTTTTGAAAACATACCATATATGCCAAGCACACTGGCTGACAGATAATGTGTCTGTCTGTCATTGCTGAAACTTGCATTTTATCCCAGGATTTAAGTTAGAGGGTTGAAGAAATATGGGGCTTGGTTAAGTAATGATAAAACATTATGATAAATGTCAGTTTGCCTACTTTTGGGGATGGGTGAGTGGCCATTTGTCCATTCAGCCCTTTCAGTCCTCCCTGTTGACATCACCAGAACATGGCAAGTCCAGAACTAATGTAATAATAATAATAATAATAATGTTCGTTTATTGGTTCAAACTGAAATGACTACAAGTCATAGTAGGAACGGATGATCACAAGTTATTACAGGACTACAGGAGTCGAATTTAACTGTATGGCAGCTATGCAAGGCGCCCATCTGTCCTACTGCTCATTTTACCAACGCCAGCTGGAAAATGAAAGGCTGAGTCGACCTTTGGGAGGATTTCAGGCATTGATCCCGTGTCCGTGCTGATCTTCTGCTCTTTGTGCCAGAGTGTTAACCATTCACCTAAACCCCTCCCTGGGGGTTCAGCACCAACCAGGACACTTAGGGAATTCTTTTAGAGGCCCAACCACTTGCAAGTGCTGTTATCATCGAGTTGAAGAGTCAATAGTCCGCCACTGAAACAAGCTTGCATACAGACATCTACAGTGGTACGTGTACGACTCACTGTACGCCATAGTTTGCACAAAGGATCAGTGGATTGTCTCCATTTGCGGAGATTGTATTCATAGCAACCCTGTGTCCGAAATCAGTTTACAGACGAACAGAGAAGGCCTAAGTTGGCAAATTCGAAGTCTATATGACAGACATAGATGAGGGAGTGGTTGGAGAGTTACGAAATGTCCGGTAATTGACTACAACAAGCACAACCACCTAAATCGTAAACAAAACCGATCAAGTATGCCAACCCTATGATGTATCCGATAATCGCCAACTGGCAGAGTCTGTTGATGACGCCCACTCGTTTGCTGGTGATGTGAACGAACTTCGGGGTGTCATATTCAAAGAACGTCGTGACAACCCTCAGCGCCAGTCCCCGCACTGTGTGACGATTCTCAACCGTCGCCATGTTATTTCGGAAGCGGTATGTCACACCTAACTCATATGACGACCTTCTGTCTAGTAAATTCTGTTCATCTGAGTCGGATGAATGATCCGAGTGCTGTGTATTATTCGTTTGCATGTGACCGGTCCGCTTCCCGAAAAATACTCTTGCTCTTGTTCTTCTTTTATTGTTTACTTACATTGTTTCTTTTCTTAGCTATTTTACGTATCACATGGTAGACAGTCATCATGGGCTTCATAGCAAATGTACTGCAATGTATACATAATAATCTTTTCTTTATTGAAGCGCCTGACAAACGCACTGCGATGTACATTTACATGTTATGCAATTGAAACAACAAAATGACAGAAGACATAAATCTTAACAGAACAGACAGAACAGACAGCTTGCAATACACGGCGTTAATAGCAGCCTATTTTTTTTTAAAATTTATAATGTTTATTTTTTACGGAATTTCTCTTTAAAAAAAACTTTCAAAAATTTTCTCGAAACATTTTAATTAGTTTTCTGTCAAAATAGCATGAAATGCCTGAATGTGTGTTATCCAATGCGCTATCGTAATAATTTTTAATTATAATATTCGTTTATTGGCCAAGTGTGACGTAAAAAACGGCTGATTACATATAGTTAAAAAAATAATAGGCTAGTAATAATCGGTACCTCGCGCTCTCTAAAGACAGATATGAAGATAAATAAACTAATGTTTACAGGAAGGTTAAAAAATATGGATAATAGGCCTTAGTGTTAGGAACTGCCATGTTAACTGGTCCTACATTTTGAGAAAGACTCTCAGATTATTCGTACCAATTTCCAGCTTATTCACGAGCGCTGACGCCGCTGAGACGATTACTTTGTACGGGCCTTGAGCAAGACCTTCACGCATATAGGCCTATATTTGCTCAGCGCCATCAATGTTCTGTCGCATGGTCGAGTGTGACTTTCTGTAAGCAGAGCAATATCAAATGCAATATTATTGTATTTTATTTAGGCCTCATAGGCGTAATTACATGGAGGCACGAGGAGGCAGTTGCCTCCTCTTATATACTTTCTTTATATACTGGAACTTTTTATTGACCAATGACCCCAATATAGGGCAATGCCATTGGTCAAAAAACAACTTTGCCTCCTCTTGAAAAAAGGCTTTTTATACGCTCCTGATTATATCGTATTTAATTTAATTTAGCACATCTGATTAAACGGTATCCGTAGTATTTTTAAGTTTATGACGACACTGTGTGATAACAAAACAACTTTTCATTTTGAAAGAGTCGCCCTCCTTCTGATTATATCGTAGAAAGCACTTAGCTAGCAGGGTTGCGTTATCCGCATGGAGCTTACCAGTTCGTTATCCGCATGGATATTATAGTGATCTTACTTTCGATTCGTGTTTTCGTCGTTTAGTTTCGTTATCTATTGTTAGATATTCTATGTATCATATGGCAGCCCTTGTGGTCCGGATTAAAAATGTTTTAGGATAAAATATGTAAAATTGTGTCATGGCATTTAGGTTAGCGAGTTTTAAACACTTCTGGGTTGCATTACAGTGGTAACAGAAATCTGGAATGTTGAAAATTATCGACCAAGGCTTAGCATTCAGTGATGGAAGCCTAACATCTGCTGGGCCCCCTCTGATCCTCTGGAAACCGGACTTGGACCTCCCTCGGACTACTCTTTCCGACAGCCCCTTTGACTAGACGTAGAGCTCGTGAATAAGTTGGTGCCCTGCGCTTGGCTTTCGAGTGGCGCTTTAGAAGTTTGGAGATTACGATTACGTGAAGAGTAGTGACACCCATTATAAGGAGCACTCGGATGATATTGTCATGGAGCTGGTTCCATTTGAGAAGGCACACATCTCGCTGTTGGTGGTTCTTTGATTTAATTATTTGCTGAACATAAGTTAATTTATGGGTGTTTCATTCCTCTCACAATATGACATTTTGTCGTTATTATGGATAAATAACATTAACACGGATTTACTTGCCATTTTTTACAGATCAGAAGATGCAATATTTTTCGTTTTTGATAATGACCGACTGAAGGATGAGAATGACTTCGTTGAGGATGGCATCCTTTATTTTTCACCATTTGCTGTGAGTGTTTTTATTTTATTGCTAAATTATAAGCAAATCAGTGAATAAAGAAAGTATGTGAAATTTAAAAGCAAACAGTATTTTTATATTATGCATCACTATGTCTATGTATATATTGCTGGGCATTGATATAATACCTTTTAAACAGTTCAGATGTGAATCTAACTAACCAAATGGATGTTGTAAAAGAAGTTCGTCTGTTTGTGAATAATTCTTGTGTAGCTGAAGAAGGTGTCTGCTGGGACTCTCACATGGACTTAATTATAGAGATGAGTAAATATGACATGCATTCAGAATCCCTTAAGTATCTGGAGTGTGTGCCGATGATGCAGATAAACGCTGATTCAAATGAATCAGTTATTTATAATAAATGAGATATCATCTTCTTGTATAAGAAATTAAATTAATAAATGGTATTGCTCCTTTGCCGATTGTAATGTTTTATGGGAATAAATAAAAAATGTGTACCCTAAGGTTTTAAGCACACAAGGGCTATGTAAAATCAGTTCAGAGAATAGATGATGTAAATATGTGAACACAAGCACACCGTGCACTCTCATGTGTTAGTCCATCCCTTTGGAACAATTGACATTCGATCTGTCCCTTTAAACTCTGCTCAAGTTTCTCTTTCCATCTTTGTTAGGATGCACCTGTGCAGACCCCGTAGACAGCCATGTTTATAGTGCTTTTGAAGGGTTCCTGAAACACAATGTATCTGGAGGGTCTATGAATCGTCAATACCAGGCAGTGAAACAAATGATTAATCTGTGTTTTAGATGGAGAAGTCTGAGAAGCTTGGTCTGGTATCACAGCTGATTGGCATCAGCCGATTTCTTCAGATGACGTTTGGTTCACCAGCGTCTGTCTACTGCCTGCAGGATGCCAAAGTCGCCTTCAGACATATTGAGCATTACACATTGGTTGGTTGGCTGTATTTAAAATAAATAGATTAAATATATTATTGCTTTGTTAATTGACTATCTTCTGTGGCCATGGGCGCCCGCACATAGGGGCAAGAGGGGGCACTTGCCCTCCCCCCTGGAAAATTGATTCCTATTTTTAACTACTCCTTTTTGGTGTTTTAAAAATTTCTTTGCACTGAAGCATCAATCTAAAACAATATCCAAACAAATTTAGTTCTGATATTGTTTGAAATTTTACATTTAAAAAACCACTATGAAAAATACCCATGTTCTTAATATCCTGTTTTGCATTTTTCAATCTCTCGCTAAAAATTTAACCGTGACCATTGTGTTTTGCCACCTCCTGCAAAAATATCTGCGAGCACCTATGTCTGTGGCATATCTGGCTATGGTTCATGGAATTCAGACTACGCTTAAGCCAAGATAATTTTTTGGGTAGCAGTGGTGACGCATCTAACCCGATCAAATCATTGAAAAATGAGCAGGGTTTAGGCCATATGGTTGCTCTAGCACGGCCTGCACTTGGGACGCTAAATGGCATGGCACCCATTCAAACAAGCAGCAGTGATGAAGGATCTCACCTGATCAATTCACTGAAAAATGAGTAGGGTCATTGAGGCCATACGGTCGCTATACAAAATGTGTACATTTACTTTTATAGAGAAGCGTGGCCATTATGCAATTACATTTCCTGAAGTGGACCAAAAAGCTTGGTTATCGCAGACTTGATTTCATATAGTGCCGGGGAACAAGCTGGTCTCCCTGACATGGCTTTTGTGTGGCCCTGAGAAATTTAGGAGATTTACTTTACATTACATTACAATGTCTTATTGATAGACTTACTTGCTAAGAACTTTTAGTTTTAACAGTGACCAGTTCTGTTTTTCAGGGATTGTCTGGAAAAGTGTACTGCTCAAGTAGCCATCTGCTCGACCTACTGAACCGATTGGTTGAGATGTTCCGATTCTATCGGGGCGGTTTTCACATTCTAGAAAAGGCAAGATTGGGCATGTGGAAAGGGAGCTATATAAACTATGTGTAGCATTACATTGCATTGCTAAAGGCGATCATTGATTCTAGAGAGGCTGTTACAAAAATTTGTTTATTCTCACCATGGTACGCACCTGTACCTTGATACTTACACGATGCTTGAAGTCAGATATCCGTAATATAAGTCTGTTACATAATGTATATTGTGCAATGTACATACATTATATATACATGCATATTTTTTAGTGCCACTGTCCATCAATTGTAGTGCATTTTAAAACAATGCTTTATGTATGTATGTATGTATGTATGTATGTATATGGCTATTTATGTAGAATTTTTTGATGTACTAAAAGATGACTCTAACCATTCTAAAGAGGTTCAATTCAATATGAGTTGAAAATGTTTCTTGAGTTATCTCTATTGGAAAATTATGTATCTTCAGGGGGAAGGTTGTCAAAACATATATGTTCACGAGAAGATTGTTAAAAAGTATTGTGGGAGTTTCTGGGGCAAAGTATATCCACACGACTAGGTCTTGATTTCATCTGCTTAAGTAGTTCATGTTTTTTTTAATTACCAGGTATTAGTTTAGTTGGTGAATAAGCAAAGCAGTGTTGTATTAATTTTGGTGTTGTCTGTGAGTTGGATTCAAGGTAGATACAGTTCAGAAGAAATTCTGTTCATCTGTTTCATCCAAATTTAGGTGTGTGTTGAGACTGGAAAAGATTTCTTAGGAGAGTTACAGATGTCTTGGGACTGCTTCACAGCATTTAGCAAGCGATATGGAGACACAGTTTCTTCGTACTTCCAGAGTTTGCCCATTCTCAAGGTTTCCAAAGTAAGCATTTTTCTCATTCGTTGATTTATTAGGACTATTTGCCATCAGATGGCAGGATAGGCCAGGAGGAATTTCACTAGGCTTAGAAAATTTCATGTATAAGTTTCTTGTTGGCTGCACATTATCTTATCTTATGGAGCTATGCATATGTAGGGGGGGCTCGATATCGCATTGGATAACATCTGGCACAGAGAGCATGAGGTACCGAGTTCAAGCCCCATTAGGGCGGACATGCTTTGTAGGCTGCTATTAGCGCCGTGTATTGCAGGCTGTCTGTTCTGTTAGTAGTTAGGATTTATGTCTTCTGTCATTTGTGTTCTTGTGAATTGTTTCAATTGCATAATTGTACACTGTAACCGGTTGCGGTTTGTCAACCGGATTGTTGAATAAACGAAAATATTATTATTATTTGATTTTGTCTTTTTCTGGCCAGACTTCTGTTAGATTTGTAAGGTGACCTGGTTGTCCCTCTGGCCTGAACTTCCTTCTACAGTGCAACTTAGAAGCTTTGCTGTACTGGGTCCATCTGTAATACCTATTTTATGTTGTTGCGTAGGAAATCCAGCATGAAGCCTTTATTCAGAGCGCTCATCTACTGGAGGATGTCGGTCGTATGGTACCTGGTGCCAAAGCCGGATGTCTTCTCTACGACAATCAGTAGGTGATGTGGTAGTATTGGTGGTGCAAATGGTGTCGATGGTGAAGGTTCACAGTTGAGCCACAATTAGCAGAAGTGGTTGATATTTTATTTGGTGTTTCTCAATCCTCGATTTGTTGCTAAATTTGGCACTTTGTAAGGACATTTCTAAAGCACTACCTGCATGACTATGAAACTGATCTCAACAGTTGGGGCGGGAGATGGTTGAATGGTAACACGCTGGAACAAAGAGCAGAAGGACGCAGGTTCAATACCCACTAGCCCCCATAAGGTTGACTCATCCTTCCACTCCTTAGGGGTGACTGTAAAATGAGCAGTTGGACAGATGGGCGACTTGCAGGCTGCTATACCTGTAGTTAAATTCGACTCCTGTTAAGCTTGTTATCATCTGTTACTGCTATATCATGTAATCTTACTAAGTACTTGTCAGTTTAAATTAATAAGCGAATATTATTAAACAGATTTACACGCCTTACTTTCAGGCATTCGTGATTAATTCTAACATGTTAGGTGTGAATGTTTTGTACAGTCGTTGGTCAGTGCTATATAAGTGCGAGTGGCTGGCTTACAATGATGCGGCCATGTTTCAGTGTTTCATTGCTTGAAAAGACTAGTTTGTTGTTTTGTCGATGGTCACATGTGTCTTGGTATTTCAGAGTTTGTTACTCGCAGTTGACTCCTAACTTGACGTCGAAGTTTGCTGTTGTACGGCCCAAACAACAAAATGTACGTTCTGATCAAGATTCCGCTGATTACTGCGTTCATTCATTCAGTCAACCATTCATTCGTTCATTCAGTCAACCATTCATTCATTCATTCATTCATTCATTCATTCATTCATTCAGAGTATTTATATGGCATCTACGCAAGATACCAATCCAAGATACCTACTCCCAAATACCTACTCGCAAATAATCTTGCAAATAATTTTAGTGAGCTTCTAATTTCTATGTCTCTAACTCATCAATGGTTGAAGACTATTCTGTTTTCTTCTGTTCTATTCGTGGTCTTGTGTGAGGAGCACCTCTGATGAGCTTTCTTGAAGAGGCACCACATGAATAAACAATTACAATTTCAGTTAATTGCTGTTAATAGCTAGCAGTGCTGTAGATGATTGTGGTCAGGATTGTATGGTCTCAGGATTTGATCGATGTCTTGAGACAGGTTTTTATAATCTGTCTTTTGTTTTACAGCTTCCCTGCCAACTGCTGCTAACAGGTAAAATTCTTTTCTAAAGCACATAACTATATTTGAGTGACTGTAAAGTGTGATAAAATGGATTCTTAAGCATCACACCATAGACGTAGAATCTCGAATACTTGGTTACATAGCATGTTGACCAAATGTCTGAGTCTGCAGGCACACTGAGCAGTCTAAATGTAATCTAATGACTTCTATAGTGATGTTTTCATCATTAAAAAGGCATTAGTTGATGACTGCTTGAAGTGCAATGGTTGGTTGCAATAGTCTAGTGGTTGAGAGGTCGATGGTTCAAATTCAACAGGGTAGAAAGAATCTGAGATTTCTGTTCCACTTGAGTCAGCAAACAGCTATAAAGAGTGTACAGGTCCTGAACGCTGTGGCTGGGCAGATCTGATGGTGAGGGAGGGGAGTCTCCACTTGTCGTTTTATATCAAGACAAGAAGGCAAAGTCACCAAAACTTAGCACCCATGATGCTTCCTCTTGGGGTTCTGTTCTTCTTTGTCTTTTTCAAGTAAAACTGTATTCAAAATGTGTAATCCTGGTGACAGTGTGAACCAAAAGTTCCTGATGCACAACTGCTTAGCCGCAGTAGTGAATAATTGCTGTTCAAATCTAAAAAGTTGTTTCTTTCAGATCTTGAACTTCAAGGTGTGCGACTTTTCAAAGTCTACCTTACGCCAGATGAATTTCGCTCACTAGGCAATGTGCGACAGTTTCCCTCAGTTCTATCAGCTGATTCTTTGAACTGCATGAAAAAACCCAGTTCCGCTGAATCTACTTCTAACGATGGTCATAGATCAACCACTCATTTTAGCCGCAATGAGACAACAGCGACAAACTCAAGATTTGACGTACCGGTGAATCATGAAGAACATCGAAAAACTAACCTCGTGACAGATGGTGACAGTGGCAATGGTGTTACTTCAGAAGTGGCTGCGACAGGTGATAGGTCGACGGATGGTGCACAGTTAGTTAACGAAGAAAAGGGACCAGCGTACGAACAGCTGGTGGAGCTGGAAATGTTTGTTCAAGGAACGTCTGACTCCGTTTGCATCCTGCTGATGGAAAGCGGTTCCTTGTCGGATGTTGGTATTCTAAAGACAGTGGTAAGTTTACGACATTTATTTTTATCGGATCTAGTCGAATAACTTCTGTGGTGTCGTTTTATCAGAATGTACTATGCATCAATTGATAGTCGCTTCAAATGAAACGTTATCAAAGTCTCAGGCTGTTAGAGAAGCCCCATTGAAATCTTATAAGTGAGGGAAGCCAGAAGTCGATCTACCGTTAGCAAGTTACAGGGTTGCCATGGATCCAGGTTAAACCTGGAAAGTTAGGGAATTAGACTTTGAAATATGTAAGGCCTGTAAAACCTGGAAAAACAGGTGTTTCCAAAAAAGTTCTTGAAAGTCATGGAATTTGAAAATAGGTCTTAAAAGTCATGGAAAAGGTCATGGAAAGTCATGGATTTTTGTTTTATTAACCTTGTAGCAACCCTGAAGCAAGCTGGAATAGATGAGTTTCAAGTCTAGTTCTGAATGAGATTAGAGAACTGACAAAATGCACGAAACTGTGCAACGAATTCCAAAACTTTGTGCCAGCCGCCAAGAATGCCCAGGAGTTCAGCACTGTTTTGGTGCAAGGCATAGCACTTGGCAGGATACATTCTATCTGCATTAAAAGAAGTTAAGAAATGTCTGGAGAATATGAAATCAACTGAATCGGTAAAGGTTATTTGCACTGTAAATTTGACGAGACTTGCTACTTGTAGTTGGAGATGTGTTAGCTATCATAACTGGTCTATTCAGAGAACTGTAGACATGACTCATGAGATCTCAACAACAACAGTTCTCGTCCGTGGCGGAAAGTATTACGTATCTGGTTTTGCCTGTGAAATGACTGCTTTCTGTTTTAGTGGAGGCACGTTCTGCTATGCATTTCCGAAGTTGAAGGATTGATTCGAGGAACTGCGCGTAGCTCAACGAATGACGTTGAGTCGGTGAGTTCTAGGTTTTCTGTCCTTAATGTCTTCTTGTAGTTTATTTCTAATACTTGAGTGGGGTGTGTTTCTGTAATTTCGTTTAGCTGTATTTAGATACAGGTAGAGACTAGAGAACAGTCCAAGTTACAGGCGATGCATTTATGCATGAATCCACTTAATGCACAGTTGTACATATGCTGCACAGGCGTCGATGTAGGATCTTCAATATGCTGACCTTAGGTGGGAGCAAAGGCAATATCACTTCCTATATTGTTCTTAGATACATTGTTACATGTCACCACTCCTGAAATAA
Source organism: Aporrectodea caliginosa (assembly GCA_020284085.1). Classification (NCBI taxonomy): domain Eukaryota; kingdom Metazoa; phylum Annelida; class Clitellata; order Crassiclitellata; family Lumbricidae; genus Aporrectodea; species Aporrectodea caliginosa. Next base: position 118,434 of record JACEVL010001076.1, read on the forward strand.
GTAAGTAAGTATATTCTTTATTATCCAATTGCTAATCGCACTTAGGTGTACAGACATCTTATAAACACAGTTAAAAGTATATAGCATCCTGACAATAAATGTTTTTCGCATCAAGTTAGTTAGTAAGTAAGTGAGAATATTCCTTAATAAACCAATTGCCAACTGCACCTTGCCATACAGGGACCACACCAAGAAGCAACTGTAACCCAGGTATTTCTGGTTTTTCTGTCCTTGCCTACCTAGCTGGCATAGCTAACGCAAGCAGGAGCTTAACTTCTGTCCAAGCCAAAATGACGACAGCCACGTACAGATATGCCAGGCAGTACACGAAAGGCACTTGGGTGACTTCACACTTCAATTGATGTATGGAAATAACAGATGTTACTGTAGTCAGAAACACGAAAAGGTAATCTCTCAACCAATTATGCCAATGGGTCGCACAATCTTGATTTACTTTTTAGGAAGTAATTTTAAAGCGTTCCTTCAAAAGTTTGTTCTGATTGCAGAAATCGAGCCGTGACAGCTGCCATTATGTTACGTTCAACACTGCAACTGGAGACTTGTCAGGTTGTTATCTTCTAAACTGTTACCTACTTGTTTGTTATTTGCATGGTCATGTAGTACTAGTGTCAACAACAGAAGTGGTAGTGGTGATTTTGGTGGTAGTGGTGATTTGGTGGTAGTGGTGATTTTGGTGGTAGTGGTGAATTTTGTGGTAGTGGTGATTTTGGTGGTAGTGGTGATTTTGGTGGCTGTGGTGATTTTGGTGGTAGTGTTGATTTGGTGGCTGTGGTGATTTTGGTCGTAGTGGTGAGTTTTGTGGTAGTAGTAGTGAATGGAGAGATCAAGTGGTTGTCCAATACAGACATCGACAAAAAGGGGATGGAAGGTTACCCAAATAAAGACAGGGTTTGGGTCACCTCTCCCTTTCTGTCCTCATTTAAATTTGGTACATAAACCATAGTAATTTCAGTTCAACTTGCAACTTGAAGACCAACTTCAAGCCGACAAAGATGGTGTGATCTGATTAGTGTCCATTTCCTAGGTGTTGCAATATAAAAGTACCCCAACTATTAAGACAGATAACCCAACAAGATCACCATGGTAACCTAATAATTAGTAACTTGTATAGCACCCGTTTCAAATGCGCCTAATCTAGACAATGATACTTTACCAGAGTAGAAAGTATGCAATAGACGAGGGGATTGTTAATGTCAAGAGCAGACTATATATCCTGTTTGGATGACCCCAATGTTAATGTCCATTAGTCTATGCACAGACTTTGTTTTGAAGATTTAATTGGGAACATTTTTTGTAGGAGATTTGCTCCAACCGGTGACCTCAGAAGAACACAACTTCTACCAGGCAGCACAGCTGATGCACGAGGAGTTCAAAGTCGATATAGATACAGTGGAAATTACGTTAAGGTTTGTTGAACAGCTCGATTCGGACATTCATGATTTTATATACTATATACTTACTGCCCTACATTATGTGAGCAAGCTTAATAAGTCTGAATATGATGCAGAACTTAACTGTGATGAACAGTTTGTTCACGGTCATCCCAGGGAATCTACTCTGCAGGTTTGACGCTGCAATAGTTTGATTATAAATGAACTGTTCGACACAAATTAATTCTGTAAGGTCTTGAAAAAAGATGCTTTCTGCATTAACATTTTGAAAGCGGGACCATTTATTACCAGTGTGCGGCAGCCCTAGGCCAGTGTGCTGCAGCCCTGGGCCAGTAGTAGTGCAGCCCTCGGCCCAATAGATTGAGGTACCCACGAAATGACATAGTAGTTAACTCGTACCTTGCGTTCAATGTGCTAAGAAATGTCACAATTTTTCTATGAGTTGACTTCATCAAAGCAGCCACAGATCTGCAAATTACAAGGCCAAATTTCAGCGAGTGACAAACTATTAGTATTATTATTATTTATTACTATTATTATTTATTATTTTTATTATGCATTTACTAAATGCCACTATCTAATGACCGAGCATCAATAGTCGATGATGCTGAGCAGTTTTGAGTGAAGGACTTGCTCAAGTTCCATACACACGGTCTGGATTGGGCTCCCACTGGCTTTGCATTTGCTGCCTTGGGTTTTTTCTTATATGTTCTATTATAATCTCAAGACTGTTCTTTTTGGTGGGGGCTGGATTGGGAGCGCTCCTGAGTAGTTACCTTGAAGGGGCGCTATATAATGAATTAATTAATTAACCTCCTCAGGGAAGGCTTGTCTCAAACATGACAATGAAGTGCGGTTTGTTTTTGTTTGTACTGTAGAACTCGCCAATCGGTGTTTACTGGACTCCAAAATGGTTATGACGAACTCTTCATCTGGTCAGCTGATTATCCACCGAAACCTGGTTTACCGTCGGTCACGGCAGATAACAACACTGAACAACTAATTAGGAAATTAAGAGATATTAAATTGAGCAGCTCCTGATCCAAATAAACTCTTCGGATATTAATAGTAATATTAAGACGATTTATATGGAGCCGTTTGCCGCCTTAGTGCAGCCGAGGTAGAGAAAAATGGTACTGTTCATGTACATGAGTTCAAAAAATCAATGCCAGTCATAATTATGATAGTTTAGAAAGATAGGTTTTGAGTTGTGATTGAATGTCTCCAGAATGGCACAGCCTCTTCACAGGGTTGGGAAGACTGTTTCATGCAGTGAGTCCTTCAACAGAGCAGGAACAGTTGCCAAACGTCATGGAAGACCATCGAATTCTAGTTTATTTCTCATTGAGTTTTGTAGCCAACATTTGTTCAAGTTGTCTGCTATTGAATGCAGAAGTCAGAGACATAGTCTAGGATAAGGTCATTAAGTGCTTTTACAAAGTATTAGGTCATGTTTTACCTCATATGCTTTATGTCGACAACTTAACTTTTCGTCTAATAGTAGTGTGCCCGTAAAATCTAAAGATTGTGGGTTAAAACCTGCCAGCATGCCCATATGGAGCCCATACCACTGTTCTTATACATCTTATTGATCCATACAGAGCTCACATGGTCCCAGCTAATGCCCATGAAAATGCTGGCAGGGAGTTGCAGTCCATGTAAAATGAACTCGGTGTTTTTCGTGCTGACTTGTCTGTTGCCAACGTTAGGTACATTTACACTGTTTATTAAACATAGAGTTTAGTATGAGTAAAGTCGAAGTAAAGTCGTACGATACGCTGTCGCTGTGTACAGGAGCGTGGGATCTGTGCAGTGCCTTCTCAAGGTCTGAAGAGCAGGCAGTGATCACCTCCCCATATTCCTCGAGGGCAGTGGGTCTACCAATGGTGGCTGGTGGTTGGTGGGAGAACAATCTTCCACGTATGGTTGCCAGACCCAGAAGTGGGGTGGGTTTAACGTTTTGGACATAACTGGGGAGGGTTGTTGATTTCCGATAACATAACGGCCTCCAATACGAAAATTAATATAAGTCGGCCAGAGTTGGTGGGGGGTGGGGGGTTGTACTCCCACTCCAGGTGGTGGTGGGGGAGTATAGATGCCACTGCTTGAGGGACATGTGAGAGGTTACTGTGAGGTACCCAACTCCTAACACTTCCCATTTCTTTTTTAATAACAGCTTGATTAATGTTATCTTTTTTGTTATTATCGTCATTATATGCTTGTTGTTCCAGGTGCGGTGTGTCAGCCTGTATGGTTACTAATAAACAAATAAAATAATAATAAACTTTACATGCAGGAACTTGGAACACTTGTAAACCTTTTTCTTAAAATGGTGTAGAGTAACTTAGTAAGCAGACCAATTAAATCATTGGACAGTGAATTCCATAGGTTAAGTGTGCAAGCCAAAAGGAAAACTCGCGTAGTGCGTTGTGTAAGATGTTGGTGTCGCCCCCTATCGAAGTGTAACTGGAATGTTGACACTATGACCGAGAGTTTTCCTGTTATATTATTAATGCATTGAGCAAAACAAACATTTCAAACTTCCTCTAGCGCGTAATGACTAATTGCCTATACTGGGTTCAGTTATACACTAGTGTTATTGTTAAAAAAAATTGGCATTGCTGCATGTAGCCTATAGGTTCGGACTGCCATCAGGGCCGTAAATCCTGGGGAGGGAATTCCCTCCCCACTTTTCAGCCTGGGGAGGGAACGTGAAGGAATTCCCTCCCCACATAATTTAGTCTGAGCTGTGCCATAAGTATTAGGGTCACCGAGCTAGACGTACGACTGCCAAGTCTTGTAGAATGATTTATTGCGGGAACATGGATAGCCTACTGCAAGAAACCTTAGCCTGTCGGCTTGAAGGCTAAAACAGGTGTGAATGTGGCTCTTCTTAATTCGAAGCTGGCAGAACTTATGTTGTGACACGCGGTCAAGCGCAGCGCATCATCCTACAACAGGGCAGAGTGTTCGGAGACAGGACGACAAATTATGAAGACAGCTGTGATATATATATAATTATATATAATATAATAATTATATATATAGACCTACATATATATTGAGAATGTGGACTTTCAGGGTGGGAGGAGAACCATAGAATAAACCAACTGATCATATCGAGACCTCATCAGTCATCACTGCATTCGAGTGTAGGACCTACTACAGAGGATTATAAATAATTTTAAATAAATGAAATTGATAAATAAAGTGCTGCAATGTCTAGGGGACCATCTTGAAATCATTTAAACAGTGTTATCTGTCGTTTTCCATATCAGCTGGAAGGTGTGCTGGTGAGTAGGCTACAACTAAACGGTGGAAGAGCACACTATTTTAACTGTTGAGACTACATTTAACATTTTTATAAACTACTAGGCATACGCCCAAAGCCTAAATCTGTGCATCATCAAGATTGATAAACAGCATAATTTATAGGTGTAAATTTTAGTTTCTTCCACAAAGAAATCCGCATTGGTCGCAGTTTGTACTTGTAATCGCAATCGCAGTTGCAACCTCCAGATTTTTTGAAGGTAGAAGTTTGGATTGATGATAAGTAGGTCCTAAATTTTTCTTAAATAGAAGTTGGATTGATGGGAATAATCTTTTGCTTAAATGGAAGCTGGATTGATGAAAGTTATCATTGACATAATACTTACCAACGTAAAGTACGGCACTGAGAGATTAAATAATTTGGCAACGTTAACTACGGTTTTACCTATACCGGTACATGTTTTAACTAGGGGTTGGCAACGATTAAAAATTTTAATCTAAATTAATCGCACGATTAAAATTTGTAATGACGCGATTAATTTTTAATGCATGTCACAATTATTGATAACAAGTAGGCCTAAAACTACTCTAACAACTCTGAGTGACTACGTTGAATACGCGCTATATATATGCTTTCAGTAAATAAATAAAAAGCAAACATGCTTTTAGTAGCCTACTTGTTTTTACTTTTTAGTTTTTACTTTAAAGTTTAAACTGAACGGTTTTATCAAGAATTGTTTCGGCGCATTTCTAAAATAATTAGGCGCAGTGACAATAGCGTTAACTGCGTTAACAATTTAATCGCGTTAATTAATTAAAGCATTAATCGCGTTAATAACGCGTTCAATGCCAGCCCTAGTTTTAACAATAGCTATAATAGTGTGTAACTGAACTCAGTCGTTGACTTCTTACGGTAGGTATACACACTTCCGATGTGGAAATTTCCCTCCCCACTTGTCGAAACAGATTTACGGCCCTGACTGCCATAATATTTATGACTGCTGATAAAAATTTGTGGAAGGTAGGCCTAATTCTTTCACGTTCCCTCCCCAAGCTTAAAAGTGGGTAGGGAATAGTGGATAGCGGTATTGAAGGGTCAGGGATTTTCTTGATTTGGCCAGGAAGGCCTAGAATGATGAATTCTGTGTGGAAGGTTTGAGGCATAGGAGGTTGGACTAGGCTACATCCATTGAGAAGATCAGTTTTCAGAACATTAAATTACCGGTACGTTCAAATAAGCTTACTCCGCTGTAGGCCTATACCTTAGCAATTACTGTCTCGGCTTCTAACAGTTTCAATCGCGTGAGTTCACATTGTCCGCACGTCCAATAAATCTCCAGTGCTGATTAATTAGTGAACGCAGCATAGTTGGATAATGAAAGGTGTCGCCCGGTAACAAAAACTCTAAAAATATAATTGACCCCTACGCTTGCACCCTGCCAAGTGGTAGTCAAAGGTCGGAGCAGGTGAGCGCTAATCATAGTGCTGACGTGAACGTAGTGCCCGTAGTACATTTGGTACATTTAGCTCTCCTTTCACCCAGTGGCGTAACAACCTAGCCGGGGGCCCTTGGACACTCTAAGCTTGGGGGCCCTTACCCATTAACGAGACTAAAGAGTGAAAGTATTGAGGAGGAGGAACAGTCCCTTAAGCTAGCCCTGAGGCAACCATGAGTATGAAGTGTTAGCGACTTCGTTTTCTTGGCCTCAGCATATGCACGTGTGGGTGGCCATGCAATCCTCTCCCTCGCCGTCTCATCTTCCCACCGACAGTGTATGGTCAGTGTATAGCTGAGTTTGATACGGGCATACGTGGAGCAGAAATCTCGATCCAAATGACTGCCATGGCGGGGATTTGATCCCCCGTCCTCTCGAATGACAGTCCAACACGCTAACCATTACACCATCGAGCTATTTAAAACTGCTTTCAGGTAAAAAAAAGTGTTAATCGTTATCCTCAATAATCCATAGTTTAAGTCACATTAATAGTTCAGGAAGGAACAGGAAGAGGCTGCGGCTCGACTCATAGGCGGATTTGTTCAGACCGACCGCGTATCTCAGTGTATGCGTGAGGAATTGCACTGGCTTCCTTTCCCACAGCGCATCTCATACAGGATCGCGTCCTTGGTGTGGCGGTGCTTATCAGGCTGGGAAACTTCTTACCTGCGAGAGCTATGCCGCCCTCTTTCTTCTTGCACGGACCGCCGAGCACTGCGCTCCTCTGTCCACGGTGACCTGGCGGTCCCATTCGCCCGCTATGCGACAATACAGAGCCGTTCCTTCTCTGTGGTTGGTCCAACAACCTGGAACGGGCCAACATTAGATTTACGACACCTTCCAAACTGTTCTCAGTTTCGCCAACTGCATGTTGTAGACTGCATTCTTCCGCATATGGCCTGGGTCGGGAGTACCTCTGAGTAAGGATCTTGAAGGGGCGCTATATATAAATTTTGATTGATTGATTGATTGAATACAACCGAAATGTATTGGCCAATTTGATATGTGGTTTATAGTCTAGTTACATGCATAGCATTATTAGCCAGTGTACAACAGTGGCGTACCGAATTGGGGGAAAGAGGGGGCGAGTCGCCCCGGGCGGCACTTGTGCAGGGGCGGCAAAATAGGGGTGAATATTCAATGAGTTTGCACATTCGTTTTTGATCGCAAGAAGTGCAAGGCCATCCAAGCTCCAGCCTGTCCTGTGAGATAGTGAATCTAAGATACGTCGTTATGATTTTCAATTTGGAGAACGAGCGTTCAGCACTGACGAGAGTGACTGACTGGCAGAGCGGCAAACAGCACACAGGCTGTAGCCAATTCCGGCATAGGGATTATGTGGTGTGAGAGTTCCATATGAGTTTGAGTATGTCCAACACAGTTTCTGTTGTTTCAAGTTCCTGCTGAACTCATGTTAAAAAGTTTGGGATCCTTCAGACCTCGGGGGCCCTTTGGACCTCGGGGGCCCCTGGACTTTGTCCACCTTCGTTATATGGTTGTTACGCCACTGCTTTCACCTACGGAGACTCCCGACCCCATTAACGGACCGGTCATTGCTGTAAGGGGCTTTAGAAGCCCTCTATTGTGTCATATCGCTTCTGCCTAGTAAAGCACAGTCAATGCTCCCATCTGACCCTTGACCTGTGACGACAACGCGGGACATTGATTTCACCCCTCGTATCTGGCTGCGTACTAAACTGTCGGTCACGGGTCACGACCCGGGCTCTTGACCTCTCGCTCTGCTGGATACCAATGGCACTGCTACGACAGAGACAGTGACACGAAGAACGACATCGAGACTAATAAATTCAGAGGGTTCGCGAGATCCGTTCAACGAAACTACAGTCAATAATAGGTCTATTATGTAGAATAAGGGTCATAAGAGAACAACAGAAAAAGAACAACACTAATATATAGGATCAATTTTAGGGTCCCGCTTAGCAAGATCAACCTTTAATTCAGTGATATGTAGCATAGTTTCAGTTTAACGACACTGTGATAACAAAGATTAGCGTCATCCTCCTCCTTTATTCAGGCTTGGGACTGGTACTTTTAGAGTACAAACAGTGGCGGAGTTTGTGATAGGGGCCTATATGTAACGGCTGGTTTATTTCAATTACACCTGGGTTCAATATAACTTAACTAGTTAACTAATTAACAAGTGCACACACATAAATCAATTAACTGTGCTATCAAGTATGCGGGGAACGGACATTTCCCCGGACATTTCCCCGGACCTTTCCCCCACCCTAGGACATTTCCACCCCCCCATTTGCAATAATACAAGGTAAACTTGCGCTTGGGTCCCGAATAATGATACCCATATTCGAGGGAGTATGTATTATAATCAGCCTAGTTCAATGGAAGAAGTTTAGCACTAATGGCGTCGTGAGGGTCTATTAGGGTCAGGTTAAGCGTCGTGAGGGTCGGTTAGGGTCAGGGTTATGGTTTGTGTTGCCATTAGAAACGTTTACTTCTAAGGATTCGTTGTAAAAGTTTCATATTTAATTATACAGGTCAAGGTCTAGGTTTATAATTCAGGGCATGACTTGTATAGACAATTGAGGTAGTATGTACAGAAGCGGGGAAACGTCCGCAGGGGAAACGTCCGAGGGAAATGTCCGGGGAATGTCCGGGGAAATGGCCTACGCTCCAAGTAGTCACGCAGTCTTCGTTTAAAGAGACAATATCAGCCGAACATTGTATTTCAACGGGGATTCTGTTCCACGTAATAGTGCCAGCATATTTAATCGAGAACCTAGGCCTACTGGTATTAGTAGGCTACTTGTATAAAATAGGCGATAGCCTAGTTCTTAGAGGAGCGCATACCCTGTAAGGATTGATTTCAGTTGTCGATGTGAAATAAGTCTTGACAGTTAAGGTAGTTTATTGCTTGTTTGCAAATCTGTACATGAATTCATTAGTCTGTGGAGCTGTTACCTGCTCAATCTTTAATATTAGCGTTTGCTTGCAGATAGAGATGGAAGTGGCATGATCTGGCAACAGATTGAACAGAAGAAATGTGTTGTGTCATGTTTAGATTGCAATCCGGTAGAACACCAAGGTCGCGAATCACATCAGATGGTGGAATAGAGCGGTTTGAGTCGAGATTGAGATTTTCATATTTTGTTGGCGTCATCAGGTCCACTTCGACGGTCGAACCAAATAAGTTCTGTTTTGGTGGTAGGCCTATTTAATTTAAGACGCATAGCCCGTATCTGACAAGTCTTACGGGCATACATGCATACATACATACATGTACATGTACTATGTAGGCTATGTATGAATGCATATACATATGTATGTTTGATTGTTTGCATGTATGTGGTTATGTACGTGTGAATGTACATGTATTATATCATGTATGTATCATGTAGGTATGTAAGAGGACATTTAATATAACGCTTTAACCGAAATCGTTTCACATATACATGACCATAGCAAATACTTTTTAGAGAATACTACACAACTTCTAAGCCTACGTCACACAGGCAAACGATTCTAACTAACACAGGCGATCAATGCCATAGCAGCCATAGAAACGTGCATATACATCATGTAGAAGGAGAGTGAGTTTAGGGACGTCTTGCGACAGCATAATAGGTCTTTGATGTCTCCCTTTGACTCTGTGGTATACATGTAGAACAATAAGAACAATCGCTTTATAGCCGGCGACACACTAGCACGTCGACAGTTATCGGTCATATTTACATAGCTTCGATGATTGGGCCAAAGCCTGTTGTTGTCAGAGGCATTGTTGCTGACTGGGTTTAGGCATAAGCTCGTTGATGAACTGAATAGGAGACATTCGAATGGGATGCTATGAATACAAGCAAACGTTTGGCCGATTTTTTCAGCGCTGACTTTCTTATTCAGATGTATGTATGTATGTATGTCAGTGTGATTCTCGTTAACGATAACGATAACGAAAATGTTCGTCCTTCACTCGCAATTGCTCATGCGCTTCGGCGTGAAACTCCGATTCAGCGTTCGCGCAGTAGTCGGGAGCGCCTCTGAATGGGAAATCTGGTAGGGGCGCTATAACAAGTGTTCAAATACAATACAATACAATGTATGTATGTATGTATGTATGTATGCATGCCTGCATGCATGTTAACACACACACATAAAAATACGTAGTGCAATATGTAATATGTATGTATGTATGTATGTATGTATGTATGTATGTATGTATGTATGTATGTATGTATGTATGTATGCATGTATGTATTACAATACATGTATGTTTTGTCCTTATGTATCGGAATATTTAATGTAAACTTTGAAAACAAAACTGGTGCACGTATTCATGACTACTGGGAACGGACATTGTCCCCCCCTGGACATTGTCCCCCCGGACATTTCCCCCGGACATTGTCCCCCCTGGACATTGTCCCCCCGATTTTGCGTAGGACATTATTCCCCGGACATTGTCCCCCCCTCTGTGTAAAATAGCCTATAGTCTGCATGTCATTGATAAACCTTAAGTAGTTGCCGTTTTTGTTGGCTATTTCATTCAGGTGTAGGCCTATACTTAACCCTTAAACCGCCGCATACTATGTGGGGTTCATGCACCCCGGACGCCAAATACTTTTTGTTGCAATATACTTCGAAACGTCACAACTCACTGAGAAACCATATATATACATATTTACATATGTATATATATCATACATACATATATATATATGTATATATGCACATGCACACACACATATATATACATATATATATTCTTAGTATGAAATATGTATATATATATATGTATATAACTATATATATATAAATACATATATATACAAACATATTTACATATGCAGATATATATATATCCATGATTCCATATATATATGTAAACATATGTCAATATGTATATATATATATATGCATACAAAATGGTGCACGTAGGCCCACATACATATAGCAAAGAATATAGAACATATACATACAGGTTTTCAAAGTTTCCGAAAGGAATACTTATACGATTATATTTAGATGGGGGGACATCTGAATTGGGCATGGCCTCAATCCCCTTGTATACATGTACGTATGAGGAGCATCTGCAGAACTCAAGCTCAGGTGGGTTAGAATTGAGTAGTCCATCGTCCACGTCCATAAAACTTCCACTTCCCCAAACAAAAATCGGACATGGCGAGTGTGGGTTAATGGGCTTCTGATTTCTGACCGAAGTCCAAAAGGGTTCATCGCGGTCAGCTCAAGTCCATAATCCGTCTTGTCACCCCAAAACAATGTTAGGCGGTTAGCGGGCTGATCGCCTTGTTCCCAGAATGGGTGATGTGCTACAAAAATTCAGTGAATGTGTATGTTCAGGGTATATGTATATACCCTGAAAATTTAGGGTTAGGTTAAGTTTATGGGTTATGGCTAGGGGCAGAGGGTTAGGGGTTAAGGTTAGGGTTAGAGGTTAGGGGGTAAAGGTTAGGGTTAGATGTATAAATGGGTTTTTATACCCTGACTTAAAGTACACATTCCCTAGGATATATACACGCACATTCTCTAGGGTAGGCCTTTATACATAGTCCCTGAAAATACACATTCCGTGTAATATACATATTGGCTATACATATACATACACATATATAGGATTTCCGACAGAGCTTAGAAATGTACTATAACGTGAGTAGACACAGCATGGCTATTGAGTTTAATGTTCTAGTCACAGCACTGTTTATTTTAAGAACTTAGGTATGCTATAGGCCTACATATTTATAAATATAACTAAAATATCTTTGCTAGACGCATAAAAATTGAGCATAATGCTGTCCACTCAGTTTACTACCAGCCAAAGTTAATTCCCGAGTATTTAACCTGCTCAGTTCACGCAACCTTATATAACCCTAGGTACATAATTTGGCGTGGAAGACTTGAATCAAGGTCCGATCGCTAGGCACACAGATTTAGAACAATTTAATGTCAAGCCTAACTGACTACTAACCACACCACATTTATTTTATCTTGTAAGGCCTGAAGCCCAACCAATGTGACAGATGCCGATGGCAAAATAATACCATCCGCATACAAGATGCAATCCAACCAGGACTTGTTAATGCAACAACCTAGACCCGCTGCTCTTGTGTCAACAATGAACTCATTTTTACAGTTCACCGCTCCTAGCTGCGAATGGCTTAGATATACTGCCGTTCCAGTTATAATTACTACTACAAGAGTTCGCGGAGAGATCTGGGCTGGGAGTGTTGTTGAGAGTTGAAGACGATTAGAGGACAACCCTTGATCAAGAGCAGCTGAGGCCTCTAGATTACTCTTAACCATGGTGCAGGGCCATGAAGGTACGCCTGCGTGTCATTAGCATATTGGTGGGATGAGACACCCAGCGGATCAATGATACCCATTAGTTCCGAGGTATACAAGATAAACAGAAGGGGACCAAGGACCGAGCCTTGAGGTAAGGCATGAGAGACGAAGCTAGGAAAGATAGGCTGTAAAGCATTACAGGTTAACTTGCAGGGATTCTAACACAGACTAAACGTTTTCTGAACCACTTTAAACCCCTGTTCAGGCTGTTCTGTTATGTTATGTAACTTATGTTTCCCGCCGTAAGAGTCTGACCGTGCCTGCCTGACCGTTGGATTTTGGCCAGAAACTGCTTTTGACCAACTCTAGCTGCCTATCTATTTTTCTTGACTGAACGTCTGTAAATAACTTTTTCCCGGCGACTTTGATTTTTGGGCGTTTTAGATATCCCGTAATTACGATTACGAGTATTGATGCTACTCCAGAAGGGTTGACGAAAGTAGATATCTGCTACTCCTGATTCTGAGCAAGGCGCTTCTGAGAAGCAACAAAGGTTGCTAAATGATCATATTAAACACCGGCTCGAAATTGTGAATTTGAACATTGATCATAATGCATGAGACAGACAGACAGACAGACAGCAGACAGACAGACAGACAGACAGACAGACAGACAGACAGACAGACAGACAGACAGACAGACAGACATAAAGAAAGACAGACAGACAGGCAGACAGACAGACAGGCAGACAGACAGACAGACATCTAAGTGATCTATCTCTTGTCACTTCTTGTGTACATTATAATAACTTTGCCTTCTTTAGGTTTTCCACGACTCTCTTCTTGCAGAAGTCCATGATTCGACGAACATAAATAACGAGTGAAGAAGAGGCGACGCAATGAACGACAGTTGAATGCATGGTTAATGTCAGGAAAGCCAGCATCTCTGCCGCCAGGTGGCCAAAGTCCTTCGCCTACATCCGAGAACTATTAGGTCGGAAGTTCTGCCCGCAGAAGCTCTACTTCAACCGGCTTACTTTCAAGCAGAACAGGTACACGAGTACTTACTGACGGGGCATTTTACTACGAGGCGATTTGCGGAGAATGTTTTGGATCCCAATTTTTGGATGCATTTCCCCAGACGTTTTAGATGCATTTCCCCCAACTCGCAGTTTGGACATTTATTTAATTCTAATCTAATGTAATCAATGGTTTTTCGTGATTCCTAAAGAGGTCAAATCGGAATCCAGTAGACAGACAGACAGACAGACAGACAGACAGACAGACAGACAGACAGACAGACAGACAGATAGACAGACAAATCGATCGACAGAGACCGACGACCGACTGAACAGCGCCGTATGTCACGGTATGTGGCCTTAGTCAGTCGTGGAGCTCGTATGTGTTTCTCCGCCAAAGAGAAGGACTTAAGAAATTGACAGAAAGCAGACACATTTTAATCTTTAAGAACGCTTAACTACTCTTAACTAGTTAAATGGCACACCCAGCATTATCAAGTCGTACCGTTAGGCCTCTATCAATCAAAATTTGCACGCAATCTACGTTTGAATAGGTGCATGTTGGTTAGGCACCGTATGTCATTGGGGATCCTATTCCAGGTTCTGGAACCAGCACTTATAATTCAGAATTTCCGGGTGTTAGTGCATGCACAAGTACATACATACACACATAATACATACAGTACATGAACCTACATCGATACGTATGTGTACTCTAATACACATACGTACCGACAGTCAATCAGACAGACAAGTAATGAGAGAGAAAGGACAGGTGCATGCTTGGATAGGAAGAGACAAAATTCGTGTTCCAAGGTCGTCAGTAGTGACTCATGGTGTCAAACTCTTGTAACCTGTAGACTTTGTAAGGGATGGATCTTTCTGGGGTGACCTGCCGCCTCCCTTGAGGGTATGGGGTGACACATATCAATCCACTACCGGTTATCAACGCCTTGTCGCCCTCTTATACCCGATCTATCTGACACTAAGGAAGTGCTCACTCCAAACTGCAACTCATTTCAACTAAGAGCGACTCATCTCAAATTAAACATCGTTAAACAATCCAGCACGCTGTGAAACTTGACTTAATGTTCTTCGGCGCATCCACTAGAAAATTCTATATTGTGTACCTACTGCGCCCTTGCAACTTCTCAGTTCTCTTAAATTCGCCAACAATTCACTATTACAGCGAACAGAAACAACTAGAACATACAATTCTGAACATTTCAAAACCTGCTCCCAGCAATTAAGAATGCGCGGAAATCAGGAAACTATATATACATGTATATAGCTCGATCAGGGTAATCCTTCCTCGTCCAAAACTTGCTGTCTCCGTTTTCCAAACTCCTCTGCGCTGTTAACTTGATGATGTTTCAATATCGACCATCGAATGATGCCTTCGTCTTATGATTTGGCGCTATTGAGGTCAAAAATTATTATTATTATTATTATTATTATTATTATTATTATTATTATTATTATTATTATTATTATTATTATTATTATTATTATTATTGCTGCATTAGTTTCTGTTATTCAGAATAAACTGTTCTATTAGCGGGATTCTTCATCCCTTCTGGGTCTCCTCCTTGGTATCCACAACTGATGTAATTTAGTGTGTTTATTGTGCTATAATTGTACTATGCTGGGTCAGGAAATAAACTGATTTGATTTGATTTGAATATTATTATTATTATTTTTTTACCCGAGGTATATATTATGATCCCTCAGGCTCTTAGAAACTAACTGAAGAGTAAAACCATTCTGGAACTAACAAGCCTCATCCCCACTGAAGTCCAAAAACGTGCCCCTAAAAGCCACGGCTTATTATTATTATTATTATTATTATTATTATTATTATTATTATTATTATTATTATTATTATTATTATTATTATTATTATTATTATTATTATTATTATTTTGTTTGCTGTTTAAAAATTGTGTTTCCTTAAGACATGTCCGGAGCGAGTTAAACGCATTTGGAACGGTTACATCTGGTTCAGTTCGAGCAGAGCAAAAGTGCCAAGGAATTCAAACGGTATAGCCTTCTGAAGCGTAGGCGGTAGGCCTACATGTAGCCTAATTGTAAGACTTTGGAAGAGTTGCGTTAATATGGTCTTTAGCGTCTAAAGTCCACAATGAAATCCAGATCACGACATTAATGGGACCTAAGGTCTCGAATGCCAGCGGTACAGAGTGCTGTGTTGAGACATGTTGACAGTACTTGGCATTTTCTGGATAACTTAAGTCTCCTACTGCCCCGACGATATAGCAGTCGCTTGCAATTAAGACTACACACAATGCTTGGCTAATTACTGTGGCATAATTATAATAAAAATCTCTTCCCGATAGCCTTTACAACTGTTAATCCCCCAAAATGACTAGAAGTAGGCCCTAATTGTCCTTATTCGTATCATCTTGTTAGAACGAATGTCCATATCTATTAAATACCGATTGGTCCATTCTTATCGAATAACCTCCCGCACGAAATTAAGACGGCTGCAGGCCTCTCACAATCCAGATGTTTAATTAGAAATCACACACTATATAACAATAATCTATAATTCAGCAGTTCTCTTATTTTTTACTATAGGCCTGCTAAGATACTAAGGTTTCTTAATTATTATTACTTCGCTTAGGCTATATATCACACCTTCAGAGATGGGCAGTAATTTAATTTGTGTAATGGAAATTACGTAATTTGAATTACAATTGTAATTGGTAATTTGTAATTTGTTGCTCTGGATCAATGTAATTTGTAATTTGTAATTGAATTACATTTTTTCATGTAATTTGTAATTTCAAATTACATCTGTAAAATCAAATTACTTTGAACAAACTAGAACCAGAGACTCCACAACCAGACCAGTTTTGAAAGCATCTTTTCCTTATCTTGATCACCTTCACTATAGTATTTCTGGAATGAAAAATAGTAACACTGAACTCTGAATGCTTATCAAAATTGGAGTCATTGTCAGAAGTAGTAGCAACAATTTTGTCATGTGTCAGACCGAGATCATAATGTATTACATAGGTGAGTTGCGCTACTCCATCACACGTGTGTGATCCAACAAAAGGTCTGCATGCTAAGGCAACTGAGCTTCGCTCAAATGCACATGCATCGATCCAGTGACAGGTTACTCCCATGTAGGCCTAACTTCTGTGTTTAGTAGACCAGCCATCTGCAATTAAAGATATTATTACAATTTAATTCTGCACTTTCTTCATCTGTGCTGGTACGCAAACTCATTATAGTTTTGAAAGCATGATTGTAAGGTCAAACAGATGCCGATTATCGGATAACATGTTCGAACAGTTGCTACTTCTTAGAGAATATTAAATAAACAGTTTCAAACACACGAATATAAATGAACAGTGGAAACAAAGCATGTGTTTCCTGACTGAATTTCTTGATCCCAACTATGCATGAGTAGTGATACGACTATTGGTAATTTGTAATTTGATGTAATTGAAATTACGTCATTTGTAATTTGTAATTTCCCAAAAATTTCTAAAGTAATTTGTAATTTGTAATTCAATTACAGTTTCCCAAGTAATTTGTAATTTGTAATTCAATTACATTTCACTGTGTAATTTGCCCATCTCTGAACACCTTCACATATTGCGTTTATCACTTTTCAATTTATACTCCACCGTCAAGCCATCTGCCACAAGCTTTATTAACTGCATGGGCCACTAACCAGCGGATCGAAATATTCAAGAATCTCTAAGGCTACACGGCTATCTTTTCTTGATCTATGGATCTCAGAAAGACAGATGATCAACTCGATCTCCAGCTAGTGCTGCACATAGATTGAATGAGCGAGAGCAGATAGAATGCGAGAGGCTTTCCTGCTGCTGGGTTTTGTGCGATCCAGAGCTGCTGCAACATCACGAGTTACTACAGAGATTGTTCCATTTCGCCGCTCTGCTGCCTGCTGGTCAAGCAGACGTCGAAGGTTCTGAGTTCTGACTCTTTATCTGAATTACCTGATGACACCTCCAGCTCAGCTATCAAGATATAATTTCGGATATGGAGTTTATAATTATGAAATTGGCAAGGTAATTCGACCTGGGCGGTACAAAATCTTTGAGTTGAAAATATCACATTTAGGCCCTACTTTAAAAATACCCTAGGACATTTCAACTTTTAACGCTGCGACTGCGAGTTGTGTTCTTCTAAAACCTAAAATCTCAGTTTATTCATATAACCTAATAAAGTCGTATTTTTCACAGATCTAGATGGTTTAATTGGTACTTAAATACATCGAAATCACCGGTGAAAATTTTGAGGTAAATTAGATCCCAAAATGTATTTCATTTAGCATGAAATGGTCAAAATTGCGTCGGCTTTTGGGCTCCGATGGGGAAGCTTACGACGCTCCCCATACCCCCTAGTCGTTAGGGGCGTCTAATTGCCTTCGGCAATCGCACTTCGGCGCTCGCAATTCCTCCCACTCAGACATTCTAGTAGGTCCCCCCAACTTCTGGACCGTGGACGTGGTTGCGCCATGGTTGCAATTCTCGTGCATTAGATTGAACACTACTAAGGACCTGCTAATTAAGAAATTGTAGAAATCAAGACAGAAACACTCTCTAAATGTGAAATCAGATGCTGTGTAATTTAATCAGAACTCCGACGGGAGCATTTCATTTCTGTTGTAATTCATATTTGATATAAAGAAATCAAACGTCATGGAACATGATTTGAAAAGATGTTTCCAGTTAATTCAATCAGATTCAAAGTTGGCCAAAGACTTTCTAGTGAGGTTTGATAGTTTCTTCCATCAATTAACATGCGAAAGTAGCGATGTACAGGAAGGTAAGGAGGTGGAAGGCCAAGACCATGCCACAGGGTTCGAATTCCCGGAGCGTCCATGCACAGGAGACCTGCAAGAAACAAATACATTATATATAGATCACCTTTGAGGGGAGACTGGTTAACGAACCCAGAATTATCGATCCTAGAGAATTGCCTCTGACAATAGTCATTTCACGCGTTTTAGCAGAGTTGATCCGTGCGTTATTTTCTTCAGGTCAGTTAGTATGACATTATGTTGGAGTGGAGCTCTTTCCACACTTTATATGGACTGCATGTGATTGCATATGCAATCCATGTAGGGCCTAAAGTGTGGAAATGTTTGCATCTTAAGGCAAGCTAAGCGAAGTCATCACTTACAGTGACTTGCAAATTGCAATGGTGATGAAGGAGTTGACGTTCCATTCGCAATGTTTCCATTATATGTGTAAGGGGTTCTAGGACGATTGGTCATAGGACGATTGGTCATAGGACGATTGGTCATAGGACGATTGGTCATAGGACGATTGGTCATAGGACTATTGGTCATATGCCGCTAATAAACCGACATTAAATTAAAAAATGGATGAAGTCGTTAGTTATGGACATTCTTAGTTTTAAGCTTAACACACCGAACGCAATATAATTACTGGTAGGGACATTCATCGTTTTTAGACAAATACAATCAGGCCCGCCGAGAGGGGGGCAGGGGGGGCAAAAACCCAGGGGCCCGGCGACTTTTAGGGGCCCGGGCTGGGCCCGGCAATCAACTTATGAAAATTTTTTATAACCAGTTATACAAAGATTGATTTATGCCTTTTAAAATATAATATTACGGACACTTAACTACAATAGTTACATATATAAATATAATTTTGTAGGGTTGTACCCGCACTATTATTATTTCAGTTTGTTTAAAAAAAAATTCTCATAAAGTCTAAGGATAGTTAGGGGCCCGTGACTGCTCTGCCTAGGGGCTTGGAATTTCTGTCGGCCGCCCTGAATACAATCAGCGTCAATCAAGAAACTTATTAGGATAATTAGGCCTACTTACAGGCATCAACTTATATTACGTATTTCACAGTAAACGATCCAGTAAAATGGTTGTTCAAAAACTCTGTTTTAGCCATCGACAGCCTTCGATAGTCCTATCGCCGATAGGCCCTATATATAGGCCCCTATATGATCGATAGGACCTATATGCAGAGCTTCTTATTTGAGGCGATCGATCGATCGATCTCCTTGGTCGATCGCCTAGCAAAGGTCTGGTCGGTCGATAAATCGATCGCGCTCGATGAGTTAGACTCCAAGAGGAACCTGGAGTCAGCCCATTATTTTAATTATCTAATTTACATTACTTGTGAAAGTTCAGGTTACGATCGATACAACATTGCAAGCAGAGAAGGCTTATCGACGGTTAACAAGTGTTGCGTATATTCTAGCAGTTAATGGACAACCATATAATATGCAGCCATAACTGTGTTAAATACGAATACGATACACAAAATAAGCTGTACACAAAAGGTTCCGACTTCGATCGCGCATCGATCGCCTACTCAATCCAGCGCGATCGATTTTCAAATCGCCTTCTATTTTTAAATGAGAAGCTCTGCCTATATGACCGATAGGACCTATGACCGAAAGGCCCTATGACCCATAATATTATGACCTATGACCCGTAGGACCTATCAGTGGCGTAACCAGGTCTTCCATAAAATTACGCAGTTTTGAAGAACTCTGAGGGGAGGGGTCTGGGGAGGGGCTGTGGTAAGAAAAATTTTCATTTAGGGGTTTGTAATGGTGCATTTTGGAGACCAACTTTTGATTCAAAGTAATAAACATTTTACATAAGTTCTTTGGAAAATTATAATTATAATTTCATAATTTGATTTTTAAAATGGGTTCAGCTGCAAAGTCCCAGCAACCAACGTAGACTAGAAACAGACAGACTCATCAAAGCAATTAACTAAAGCATAAGAAAATAAATTTATTTGTTGGTTTGTAATGGTCCATTTTGGAGACAATCTTTTTGGTTAAAAGTAATAACATTTTACATCAGCTCTTTGGCAGATTATGATTCATTCATTCATTACAGAGATTTACATAGCGCCCCTTCAAGATTATCTACTTAATTAGGAGCGCACCCGACCCAACTCCGAAGTCCGAACAGTCTTGAAGTTAGAATAGAACGTGATCTGAAGGGCTCTCGGCATTAGGCGTAGTGCCAAAGGAAGCCCATTCCAGATTGCAGGCCAGCAACAGAAAAAGCACGGCGCTGCAGAATAGAAGTCCGCGACCGGGAGACAAGAACCTCAGCCTGCCTAGAAGAGCGAGGAGAACCACGGTACTGGATGCTGAGGGTGGTGCTCCTGTAGATAAACAGAGACCACATCAGCGCCAGACCAAGGAAGAGATCCGGTAAGCGATCCACTGTGGGAAAGGAAGCCAATGCAAGACATCCCGCATATAGTCAGTAACATGGCGGAATCTTGGGATGCAACCAATATAGCGTGCCGCCGAGCGTAAGACCCGAACCAAGCACCCAACCCGAGTCGCCGGAAAACCCACGCAGAGGGCGCTGCAATAATCAAGACGGAAAACAACAAAGAAGTGGATAAGCATTAAGGCAGCATTAAAGGTTAAGGAACGGAAGACCTCTCTAAGCTGACGCAGCTGCCAGCTGGTATACACAATCGCGGCATAGCAGGCTGATATGCCGCGTGAACGTTAGTTCTTGGTCTAATATGTGACACCAAGGTCCCGGACAAAGGATGAGAAAGCAATGGCGTACGGAGCTGAAATGCCGCCTGCAGGGGCGACGGCCCAAAATGCTGCCTTTGGCCACTTAATTTTGAATATGTTATTTTCTCTAAGAGATTGCAGTTTTCATGACGATCGTCGATCTCATTACATACACGCCTATAATTTTATTTTATAAAGTTGATAGCCTACCTGGATTTATCAATTAATTAATTTCTTTGCCACTGTGAGAAAGTAATCTGCGGGAACTCCTGGGCAAGGGCCTCCAAATCAATTTTGGCGAGCTGCTGGCGCGTGCCAAGCCAAATGAACTGGGTCTTAGATGAGTTTAGCCGCAGGCGATTGGAGGACATCCAGGCCTCTCCATTGCCCGGTTCATGGCCCGGGCTTCGGTAATGGCTGCTGACGCAGGACAGTGCAAAAACGCCTGCAGGTCACCCGCATAAGATTGGTTCAGCACAGAGCAAGGCTCAGCAAGAGGCCAGGAGAGGACCAGTATCAGCAGTATAAATAATATAATTAGAGAAGAGGGCCCAGCACAGATTCCTGGGGCAGGCCAAACGGGACAGGAACACATGGAGTCCTAGTAGACACGTAGACCGCAGAGAAGGAACGGTGATGGAGGTAGGAAACAATCCAGTCAAGAAAGTTACCAGAAAGGCCAAACGAGGTAAATAGGCGCCTAAGAATGATATCGTGATCGACGGTGTCAAACGCCGTGCTGACAGCAAATAATGCTAAGAGGATGACCTGTGACCTATCAATAGCCCCATAGATATCAGAGAGGAGGCGAACTAACAGGGTCTCCGTGGAGTGGCCCTTACGAAAACCAGATTGAAAAGTCGGCAGCAAATTGTCCTTATCAAGATACCTTAACATAATATACAGAAACCAACTTCATAAAGCTGCTGCTTTACGAGTGTCGCAATAGTTTCGCCAGTGGTGTCAAGCGTTGGGAAAACTTGGGATGACAGTTAGGCCCTATAAATTGTTCTTTTGCCACATGCTGAGAACCGGGTTATTCACGCTATCAACATATCGTATAAGCTGACCGATATCTGTTCTGTGCTCGCATCAAACAATAAAGTGTACAACCTAGCCGCACGACATTCTGATGACAATAATGTCTCGAACTCACAGGCCACACAGGTGGATCAGCTGATTTTTTAATCAACGGACTTATGTACTGGGTTTTGCGTGGACCAGATGACATTAGCTTACGATGATTTAATCTATAGTGTCGGTCTGTGATCGAAATTTCAGAAGTGCCACGAAATTTGCAGAGTCTTCACTATGTCGGCGAAGAGAAATGTTTTACTTACAGTAAAGTCTGCACATTAGAAATTCAACGAATAATAGTAATCTAGAATGTCAAAAGTAATCTAAACGGTTAAAAAATGTTGAGAGCTGCTAAAATCTTTACGCAGTTGCGTAAATGCGTAATGCTAGTTACGCGCCTGGGACCTATGACCGATCGTCCTGTGACAAATCGTCCTATGACTAATCGTCCGTTTACCGTGTAAAGGCTGCTTGGAGAAACCGGAGGATTGTCGTTATCATCGATTATGGTGATGTTGACGGTTGTGGTATTTGTGAAGCCTTCACCATTGTCGTCCGCAGCAACAATGGTCAGCTGGTAGGACTTGACGCGTTCATAGTCTATGCAACTCCCGCTACCTGGAGTATCGCACGGAGCGACTGTTATCCGTCCACTGTACTTGTCACACTTGAACCTTTGGCAGCAGGAAAACAAAGACACATCTATACTGAAATGTGGATAACTTGAGATGTTGCACTTAGGCTATCTTGTTATTTCTGCATGCAATTCGACAAATCAACATCGTGCCGTTTTGGTGCTTAGGCTATCAATCTGGAATGGTCTCATAAATCTGGAATGGCCTCAGCAATCTGGAATGATCCCAGCAATCTGGAATTGTCTACCGTTGGTCTGAACATCCCTCTGACCGCAGATGTCACCTCTTTTGTCTTCACATGAAAACATATACACGTATGCATGAATGCATCTATAAATATGCATGCATGCATGGATGCATGCATACATACACATTCATACATACATCACAAACACACACAGATATACATACATGCATGCACTTGAACATACAAATGCTCTGAATGAATGAATGAATGAATGAACTTATACAATGCCTCTTCAAGATCCAATTTACTCAATAACACTGTTATCGTAAAAGCATCAACAGTAACTGTTGACTTCTAAGTCAATCGGCAATCCATGAACACGATCCGTTAGCAACTGGTCTGGCCCAAGAGTTCTAGATAGGCCAAAATCGAAATAAAAGCTCACAGCGATCCAGATCCAGACAGGATTTTGTAGCGGATGCTCGCATTTCCGTATTCACCAACATCCATGTCAGTCGCCTGTTAAAAATATGACATTAGGGACTAAAAATAAGCAATAAATACTACTGGATAAATGCAAGACGGTGCAAAGAAGCTATGATTCATTGAGGCGCTGAGGAAGACTAGTTAAGTCAAGTTCTTAATTTGGCAGTAGAGGGAGAGGAGTAGAAGAAAGGATAGGAAGGGAAGGTTACAGAAGGGGAAAGTAGGTCAGTGAAGGAGCGGAAAAGGATACGAGAGGCGACGAGAGAGAAGATGAGAAGACGAAAGGAGACAAAGAGAGATTAGAGGAGAAAAGAAGACAGGAATGCATAGGAAGGGACAGGGCAGAATCAGAGGACAGAGAACGAGATGAAGAATTGGAAACAGTGAGTACTCTGGACTGAGCATAAGTGAGAAGATTCTCATGAAGAAACTCGTTCCTACCAGGCAGGGCCGTAAATCTGTTTCGACAAGTGGGGAGGGAAAATTGCCCCTTCGGAAATGTGTATACTTCCCCACACACGCACACACACATACGCTTTGTTTGTCTGTCTGGGTCTCGCTCTCCAGTAGCCCGTAAAGTGTTTAAAAGTTGTGTCAGCCATGCTCAACTCAACCAAGCACAGACCTAAGGCGGATAAAATGATAGGCTACACTATTCCGATAGGGCCTACCCGGCCTATAATGTATAACAATGTTTTTGTAATTTTTTACCACTGCTGTTGGATCTCGATCCCCTGCCTATCGATGTTGTTTATATGTGTTTTGTCTTGACTGAGCGCCTGTGAATAAGCTGGTTCCGCGACATATCTTTTGTACCATTGGCGCTGAAGAAATCTTGAGATTTTGCGACTACGATTGCGATTACAAGTAGGCCTACAAACTACGACCAATAAGGATTTCTTTGTGGAAGAAAATAAAATTTACACGTATAATGCTGTTTGTCAATTTTTCTGATGCACAGATTTAGGCTTTGGGCCTATGGCCAATTGTTTATAAATGTGAAATGCAGTCTCAACAGTTAAAATAGTGTGCACTTGCACCGTTTAGTTGTAGGCTACTTACCAGCACACCTTCCAGCTGATGACTTGGAAAACGACAGATAACACTACTTAAATGATTTCAAGCGGTCCCCTAGACATTGCAGTACTTTATTTATTAATTTCATTTATTTAAAATTATTCATAATCCTCTGTAACTCGAATGCAGCGATGAGGTCTCGAGATGAACTGATCTAGTCTATGGTTCTCCTCCCACCCTGAAAGTCTACACTTTGAATACTATATTATATATATATATAATATATATATATATATATTATATATATATATATATATATTATATCACAGCTGTCTTCATAATTATTTTGTCGTCCTGTCTCCGAAGTCCGCACTCTCTGCCCTGTCTTGTAGGATGTTGCGTTGCGCTTGACCGCTTGTCACAACATAAGTCTGCCAGCTTTGGATTAAGAAGGAAATCTATCTTTCAGCAGCCACATTCACACCTGTTATAGCTTTCAAACCGACAGAGTAAGGTTTCTTCCCACAATAAATCATCCTAGGGGCCGTCCATAAAGTACGTCACGCTCCAGGGGAGGGGTTTAAGAAAGTGTGACAGTTTGTGACAGGGGAGGGAGGGTCAGGCCATGTGTGACGTCACACATTTATTTTTTTTAAATTTCATTTATAATTTATTTTTTATTTTTTTTAGTAGAATTTCATAGCTTTAAAAATAATTTTCAAAAATTTTCTGAAACATTTTAATTAGTTTTATGTCAAAATAGCATGAAATGCATATCTCCTGAATGTGTTTTTCACGATTCCTCTCGCTAGGAGCGCTAGTAATAATGCTGTTGCGAAGCCTTGTTTATGTATTAGCCTTGCTTTCTGAAGTATTATTATTTCTATGTTCGAAAGTGTGACGTACTTTAGGGGGTCCGAGTTTTGTGACAGTTTGTGACAGGGGAGGTAAAATGGTCAAAAATAGCGTGACGTACTTTATGGACGGCCCCCCTACAAGACTTGGCAGAAATCTTGGTGACCCTAATATTTATGCACAGCTTAGAAAAATATGTGGGGAGGGAATTCCTTCATGTTCCCTCCCCAGGCTTAAAAGTGGGAGGGAATTCCCTCCTTTCCCTCCCAGGATTTACGGCCCTGCTACCAGGACTCGTGTATGACAAGACTTCCTGGGGCAATTGTTTCGTGGATTGCAACAGAATAGACTTGCTCCGTGAAGACGGGTGGATAGTTATTCATTGGAATCAGGTTCACCGTTACAGTTCGCTGAACTGCTCAGGCGAGCAGCACCCTGAGTCTCACGAGCAATTACCTACATCAAACACAACGAAAAAATAACAAAATCACCCAAAATTGTGAAATCACAGCACGAAACCCAAACAAAATAACAAAATTATATGCAAAGATAAATTCACATTAAAAAATCAAATTTAATGAAAAATCAGACAAAGTGACAGAACCACACAACATAACAATTTTATCAATCAAAACGACAACTATATATAAACCCTCCTTGAAACATAACTTATTGAGTCTTGATATTAGTAGTGGCAGCAGCAGCAGCAGCAGTAGGGACTTTAGAGCAGTGGCAGCAGTTATAGTAGTAGTAGTAGTAGTAGTAGTAGTAGTAGTAGTAGTAGTAGTAGTAGTAGTAGTAGTAGTGTAGTAGTAGTAGTAGTAGTAGTAGTGAGTAGTAGTAGTAGTAGTAGTAGTAGTAGTAGTGGTAGTGGTGAGTAGTAGTGGTAGTGGTGGTAGTGGTAGTGGTAGTAGTGGTAGTAGTAGTAGTAGTAGTAGTAGTAGTAGTAGTAGTAGTACAAAGTAGTAGTAGTAGTAGTAGTAGTAGTAGTGGAAGTAGTAGCAGTAGTAGTAGTGGTGGTGGTAGTGGTAGTAGTAGTGGTGGTAGTAGTAGTAGTAGTAGTAGTAGTAGTAGTAGTAGTAGTAGTAGTAGTAGTAGTAGTAGTAGTAGTAGTAGTAGTAGTAGTAGTAGTAGTAGTAGTAGTAGTAGTAGTAGTAGTAGTAGTAGTAGTAGTAGTAGTAGTAGTAGTAGTAGTAGTAGTAGTGTAGTAGTAGTAGTAGTAGGTAGTAGTAGTAGTAGTAGTAGTAGTAGTAGTAGTGGCGACCCCCTCCTATCCAGGCTTGGGTCGGGCAGAAAACTCAACAGACTTCTGATCCCGGGTTCGAACCCCTGGCGTAGCAATGAATATGCTGCCAGTTTCACCGGTATGAGGTAATGAAACTCTAAGGGTTTTATCTCTGAGTCTAGCGCTTCTACGCAACGTCTGTTGCGATGGCGCTACAGAAGCATTTGTACTTTCAATGTCACTATCTACAGGGTACCTTGGCCAGGCGCTATATCCGCGGCTTCTGCTGTGGGCAGACCAATACCTCGCAGGGTATCTGGGTCCTTCTTTCCCACAACTGCACTTTCAGGAAACCGTGATCTGGTTTCCAGGTCTTGGATCTTACTTACTAATGATTTCAAAATGGCGGCCAGTTCCTGTTGACTCTTCAATAGGGTATCCATATCCTTACGCATATCATTAGTTTCATCCATTAAATGCAACTCTTCTTCCATTTCAGTGTTTAATTATTAAAACTATAAAATCAATGAAACAATTATATAGCGCCGACAGTTCGGTGCAATATCACTAATCAAGGTTCATCATTGTGCAGTCATTAAAACAATCACCGATAATTAATTACTTACAAGGATCATCATTAGCGATAAACAAAGAACTCTACTTATTTAGCGCTTGAATTAAAAACAAGATACAAATACGATACTCTGTGTTTCTAACCTTACACCAAACCACGAGGGTGAAGAAACACCACAAAGCCACCGGCAATGTAGAACGTCTTCGTCGCACTGCAGCAGGCGTCGAACCAACAACCCCAGGTTGATGAGCGGTTGATGTTCTCTCCCTTTGCGTTGCGCTTACTACTTAAGACTCAGCCACACAGAGCGCTGTCGCTCGCGCCACTCTTTCGCGCCAAAATCGTGGCGGGCTTTCTCACTTGCACGACTCAACTGCAGGCCGGCAGGCATCGACTAACGCTGACGACCGATCAATATCGACTGAGCTGCAGACTGACTGATGCGTGCCAGCGGACCTCCTTTATATAGGCGTCGGCTCCCGCCTAGAAAGCGCGCGCTCAGCCGGCAGCGATCAATAATTGCCGCCTTTTACAGCGTTGACCGACAGCAGAAATTAAGGCGCCAATCTATTGCGCAGTAGAAACTTATTGGCGCGAAACAGTGCCAAGCATAGTTCGGCACACTTTCCCGGCCCCAGGGAAAAATTTCCAAGCCCTTGGAAATTTTCGTTGTCTCTCCAGAAAGGGAGGCAAGGCCACGTTGGTTGCTATATAGATTTTCGACAATATACATTAAGCAATGTTACTATAGCAACACGTAGTATCAAAGTAATACACACATCATTAATCATTCACGTAAAACGTTAATCATCAAACGCAAAAGTCTATACAATTGCCTGGAACTACAATATAACATTTTCACAAGTGATCCAATCAAGAACATGGTAAGTCTATTATTAATCACTATCACAAAACCTAGCAGGTTTCTTACTCATTCTTTTAGGTCTCTCTGGCAACATCTCAGAAGACTGGGCATCTTCCAGAATGTCTTCCGGATCTGGATCCAGAGTGACATCCAAGGCGTCCTTATCTGAAGGGAGCTCTCCTTCGACTTTCTTCAGCTTATCCACATAGACAATAAGCGGTTGAGACTTCGGCGTCTTACGAATTCTGTACAGCACGGGACTGAGCTTATCTAAGACTTGGTAAGGCCCTATATAAGTTTTCGACCATTTATCCTTCAACCCTGACCTTCTGCGTGGATAAAAATACCAGACAAAGTCTCCGGGGCGGAAACTTGTCTCTCTCACCCTTAAATCATACCTACAAGCTCTAACAGTAGCTTGGCGCTGCATAAATTCACGTGCATATGCAAAATCAGTTTGAATCTTGGACAATTGTTCTACAACAAATGCATCAACAGACAAACAATCAGGCAAGACTCTACAATCGCCTAGCACTAAGTCGATCGGCAAGCACAGCTCGCGTGAGAGGAAAAGGCGGTTGGGAGTGAAGCCGGTACTTTCGCTCTCGCTAGCTCGATACGCTTGGAGAACGAAAGAGAGGTAGCGATGCGAATCTTTATTCTTTACTTTGATCACGAAGCTTGACCAAGGCGACAAAGAAGGATCAATGATTTTCATGCGCAGCATGTGGTCGATGTGCTCATCTATCAGCGGAAGCAGTGACATCGGCTGTCGGCGTAGAGACTGTCTAACTGGCTTTTCTTCACCCGTATCAATTCGATGCTGGAGTAGGCTGGTATAGCCCAAGTCCCATTCGTGAAGTGAAAAAGCTTTATGGTTCTGCAAGATCAGTTGACGAAGTTGTTCTCTTACTTCATTTGGCACCTCTTCAGAGACGTTGTTCCAGAGTGGAGAAAGGATTTCTTCAGCGTCGGTTGAGACCGGTTCTTCCTTTACTTCATTCACAGCACAGTGATCATCAGTTTCTGGTTTGGCAGGCATCGTTGAAAGGATTTCTACTTCATCGATCGGAAAAGGTAAGCCTCGGCGCAGACGTACGTCTTGTGGCGTTGGATTCATCACGCGCACCGTCAGTTCGTTAGTGCGGTCCTGAAGCAATGTTCCTGCGACTAGAAGACCTGAGTCCAGAAATTGAGACTTAGTTGCCCATGACCCGCATTGCATGGTCAGACGTGGCAAGACAGCAAATGCTTCCACATTCATCTCGCACAAAGCAGGCACTTTGACATCTCTGGCGGCAACAATCTTTCGACAGCTCATTGTCTCTGGTCGGTTGCATATCGGCAAGACATGACCTCCGATGGTGATCTGTGAGTCTCCAAATTGCCATTGTGCTTTCTGTTTTTCTAACCAAGAAAGACCAAGGATAACTTCAGAGATTTGTTCAGTTACTAAGCAATGAACCACAAAGGAGTGTCCTTCGGCTTCACAGCGTAGCAAAGTCTCGCCCGTCACGCGGATCTCAGTACCATTAGCTGCTCTTAATAGCTGCTTGGATCTCACCACTTGGTCAGGCTTGACCAGCGAGGATGGCACCAAAGACAGTTCACAGCCAGTGTCCAAAAGACCCCAAACAGTTTTTCCGTGGATTCGTAATTTCAGGTATGCATTGTTACTTCCCACCACGTGATGTAGATTGGCTACAACAGGCGGTTCTTCCGGAGGATTGTTGACCGGTAGAGCATCTTCACGGTTCGGGCAGCGACGAGCGATATGACCTGGTTGACCACAATCATAGCATGACCTAGGACCTTGCCAATCATTTGGTCGAGATCTGCGTCGGACAAATCGAGAGCGATCATTCATTCGTCGTGTAAATGGCTGACCCGTAGAGTTCGGAGGCTGAAAAGGAATTTCTTCACCCCATTGTCTTTTCGGTTGATTAGGCAAATTCGGTTTCGCCCAAGCTTCATTGATCATCTTCTGCACCAAGTCAATAGTAAGTTCTGGTTCTTTAATTGTTTTCACTCGAGCTGGACGTCGTTCAACAGAGTCAGCTTCACATTTTTCAATTCTCAAATACCCTTCATACCTCATGGCTAAATTGTATGCTTTATCGAGAGTCGTAGGTTCGTTTTCTCTTACCTTCATTGCAATGTCTTTATTTCGGATAGCGTCGATGAATGAGCGAACAGCGACAGCTTCACTGTGGGACGTGGTCGGACCCGGATAAGCGTGAATCATGAGTCGACGAACGTCTTGAACCAAAGTTCCAAGTTCTTCTCCTTCCTTTTGACGTCGTGTACTCAGTTGCGTTTGATAAAGCGACATTTGATCTGCGCCGCCATAGCGTTGTCTAAGTCTTTGGACAAT
Source organism: Aporrectodea caliginosa (assembly GCA_020284085.1). Taxonomy (NCBI): domain Eukaryota; kingdom Metazoa; phylum Annelida; class Clitellata; order Crassiclitellata; family Lumbricidae; genus Aporrectodea; species Aporrectodea caliginosa. Next base: position 148,740 of record JACEVL010001076.1, read on the forward strand.
GTCAGACCAGGTTGTCATGGTAGCGGAGCTGAATTCCCATAGCAACTGATTGGCAGGCTCAGTTAGCGCACAGGTTAGCTGATTAGTCTTTTCTTCTTCAGTCCAGCCATTATTTTGAGCACATACCTCAAATTTTCTTATGAAAGCTTCGACCTCGGTTCGACCATTGTATGACCCAAGCTTGATCCATTGTCTGGATGGTTTGACATTACCACTCTCGGTTGAAGAGGCGTTCGTCTTAGGTTGCACTTCATCTGCGGCTGAAGTAGACCTACCTTCATCTTGGCATGACTTGTCTTCAGTGAGCGTCTTATCTTGAACTGGCAAGGAAGCAGACTTACCGGAAGAAGTTTCTTCTTTCTTCAGTGTCACCTGTTTCGGTTGCGGTTCAGGCGGTTTACTTTCAGTTGGATCAGCCGTTGTCTTACTGACTTTCATCTCGGCAGCTTTCGGTTTCTCTTGTCGTTCGCCCTTGAATGCCTTGGTTGATCGTGATTCTGGAGCATTTCTAGGAAATGGCGGCGGCGGTGCATGACAGTGTGGACAATTCAGGTCGAGCGGTTTCGACGGATGATTGCGCCTGTCTTTAGCCATTTTCTTCCGGAACGATTCGACATCAGCATGACCGGAACTTGCAGTGAAGGACACTGGCGGCGGACGACGTGTTGATTGGCTTGACTTCACGGCGGTAGAATTCGTCGTGAAAAGAGGCCAGGTTGACATCGTGTACAGCGGAGCTGAATTCGTCGATATGGACTGGAATGTCGAGGGGCGGCGCATAGTTTCGACGAGAGTCTGGGTCGCAGAGTCAGTCGTTTGGCGATGCGACGATGACATGAGAGGCAGGCGAGCGTATCGAGCTAAGCGAGGCGAAGACGGTTCATGCGTAGACAAACCGTCGACCAGGCTGTATCTTTTCCCTCGATCTGTTTGCATAACTTTATCTGAAACTAGATACTCGGTATTAGTGTATGCATTTAACTTTATTTGGTCTTCAACCTGACTATTTGTAGGACCAAACAATTGATCATTCATCCATTCATCATCCGGACCATGAACAGATATCTCAGACATTGACTCATCATCTGTTTCATCATCTTCATCTATCGGCCTTCTAGTTGTCAAGTTACTATCACGCAACATATATTCAAATTCATCTTCATCCAAATCCAGAATATGTTGAGATTCATTCACTCTTTCACATTCAGAAACAACATCATCCGAAAATTTATTCTTACCTATCTCAGCAAATTTATTTTCTTTACTTCTTATTAGTTCTTTAAATTGTATTTCAGATTCAGCATCAGATTCATCATCAGAGTTAACCAAAGAAGTTTCAAATTTTACCTCAGAAGTTTCAGCAAATTTTAGATCAGAAGTCTCAGCAAATTTTACCCCACTGGTGGTACCAGGTGTGGCGACCCCCTTCCTATCCAGGCTTGGGTCGGGCAGTTGTGGGAAAATCTCTTTCTCAACAGACTTCTGATCCCGGGTTCGAACCCCTGGCGTAGCAATGAATATGCTGCCAGTTTCACCGGTATGAGGTAATGAAACTCTAAGGGTTTTATCTCTGAGTCTAGCGCTTCTACGCAACGTCTGTTGCGATGGCGCTACAGAAGCATTTGTACTTTCAATGTCACTATCTACCAGGGTACCTTGGCCAGGCGCTATATCCGCGGCTTCTGCTGTGGGCAGACCAATACCTCGCAGGGTATCTGGGTCCTTCTTTCCCACAACTGCACTTTCAGGAAACCGTGATCTGGTTTCCAGGTCTTGGATCTTACTTACTAATGATTTCAAAATGGCGGCCAGTTCCTGTTGACTCTTCAATAGGGTATCCATATCCTTACGCATATCATTAGTTTCATCCATTAAATGCAACTCTTCTTCCATTTCAGTGTTTAATTATTAAAACTATAAAATCAATGAAACAATTATATAGCGCCGACAGTTCGGTGCAATATCACTAATCAAGGTTCATCATTGTGCAGTCATTAAAACAATCACCGATAATTAATTACTTACAAGGATCATCATTAGCGATAAACAAAGAACTCTACTTATTTAGCGCTTGAATTAAAAACAAGATACAAATACGATACTCTGTGTTTCTAACCTTACACCAAACCACGAGGGTGAAGAAACACCACAAAGCCACCGGCAATGTAGAACGTCTTCGTCGCACTGCAGCAGGCGTCGAACCAACAACCCCAGGTTGATGAGCGGTTGATGTTCTCTCCCTTTGCGTTGCGCTTACTACTTAAGACTCAGCCACACAGAGCGCTGTCGCTCGCGCCACTCTTTCGCGCCAAAATCGTGGCGGGCTTTCTCACTTGCACGACTCAACTGCAGGCCGGCAGGCATCGACTAACGCTGACGACCGATCAATATCGACTGCTGACTACCGACTGACGACTGGGCTGCAGACTGACGACTGGGCTGCAGACTGACTGATGCGTGCCAGCGGACCTCCTTTATATAGGCGTCGGCTCCCGCCTAGAAAGCGCGCGCTCAGCCGGCAGCGATCAATAATTGCCGCCCTTTTACAGCGTTGACCGACAGCAGAAATTAAGGCGCCAATCTATTGCGCAGTAGAAACTTATTGGCGCGAAACACGGTGATACCATGATAATAATAGCAGCAGTTTGACTCACACTGAACTGGAAGCTTTGGAACCCAAGGTCGTAGTTCAGCGCTTGGGGGTTGAGGACCAAAATGTTCGCCTGAACTGAGCGAGTCGCATTATTTGGCTCAACTCTAAAGACGTCTGCATATCTGTCGAGGATCAATTCAAACGCTGAATTGATTGGACTCTGCAGTAGAATAAGCAAATATTACTCTCTAGAAACATTGACTACCAGAACAAAACAAAACACATCAGTGCAGCATAGCAGAGTAGAAACTAATACTAATACAACCATACAGCTACAACCAGTTACCACACACGGACTGCTACTATCATGCATCTGTTGGTCCCATGCTTTGGAATGACCTTCCCTCTACGATTCGATCTGTGATCTTAATTATTAGAGGTACTTCAGTCTCTTCTCGTTGTCTTAAGACGTTTCTTTTTTCGCAGGGCTCTTCGCAATGGGAGCACCTCTGATTGGGTATTACTCTGAGAGGCGCTTTATAAATTGCTAAATACAATACAATACAGCATTTTAGTGTGTCCCTTACACCTGTAACTCCAATTATAAATGTACATAGCACCACTTCAAGAGAGACCTAACACAATGAAACCAAGAACGAACAGAATGGTCTTTACGCATTAGCAGAAAAGAAGCAACAGAGAATGAGGAGTTCATTCATGTCACCAATTGTTAGGCAATCAATTCCAGGAAAATATTCCGGATCACCTGAGGCATACTATTGCGGAAGAGGGATAGGAAACATGGGGGAATGATCGATTGCGTTTTGTCCCTGCATGGGTTCTTGTGACCTAGCTAAGCGGCTAAGCCACTGTACGGAAGAAACTGTCCTTGCCTTATTGCTGTCGGTGACAACCAGGTTGATTCCCTGGATGATTGTTCCCCTTTGGGTTCGCTCTGGAACGGTACCAATGTAGAATGTCTGCCCAAACACAGGCGGAGTGTCCGAGGCCTCAGCAGGAGTGATTATTGAATCGATGGTTGTCGTAGATACAGGATTATTATAATCTGGAGACCCGCTTGATAGTATTTCGCTCGCCTACAAAATAACAAGATCCAATTTATTCATTCGTTCGTTCACTCACACCATATATAAATTATAGCACCCTCTCAAAGGCGCCTCAGACCCGACCAATATCACCATAGTCAAAATATCAAGTCACAGTGAACAAATGGTCCAAGAAGAAAATTTAGTGTCCCTGGAAGTTTCTCTCAGGACTGAAACCCCTCTCCTAATTAATTTTCTTCTCTTTATATTTCTCGCAGCTCGACTTCTACACACCAGGCACTGTGGCCGCCCTCCTGCCTAGATGCCTGGACTTTCTTTCTCTCTATCTGTCTGTTCCTATTTATCTGGATGTCGAGAGAGACAGAGAGAGACATAGAGAGAAGTAGAGACATAGAGACAGAGATAGAGACATCTATAGATAAACAAACAGACAGAGACAGACATAGACAGAGAGACAGCGACAGAGAGACAGATACAGACAGCCTAACTGCCACAATTGTCAGCTATCTTGCACAACAGGTTTATGGTACGGTACTACAGAAGTGCTCACCTGACCTAAATCTGGTACTGCTTCATTGCAATAACGACCCTTCACAGCAATGCAGTGTATGTAGCACTATAGAAGGGTTGATATGAACTTGACTGACCTGACCTCAAACCCTGACCACTTCCGAACAGCATCCTCCTAAAATATCATATTAGTAGATAATTTCTTTTAAGGCAGTAGTCTGACTGACCTGCACTTGGATCGTAAGGTATCCCAAACTCCATGATGGATCGCTAAACTGAAGCGGAAGCAGGTTGAAAAGACGTCCAGTCACTTCCTCAATCCGAAAGTAGTTGCCAGGATCTTAAACAGATCGAACATCACCGATCAGTGCAAATATGATCAGTTGATCACCCATACATATTGTGATTGTGAGATGGCGCTTCGGCGTGTTTACACCAGCTCAACCCGGTCGTGGAATTGTCCTGTTTGACCGAGGTTGGGCTGGGAGCGCTCCTGAGTAGACTGTCTTGAAGGGGCGCTATATAAAACTACTGTAATAATAATAACATATTGTCTCTGGAATTGATACTTCATCACTTATTTGCATCACATTTTCAAGGTCATTTATGGTGCTTACTAACACCATGCTTATTGCATAAGTGAATATGTTTTTACTAAACATAGAATAATTTATTGCATTCGGAGCAACATCATGAAGCTCGCATGAATGAAGCCAGCAATAATTATGCAGTTACTTGCCATATATAAATAAACAAGATACCTGTTTGGGTAATGTTATAGCCTAAGCGTCCTCAATTGTATAAACTAAAATATAACTTTACTTATTCACTCACTTACTTACTTACTACTTACTTACTCACCTACTTACTTACTTACTAACTACTCACTCACTCGCTTACTTACTTACCTACTAACCTGCATGTCCTGCATTCAGTAGCATTCATGAAAACTTACTCTGGCTCAGTCGGTAGCGTACAAATCGTTGAGGTCTATCAGGGTCCACGGCACTGTACTGGTGGATTGGATTCGGTGACTAGAAACATACGCAGAATGCAGTTAATAGGTAACAAGGTATGTAAAGCATATAAAAGGAAAGCTACTACATCCCCAGTGGAATGTAATGGATGGAGTCATTTCGTGCTCTTCAATGGACGAATATCCAGTGGTGTAGTGGGGGGGAACGTGGGGAACGCCGTTCCCCACTTTTTCTCACACTATGCAAAATTCTTGCAAGATTGCACTTTTTGCTTACTTCAATATGCAGGCGTTCCCCCACTTCATTTTTTAGGACTACACTAGTGCGAATATCTCAAATCCTGGATACATGGCTAGTAGGCCCTACATGCGGTTAGTTTCCAGCTTAGACTACATAATTTTACCAAAGACACGTGCGTGCAAACAAATGGTCTATGGTCATTTCACAGAGTCCGATCTGCTGTCTCGATTGTTATACATGTAAGTCCTTAATTTTGCTTAAGTCTTTGAGGACAGAACTTTTCTAGCTCTGATGGCTGCAATCAAAGTTAGAAATGTTCTGTTTTGAGTCTGGTAAGTCACTTATTATGTCATAGAATAACGTTCAACACACAAACTTATATTGGGGCTGCTTACCTCTACCTCGCCTCTGGCGCCAAAATACCCAGCTATGTCACTGTCACTTAGAGTCTTAGACAAACCCAAGAGTTTTCATTTTGATCCACTTTGATCATTCGACTCAGGGCTGTTTATTTACCATTTATTAGCGGCCTCTAAAATTTTATAAACTTTTGAATATGTAGGCCTATGCATTAAACACTAACAACCATCGAAATTTAGACAACCTGTAACATTTTTCATCTGAAAATTCTTACTTTTTTAAGAAACACAGCTCCAAGAACATTTTCAACTCATATCGCATCGCATCATTTTAAATCTCTTATATAGCCAATGTTTTAGCGATCGAGTTTGTGAGATTCTTAAAGGACCTATATAAATAACCATATGCATGCAAATTATACAATTAAATCAATATGTGTAACGTTCGACTGAAATACTTACAACGCTGGACAACTCGGGTGTATTGGCGTTGATGGCACCCACAAAAGTCGGAGGTCTCATCTGGGCATTTTGAACATTGATGGAAACGTTCTGGTAGGTTGTGTTGACACCATCCTAAACAAAGAACCAAAGCCACAATCAATAAATCAATCAAATCAATCAATCAATCAATAAATCAATCAATCAATCAATAAATCAATCAATCAATCAATCAATCAATCAATCAATCAATCAATCAATCAATCAATCAATCAATCAATCAATCAATCAATCAATCAATATAAACTTGATATAGCGCCCCTTCAAGATACCAAGTCAGAGGCGCTCCTATTCCAGCTACGGCTGAAAAGTCACATAGAGAATCTGCAAAAGGCCGAGGAATTTGTCTTTGGCAGCAAACCAAAGAATCTATATTAGGTTCTTGGGAGCAAACCGGGACCGGACTGTTGGGTATATATTGATTGAGTGAATGAGCGACTGTAAGTGAACAAATGAATGAGAAAGCGAGCAAGGGTGTGAGTCAACAAACGAGTGAATATGGTAGTGAGTAAATGAGTTAATAAGTGAGCAATTGCGAGTGATGTATGAGTGCTCAATGGGGGACTCTGTAAAAATGGCTGCTATAGGTGGCGCCAGGATGGGATATAGTTTATCTACTCTAGGTAAAATGTGTGCTCTGTTGTGCGGTAGGTTTATTTCATAGACATCTTACATTTAATATATGATGTCTATGGTTTATTTACGCTAAAGTTGTCTAAAGTTTGACCACATCACTTATTGGCGACGCCTATCGCCGCTTAAAGGAACTGCTCACAGAGTCCCCCATTGAGCAAGTGCATGTGAGGAAGCATGCCAATAAGTTAACTCATCAGCAGTAGACTTAGATGATGTTAGAACAACACTGACTGTGGCTTCTAAGCTTAGAGAATAAACGGGTTTCTGGAGCCAGTTGAGAGGCTTTGCCAAGTGAATCGATCCGTTCCATCTCTCTGGAGTGTTAATTCTGCTCACAAGTTGAAAGAAGCTGCAGGCATTCTGTCAACCAAAATCAACAAACAAAACAACAGTATAACATAAGACAACATATTTTAACACATCAAAGAAACAATAAATCAACACCAACCAACAATTTAACATAACACAACTTCATAACTCAACACAAGGCAGTTTACACATTCTCAGAGACATCGAACAACACGCTAAAACAACGCAACAAAGGCAACATGGTAAAGCAGGGCAATAAGGAAGAAACACATTCACCTAAACGTTGAACTGTCATCAGCCAATATTTACCTTGAGACGACAAGGTAAAACATCAAAAAGCTACACGTTAAATCACAAGACAATACATTCAAGACAATACATTCGTACAAGACAATAGATTAGTACACAGCAACACCTGTGGGACACACAACCCGATTGGTTAGAGGCTTCGCCTTGTAACATGAAAGTACGGGTTCAAGACTCCTCTGAGAGGGTCAGTCAGTCACTGTATAGGGACCTTAATCAAGTCCATAAGTCACAATTGCACAATGCCAGTGATTGTTGCTGGGTCATTAGTTAGTGGCACAATACATTATGCATAATAACAATAAACACATAAACACAATAACTCACGTACCGGATTGGCGTCATACTTTGCGCTACATGCCAGATTGATGATTCGTTGAGTCGGATTTGCATTTATCACCAACAAGTTATCGAGGACAATTCCATTCGTTGGAGTATCCTGTCACGGAAAGCAAACTTTTAAGGTAGAAGAAGAAGAGTCCCTTAAGCTGATCCCAAGAGGCAGTCATGCATACGAAGTGTTAGCAACATATAGCAAAACTAAAGAAAACAAGCTATGCTAGGATTATGTAAAGCAAATATACTGTGTAAATAAAGGTCTATGCAAAGTTTCAAGGTACCTGCTACTAGTTTTGAAGAGCGCTAATGCTGTTGCTAATAATAAGACTGACTATCAGTAACTGTTATTAACTGCTATTTTTCTGAGTTACTAAGCCATAGATATTAACTGAAGCTTGGCGCTTGGTAAATGTTTTAGTTGGTTAACATAAACTGCTACCAGTTCAAACTCTATTTGCCAGTTAACTGCATGGTGTTTTTCATTGTATTCCTGTTGGCATTAACTGCTAATTTGTAACAGCAGTCAGTTTCCTGTTAACTGGTGTTTTTGCTACTCACTTCTGGTATGAAAACAGTGTAGTTGTTGGGCTGAAACACTAGTCCGCCTGAAAGAATGAACAGAAAAATGTTAACATGTAACATAACCCAAACTTTCACTCCTTCACAACTTTAAGGCGATGCCAAACAACACCAACAAACCTCCTATTCGATTTTGCCTGGACTCGAGAAAATCTATATAAAGTATCTATTCTGATGCCACAAAACATATTTTAATGCAACAAAGTGTATTCCAATGCAACAAAATCTATTCTAATGTAGGCCTAACAAAACGCATTCCAATGCAACAAAATGGTCGTAATGCAATAGTGCACATTCTGATGTAACAAGACATATTCAAATGCGACAAAATCTAATCCAATGCAACGAAATGCATTCCAATGCAATGAAATGCATTCTAGTTCAGCATAAATAGCTCAATACTGTTCAAAATAGAAAAAAAATGTAGAAGGTCACCTGGAGAAGAGACAACTTCAGTGTGTGAATTGGTTGCTGAAAAATTGAGAAGAATCAACTAATTTTGTATCGTTTAAACAGACGACTAAATTCATATTTAATCAAGTGAAAATACAAGTAAAATGTTCAAAGGCAGAGACACACACTCAGTTACACAGCTCTACAGAAACTCCTTTGAGGTCAAAGGTCAAGACACAGCAAATTAACAATAGGGAATCATTTTAACCTAACAACTTGCGTTGATAATCAGTTACACATTCTCAAAGGATGGAGGTCTGAAAAAGCACGTGATGACCAGCTGGTGTTTCATGGATTGTCAGCAAATTTTGATATTTCAAGGATTTGTCGGCACATTTGGCTCACTCAACTAGTGCCTATCTGGACTAACTGCTGTTTAATTACACTTCACCCGACAGCATCATATAAGTCATATAATTATCTGTGCGTATACACAGATCCAAGCTGCCATCAATACGTAACTAAATCGTTAAGTTAAACATGGGGAATGCTCCGTTTATAACTGAAACATCCAATGGTACATTTGTTGTTGTTGTTGAACGCTTTTATTGTAGCAGTAGCACGTAACATTGAAACACTTTTACAAAGTGAAAAACAAAATGAACAACATATAGCAACTGCACAAATGGAGTCAAAAAAGCTAATGCTTATAAACACTGACCCCACCTTTCCGTAGTTAGTAGCACAATTACAAAGTTCTAACACCTAAGAGTAAATATACTATACATGTGCTACTCTATCAACATGACCGTGCCGAGGGAAGGCATGATGGGTGCTCATCTCCAGTGGATCTTTGGGCATGCTTTATCAGATGAGACATATTAAATGCCCATTTCCAATATTACTCATTCATTTAATCTACCTATTCACAGCACTTTGCACCTTATGCGTACAAATATAGGGCTTAGTACATCTATATGTAACTTATTTAAGTTATTCATTAAAACTCAATAAATGAATATATTAATAAATTATGATGTATTCATAATTTTATATATATATATATATATATATATATATATATATATATATATATATATATATATATATATATATATATATATATATATGAGACTTAATGATTGTGGCCAATTATTTATTGACAGATTTCCAAAACAGTTTATAATTATTCAACAGACCGACCTAGATGGAAGAACATGAGCACAAGAAGTCTGAACATTCTGTCACAGATCTAGGCTTTTCCTAAAAAAATAATATAATTTTATAAAAGACAAAAACAAAAGTAATAACCTAACAACAATGAATTAAATAAAGAAAAGTATACTGGCAACTGCAAAAATTATAATACTCTGGCGTAGTCCAGTTGCAATCGATTAGGTAATAGAAGCCAGAAGTCAGGCTAGGAGTATGAGAAAGTTGTCCTCTTTTTGAATAGCTGGGCAAGTGTTTTCACTGCAGTCGAAAGATCCAACGTAATGTAATAGAAATCTTCAAAAATTTCTCAGCGCCCACAAAAGCCACGCCAGGAAAACCAGCTTACCCACTGGTGCGTTATCAAATCCAGTCCGCAATAGCTAGGCTGCTCTATTCGTTCCGATGCCAGGTCAAATCCGGGGGAGATCAAGGTGAGGAGACAGCATAGTGCTACGGTGATAATTGGTGATAATGGTAGTCCTGTGGACCGTGTGGGGACGCAGAAGTAGAATCAGGATATGATAGTTTGAAGAGCTCGGTTAACTTTGCAGTCGTAAGTGGAAAGTAGCAGATTTGAGTGCAAGCGGAGGAGAGGTGAAATTAAGAGGCGATAGTGAGTATTAGTGACTTACTTCCTTATGAACAAACTGGCGGAGGTCCGTTCCAAAGAGCTGGTGCAGAATAGACTAAGGAGCGGTTGCAGAATTTCAGAGAGGATGAGACTGGAGGCCGGGATAGAAGAAAGTTATGATGATGAGCGAGTAGGCCTAATCAAATCAATAAAAGTAAATATATTGGAATCGATTCAGTGATTGACGCATTCACAGTGCACAGCGTATAATACTATAGTTTACAGGTTATGCAAGTAATCAATAACAGACAGTGTCCGATGATGCTGTGAAAAATGGATGTTCGTAGTGATAGGATTATTAGACGCAAGGTAAAGTGGAACATGAAGGTAGCCAGTTGGAATTTATATAAATCAAAGATTGTTAATAGGTGGGTTTTTAGATACACCAGAGGATTTAGCCAAGTAGTGAGAACCTGTGTTGATTCTTAAATGTATAGGTTAAAGTAGGGTTTTATATCCTCCTGCCCATACTAGGCCCTATGGTGTTATAGTTAAAGTAAGGTAAAATAAAAGAATTACCGGTACGCTATAGAGCTTTCTATAGGTGTGGGTTGGGATAATATTTTTAAGTCTTTTGATTATTCCTATTGATTTAGAAATCTTATTTTTAACAAGGTAAACATGGGCTTGCCAACTGCAGTAGTCGGGAGCGCCTCTGAATAGGAATCTGGAAGAAGCGCTATACAATACAATGCAATACAATACAATACAATTAAGATGCTCATCAAGAACCATTCCCATTTAAAGTAGCCCCGGGCTTGTTAGGGCTGCCACGTACCTGTTCGAACTAGGAAGTCGGGACGCAATTTTCTCGTAAAACATCTGACGAGTTGCGATCATGTTGGGGCCAGGTCCGAATTAATCGGAGTGCTAAGGGTGCTGCAGCACCCGGGCCCGCAGTTTTCACGGGCCCGCATTTTATAAACATGTGCGTGGTGGACCGGTGGTCGTCAGAGAGGGGGACCTTTTGAAGGTAATCACAGCACCCGGGCCCGCACAGCCTTAATGCGGCCCTGGTTGGGGCGACCGCGCAAGTCGTTCAACCGAGTAATTTTCTGTGCTTAGATGTCGTTATTAAAGATTTGTGCTAAGTACAGATATCTAATCTATGAAATTTATATAGCGCCTTTTCAGGATAACCACCCAGAGGCGCTCCCGAAAAAGGCCCGGTCAAAAAGGAAAGTCTCAAGTACGGTACTAGTTTATAAAAACAACCAGAGAGGTCTCGCGGGAGAGAACGCATGTCAGAGGGAGGATATTCCAAGGAGAAGGACCAACTACAGTAACTCTTACCACTAAGAGAAGTGAGAGAACAGGATGCAAGTAAGAGAACATAATTATTATGCAATTAGAGACTCCACATCAGAATCTGATGTAAAGAGGATGTAGAGAAAGGGTCCAAGAACAGAACCCTGGGGAGACTAAAAGGAGCAGGGCGTCAAGGCGAGCGAGACGTTAACCAGATATCCATGGCGTATGCCGCTATCGTTGAACTTAAGAAACAATATTATGCTGTTACGATTCACGCGAGTCGAATCGTAGAGGATGTCGCCATGTATAAGTCCTATCGAAACGCTGTCGGCGTAACTCTCAGAGATCGCGTAGGCCTATATATATAACCAGTCCTTTTCGTTGTTCTGTCCTTCTCCTTATGTAGTCCGCTGACGTGGCAAGCCGTGGCAGCGTGGCAAAGCTGAGACGTGTGTGGCAAGGCGTGGAAAGCCAAAGCGTGGCAAGGCAGAGACGCGTGACATGGAGGAGCCGCGTGGAGAGGCAGAGACGTGTGGCAAGGCGTGACAAGCCAAAGCGTAGCAGGGCAGAGCCGCGTGGCAAGGCAAAGCGTGGCAAGGCGTGCAAGGATTGTCCAAGCGTGGCACTTTGGCAAGGCAGGGACGTGTGGCAACGTAGAACAGCGTGGCAAGGCGAAGACGAAGACGCCGAGGAAGAGGAAGACGACGAAGACGGGGCACACAAACTGAAGGCGACCAGACTCGCCGCAATGATAATAATGATCATAATGATGATGATGATGATGATGATGATGATGATGATGATGATGATGATGGTGGTGGTGGTGGTGGTGGTGGTGGTGCTGGGTGGTGGTGGGTGGTGGTGGTGGTGGTTGTGGTGGTGGTGGTTGTTGTGGTGGTAGTGGTTAGTAGTAGTAGTAGTAGTAGTAGTAGTAGTAGTAGTAGTAGTAGTAGTAGTAGTAGTAGTAGTAGTAGTAGTAGTAGTAGTAGTAGTAGTAGTAGTAGTAGTAGTAGTAGTAGTAGTAGTAGTAGTAGTAGTAGTAGTAGTAGTAGTAGTAGTAGTAGTAGTAGCAGCAGTGGTGGTGGTAGTAGTAGCAGCAATAGCAGTAGTAGTAGTAGTAGTAGTAGCAGCAGTAGTAGCAGCAGCAGTAGCAGTAGTAGTAGTAGTAGTAGCAGTAGTAGTAGTAGTAGTAGTAGTAGTAGTAGTAGTAGTAGTAGTAGTAGTAGTAGTAGTAGTATAGTAGTAGCAGTAGGGCCTATAGTAGTAAACGAACAGTTCCTTCAAGCAGCACAAGATAAAATCTACGTGAATAACGGCGCATTTTGTCCTGTAGACCTACATATTACGGAATACGGTATTTTCAATTTTTTCACGATCCAAACTAGTAGCGTTACCTGAAAGACCGCAGCAAATCACAATCCCAAGTCAGAGATACTCAGTAAATATTATCGAAAATGTTACGTCCGATGAAACTATTCGCATGTCCTCACCTGATATGACTAACGCACGACCCACCTCCAGCAGATATATTATTCTAAGAAGTCATTTAGCTCGTAAAATATGACCAAGCTTCAACGAATAGCGTTGCGCTTCGCAGAGCAGAGACCCGTGTTTTGCTATAAGGCAAGCCGGGCGAGGATCATGGGCGCAAGTGCAACCACGGTCCAGAAGTTGGGAGGAACTACTAGAATGTGTGAGTGGGTGGTATTGCGAGCGCCAAAGGTGCGAAGCTACGATTGCCGAAGGCAAGGAACCCCTAACGACTAGGGGTATGGGGGAGCGTCGTAAGGTCCCCCATCGCCATCGGGGACTGGGGAAGCCGACGCAATTTTGAGTATTTGATGCCAAATGGAGTACATTTAAGCTATAATTTACCTCAAATTCGTCACCGATCGATATAAAAGTACCAAAACCATCTAGATCTGTGAAAAAATATGACTTTATTACATGCATAAACTGAGATTTTAGGGTTTAGATTTTAGAAGAACACCACTCGCAATCGCAGCATTAAAAATTGAAATGTCCTCCTAAGCTTCGACCGCGAGCCTTAGTCGAATTTTTAAAAGCGAGATAAGTAGGCCCTAAACTAAAGTTTTAGAGTGAAATTATACAGCAAGTACATTCTGCACTGAATTCTGATAGACTTGAGTTAGCGGCTTTAGCCTGACCCTTTATTTTATCGGCAGCAGGGCCAGCCATTTGTTGGGGGAGGGACCTACTAGAACGTCCGAGTGGGGGAACTGCGAGTGCGGAAGGCGCACAGCCGCGATTGCGGAAGGCAAGACGCTTCTAACGACTAGGGGTACAGAGAGCGTCGTCAGGCCACCCCCCCCCATCGGGGTCTGCCGACGCAACTTTGAGCATTTGATACCAAATGGAATGCATTTAGAGCTCTTGTTTACCTCAACATTTTCAAAAGTTGGGGAACCGTCCCAACCTGTTCGAAAGTTGGGGGACGCGTCCCATGGGTCCCATAGGATGGTTGCGCCTATGGCGGGGATCGTCCATCTTAGGAATGCTATATAATATTAGCATAGCTAATATGGTATGGCGAAGACAACGAAGACGAGGAAGGTGAAGTTGTTGACGAAGACGTACAGTCGTACAGCCTATATAGCCAGCGTATATTAGGCCTATAGCCTACCAGTGTTATTTAGGTTAACAAAAACTGAAAGTAACTTTATCGTTAACTGAAAAGTTCTATTTCAGTTAACTGAAACTGAAACTGAAACTGAAATGTTATGAAAACTGTAACTAAAACTAAACTGAGGTACAAAACTTGAACTAAAACTAAACTTGAAAGTTGAAAACTGAATTTAATTTTCTCTGTGTGGTGCACAATTTCCCAAACCTAGTGGCGAACATGTGTAAAACGGTTAGCGGCAAGTATTTAAAACTGCAGCTCAGTAGCATAAAAGCATGAATTGAATAAGATCTGTTGTTCTTGCTAATCAAAATGAATGTCGTTACTAAATAAAATACAGCCCGTAAAAACAAAGTTTTTTACTATATCCATCTAGTATCCTATAATGCGTCTTATGAAGCAGTTACCTCTACAAATATATAGTCCGCGTTCATTTTACAACATAGCGTCCGTTTAATGAGGCAGCGCACCCGTTTCTGTTGCGGCCAATGGCAACGCTGGCCAATCACAACGCTCCGTATCGGAAAAGGGGATTCCCCGATTCGAAAAGTTGAGTCCCCGATTCTATAAGCTAGCCTTTTTGGGGAGCTAAAATTTTGATAGAATGAAGTGTGTGCGAGGGCGAGTCTATCTGCCAAGTTTCACGACGATTGAATGATTGTAAGTGATCGAACTAGTCGTCGCAAGATTTGACTTTTTAGCCTGTGGCTCAATCAAGCAATCAAGCAAGCAAGCAAGCAATCAAGCAAGATTCCCGCAAGTTAAACTAGATGGATAATAAAAAGAACCAATAGTAAAAACAAAGTTTTTTACTATATCCATCTAGTATCCTATAATCCGTCATATTAAGCAGTTACCTCTAGAAATATATAGCATTTTACAACATAGCGTCCGTTTAATCAAGCACCGCACCCGTTTCTGTTGCAGCCAATGGCAACGCTGGCCAATCACAACGCTGCGTTTCGGAAAAGGGGATTCCCCGATTCGAAAAGTTGAGTCCCCGATTCTATAAGCTAGCCTTTTTTGGGGGAGCTGAAATTTTGATAGAATGAAGTGTGTGCGCGGGCGAGTCTATCTGCCAAGTTTCACGACGATTGAATGATTGTAAGTGATCGAACTAGTCGTCGCAAGATTTGACTTTTTAGCCTGTGGCTCAATCAAGCAATCAAGCAAGATTGCAAGATTGCAAGCAAGCAAGATTCCCTCAAGTTAAACTAGATGGATAAAAATGACATTTATTTCCTGCTGTTGAATGTTTACAGAACTAAATTAAAACGGATATGTTCTGAAAACTGAAACTAAAACTAAAACTCAACAGATTTCAAAACTTTACTAAAACTAAACTGTAAAGTTGAAACAAAACTAAAACTGAAGTCGAAACTCAAAAGTAAACTGACACTTAAATAACATTGTATAGCCTACGCGTATATTATGCGCTGGCTATAATATAGGCCTATAATTATGTCCTGCGGTTAAAGTATCATCGGCTGCAAAACTTATAGTCTTATACTAGCCTATTACCGCGATGATGATGACCACTTGACCAGTTACAACGACTGATGATACCGGGTGAGTGCATGCTGATATTCTACACTGTCTACACAGACATAATTCACGGCATAGCCTACGCCTATAAGTTTTGCAGCCGATGATAATTATTTTAACTAGCCTATAGGACTAATAGGCCTAGTATAGCTACCACCGCTACCACCATTCTGTGCTACCACCGCTCTATCATCGTCGTCGTCGTCGACGTCGTTTTCGCCGTCGCCATCTCTACCACAACCACAACTGCTGAGGAATATTGTTTAAAATCATCTTTCATGCGTGTGCCTCACTTGTTGGCACTGCTCTGGCATCCACTGGAGACTGAGGAGAGTTCTGTGCTCCTGTATCGACTCCGTTTATCGATATACGCTCGTCGCTCTCCATTCTCTGGAGATATTCAAGCTAATGTCGCACTTAAACTGTAGTAGTAGTAGTAGTAGTAGTAGTAGTAGTAGTAGTAGTAGTAGTAGTAGTAGTAGTAGTAGTAGTAGTAGTAGTAGTAGTAGTAGTAGTAGTAGTAGTAGTAGTAGTAGTAGTAGTAGTAGTAGTAGTAGTAGTAGTAGTAGCAGTAGTAGTAGTAGTAGTAGTAGTAGTAGTAGTAGTAGTAGTAGTAGTAGCAGTAGTAGTAGTAGTAGTAGTAGTAGTAGTAGCAGTAGTAGTAGTAGTAGTAAGTACCACTACTACCAGCAGCAGCAGCAGTAGCAGTAGCAGTAGTAGCTGTAGTAGCAGTAGCAGTAGTAGCAGCAGCAGCAGTAGCAGTAGCAGTAGTAGTAGTAGCAGCAGTAGTAGTAGTAGTAGTAGTAGTAGTAGTAGTATCAGTTAGTAGTAGTAGTAGCTAGCATTAGTAGTAGTAGTAGTAGTAGTAATAAAATCTGTCAGCTATACAATTTCAGCAGGTCGCGTCAGGGTCATAGGGGTAATTCAGCAGGTCGAAGATATTAATGTTTGAGTTTGACGCATCAAGCAGCATAACTTCAGGCTTGTCAGATGCAAATGAAGGACATTTACTTACTTATTTACTACAAATTGACTTTAATAATTTTGTACTAGAATAGAAACCCAGCCGCAATTTGCAAGATCTTATGCCTTTCTTTATTACGTCACACGTTGTCATGGCAACAACAACTGCGCAACATTATGATTACGTCATCCGTAGGCTATTGGATGACAATTGAGTTTTGTTGGTTTTTGCTTCAAGACGAGAAACGTGAGACTTCGACGACAAGAAGAAATGAAGATGCCTCTTGTTCTCGAAGACTATTTTCGAACCATGTTCGAAGAAAAGATGCATGAGTACGTATTCAGGGCTAATAACTAATCTAGGGCTACATAAATGAGCTGATTTTTCGTCCTATAGGTCCATTGGACTAGATAACTGGCCAAAAAAGCGCAGCCCTCTTGAAGGAACTGGATCTCGCGTCGTGATAAGGTTGATGCCTTATCACGACTATCGTGATTTTAGGTGTGATGTTGATAAATGTGCGGAATTGTGGAATTCAATTAATTAATTAATTAATTAATTAAAATGAATGAACCGCTAAATGAATGAACGTGCGAACGAACGAATGCATGAATGACAATTATGAAGTGTTCTGCTAGAAAGCATGTGATGTTGAGGTGTCTAATACCTTGAAGGCTTATGACGCGTTAATTACCGTGTTTCGCCACCATGTAACCCCTTGGATAAGTTCAGATAGAAAATATGGACCAATGCCCTGTCCCTGCCCCTCCGACCCTGCCTCCTCTCTCTCCATACCCCTGTCCTTCTCCCTGTGCCTTTTCCCTCCCTCTCCTCTTCCTCTTCATATGCCTCTCCTCTGCCTCTCTCTCTCTCTCTCTCTCTCTCTCTCTCTCTCTCTCTCTCTCTGTCTCTCTCTCTCTCTCGCTCTCTCTTTGCTCTCTCGCTTTTCCCGTTTTTATTTTCAGTACGTGACCTGCCAAGAAGGATTCGCACTTTGCCACTCCAGCCAACCGGGTGCTCGAGATTCAACGCGAGATGGTAGAAGTGGAACTGGATCTTTCCATCCAGAAAAAGGTACGAAAGACTCCACTAACATAAGACATGTAATCGATTTATTCATAATCGTAATCGTTATCTCGTGTTTTTACGGCGCCCGAAAAATCCAAGTCACATCCTCTCAGTCATAACCAAATCTGGACATTGATCTCTGCACAATCCCTCTGATACGAAGCAGCGCTCGTTAATAAGGTGGTGCCCTGCGCTTGGCTTTTGAGTTGCGCTTTGCAAATTTGGAGCTTGCGAGTACAAAATAGGCCGGGTCAAAATCGGTTCTAGGTCAAGATCTAAAGGGGCCAGACAAGCAGTCAGTCAGACAGCTTCGGTGCATAGTGTTTAGAAATGAAGCGGTGAGGGAGCAAATCCGATCCAGTCTAATCTAAAAGCAAACTTCTATAGCGCAGTTTTCGTAATGCACAAAGCATGGTTTGGCAAAGTGGCCCATTGGCTTGAGCGCTTCTCCTGCAATGCGGAGAACACAGAACCGAGCTTCGCCTCAGACAATAATACCATGTAGGCCATTGAGGAGCAGGTGGTCCATCACTCTCAAATGCTCTGCGCCATCGACGTTGTGTCGTATGGCACTATGGCTGTGTCATACTGTGTGCACTCCTGAACTTAGGAAGGAGGAGAACATCAAATACAGTTGTATTGCATTGTATCGATCGAACTGTGCAGTTCATCAGTTAATGCCTTGTCCATTAGAGATCGGCGCTATGGAAGTCACTAATTGAAGAAACCCGAACGACCTTCACCTCTATGGCTGTTTCTTTTAGCCTAATATTTATTTCTGTATCTGTCTGTTTCCCTGTTCGCCTCTTTGCACAGCTTAATATTTTCTTCATGTTTGTCGTATTTTCTATTTCTCAGTGTGCCTGTGTGTGTGTGTGTCTCTGCCTGTCTCTCTGACTTTTTTGACTGCCTTCCGTCTCTGTATACATGATTGGCTATTTAAAATTGGTCAGTTAGTTGCTGTTGCTGCTGATGGTGATGACGATGCTGATGATAATGATGATAATGATGATGATAATGACGACGATGATAACGACGATGACGTTGATGATGACGAAGAACAGGAGTTTCCGATGAAGATGGAGGAAGTAAGATGGAGAAGAAAAGAATTGGAACAGAAGAAACTCTAGCTGCGGAACAGTTTCGAGAAGTTCGAAAAATTTCTCAAGGTCGGCATAAGCTGTCTGTCTCTCTTCTGTTCTCTGTGCTCTGTGCTCTGTGCTCTGTTCTCTGTGCTCTGTTCTCTGTGCTCTGTTCTCTGTGCTCTGTTCTCTATGCTCAGTTCTCTGTGCTCTGTCATCTGTGCTCTGTTCTCTGTGCTCTATGCTCTGTGCTCTGTGCTCTGTTCTCTGTGCTCTGTTCTCTGTGCTCTGTGCTCTGTTCTCTGTGCTCTGTTCTCTGTGCTCTGTGCTCTGTTCTCTGTGCTCTGTTATCTGTGCTCTGTTCTCTGTGCTCTGTTCTCTGTGCTCTGTGCTCTGTTCTCTGTGCTCTGTTCTCTGTTCTCTGTGTTCTGTTCTCTGTGTTCTGTGTTCTGTTCTCTGTGCTCTGTTCTCTGTGCTCTGTGCTCTGTTCTCTGTGCGTTGTTCTCTGTTCTCTGTGCTCTGTGCTCTGTTCTCTGTGCTCTGTTCTCTGTGCTCTGTGTTCTGTGCTCTGTTCTCTGTGCTCTGTGCTCTGATATGTGCTCTGATCTGTGCTCTGTGCTCTGTTCTCTGTGCTCTGTGTTCTGTGCTCTGTTCTCTGTGCTCTGTGCTCTGTGATCTGTGCTCTGTTCTTTGTGCTCTGTTCTCTGAGCTTTGTTCTCTGTTCTCTGTTCTCTGTTCTCTGTGCTCTGTTCTCTGTTCTCTGTTCTCTGTGCTCTGTTCTCTGTGCTCTGTTCTCTGTGCTCTGTTCTCTGTGCTCTGTGCTCTGTTCTCTGTGCTCTGTTCTCTGTTCTCTGTGCTCTGTGCTCTGTTCTCTGTGCTCTGTTCTCTGTTTCTCTGTGCTCTGTGCTCTGTGCTCTGTGCTCTGTGCTCTGTTCTCTGTGATCTGTGCTCTGTGCTCTGTTCTCTGTGCTCTGGTGTTCTGTGCTCTGTTCTCTGTGCTCTGATCTGTGCTCGGTGCTCTGTTCTCTGTGCTCTGTGCTCTGTCTCTCTGTGCTCTGTGCTCTGTGCTTTGTTCTCGGTTCTCTGTTCTCTGTGCTCTGTGCTCTGTTTTCTGTGCTCTGTTCTCTGTTCTCTGTGCTCTGTTCTCTGTGTTCTGTGCTCTGTGCTCTGTGCTCTGTTCTCTGTGCTCTGTGCTCTGTGTTCTGTGCTCTGTTCTCCGTGCTCTGTTCTCTGTGCACTGTTCTCTGTTCTCTGTTCTCTGTGCTCTGTGCTCTGTGCTCTGTTCTCTGTTCTCTGTTCTCTGTGCTCTGTGCTCTGTTCTCTGTTCTCTGTGCTCTGTTCTCTGTGCTCTGTTCTCTGTTCTCTGTTCTCTGTGCTCTGTTCTCTGTTCTCTGTGCTCTGTTCTCTGTTCTCTGTGCTCTGTTCTCTGTTCTCTGTGCTCTGTTCTCTGTGCTCTGTTCTCTGTGCTCTGTTCTCTGTGCTCTGTGCTCTGTTCTCTGTTCTCTGTGCTCTGTGCTCTGTTCTCTGTGCTCTGTTCTCTGTTTTCTGTGCTCTGTGCTCTGTTCTCTGTGCTCTGTGCTCTGTTCTCTGTGATCTGTGCTCTGTGCTCTGTTCTCTGTGCTCTGGTGTTCTGTGCTCTGTTCTCTGTGCTCTGATCTGTGCTCGGTGCTCTGTTCTCTGTGCTCTGTGCTCTGTTCTCTGTGCTCTGTGCTCTGTTCTCTGTTCTCTGTTCTCTGTTCTCTGTGCTCTGTTTTCTGTGCTCTGTTCTCTGTTCTCTGTGCTCTGTTCTCTGTGTTCTGTGCTCTGTGCTCTGTGCTCTGTTCTCTGTGCTCTGTGCTCTGTGTTCTGTGCTCTGTTCTCTGTGCTCTGTTCTCTGTGCACTGTTCTCTGTTCTCTGTTCTCTGTGCTCTGTGCTCTGTGCTCTGTTCTCTGTTCTCTGTTCTCTGTGCTCTGTGCTCTGTTCTCTGTTCTCTGTGCTCTGTGCTCTGTCTCTGTGCTCTGTTCTCTGTTCTCTGTTCTCTGTGCTCTGTGCTCTGTTCTCTGTTCTCTGTGCTCTGTTCTCTGTTCTCTGTGCTCTGTGCTCTGTTCTCTATTCTCTGTGCTCTGTGCTCTGTTCTCTGTGCTCTGTTCTCTGTGCTCTGTTCTCTGTGCTCTGTTCTCTGTGCTCTGTTCTCTGTGCTCTGTTCTCTGTGCCTCTGTGCTCTGTTCTCTGTTCTCTGTTCTCTGTGCTCTGTACTCTGTTTTCTGTGCTCTGTTCTCTGTGCTCTGTTCTCTGTGCTCTGTGCTCTGTTCTCTGTGCTCTGTGCTCTATGCTCTGTTCTCTGTGCTCTGTGCTCTGTGTTCTGTGCTCTGTTCTCTGTGCTCTGTTCTCTGTGCTCTGTTCTCTGAGCTCTGTTCTCTGTTCTCTGTTCTCTGTGCTCTGTTCTCTGTGCTCTGTTCTCTGTGCTCTGTTCTCTGTGCTCTGTTCTCTGTGCTCTGTTCTCTGTGCTCTGTTCTCTGTTCTCTGTGCTCTGTGCTCTGTGCTCTGTGCTCTGTGCTCTGTTCTCTGTTCTCTGTGCTGTTCTCTGTGCTCTGTTCTCTGTGCTCTGTTCTCTGTGCTCTGTGCTCTGTTCTCTGCTCTGTTCTCTGTTCTCTGTGCTCTGTTCTCTGTTCTCTGTGCTCTGTGCTCTGTCTCTCTGTGCTCTGTGCTCTGTGCTCTGTTCTCTGTGCTCTGTTCTCTGTTCTCTGTGCTCTGTGCTCTGTGCTCTGTTCTCTGTTCTCTGTGCTCTGTGCTCTGTTCTCTGTTCTCTGTGCTCTGTTCTCTGTGCTCTGTTCTCTGTGCTCTGTTCTCTGTGCTCTGTGCTCTGTTCTCTGTGCTCTGTGCTCTGTTCTCTGTGCTCTGTTCTCTGTCCTCTCTGTGCTCTGTTCTTGTTCTCTGTTCTCTGTGCTCTGTTCTCTGTGCTCTGTGCTCTGTTCTCTGTGTTCTGTTCAGAGGCAGAGGCAGGGGCAGAGGCAGAGGCAGAGGCAGAGGCAGAGGCAGAGGCAGAGGCAGAGGCAGAGGCAGAGGCAGAGGCAGAGGCAGAGGCAGAGGCAGGGGCGGAGGCGGAGGCAGAGGCAGAGGCAGAGGCAGGGGCGGAGGCAGAGGCAGAGGCAGGGGCGGAGGCGGAGGCAGGGGCAGAGGCAGGGGCAGAGGCAGAGGCAGAGGCAGAGGCAGAGGCAGAGGCAGGGCAGAGGCAGAGGCGGAGGCAGAGACAGAGACAGAGGCGGAGGCGGAGGCCGAGGCAGAGGCAGAGGCAGAGGCATGGGCAGAGGCAGGGGCAGAGGCAGAGGCAGAGGCAGAGGCAGAGGCGGAGGCGGAGGCAGAGGCAGAGACAGAGGCAGAGGCAGGGGAGAGGCTGAGGCAGGGGCGGGGGCGGAGGCAGGGGCAGAGGCAGAGGCAGAGGCAGAGGCAGAGGCAGAGACAGAGGCAGAGGCAGAGGCAGAGGCAGAGGCGGAGCCGGAGGCAGAGACAGAGGCAGGGGCAGAGGCAGGGGCGGAGGCAGAGGCAGAGGCAGAGGCAGGGGCAGAGGCAGAGGCAGAGGCAGTGGCAGAGGCGGAGGCAGAGGCAGAGGCAGAGGCAGAGGCAGAGGCCGGGGCAGAGGCAGAGGCAGGGGCAGAGACAGAGGCAGAGGCAGAGGCAGGGGTGGAGGCAGAGGCAGAGGCAGAGGCAGAGGCAGAGGCAGAGGCAGAGGCAGAGGCAGAGGCAGAGGCAGAGGCAGAGGCAGGGGCGGAGGCGGAGGCGGAGGCGGAGGCGGAGGCGGAGGCGGAGGCGGAGGCGGAGGCGGAGGCGGAGGCGGAGGCGGAGGCGGAGGCAGAGACAGAGGCAGAGGCGGGGGCGGAGGCAGAGGCAGGGGGCGGAGGCGGAGGCGGAGGCGGAGGCAGGGGCAGAGGCAGAGGCAGAGGCAGGAGCAGTGGCAGGGGCAGGAGGCAGAGGCAGCGGCAGAGGCAGGGGCAGAGGCAGAGGCAGAGGCAGAGACAGAGGCAGGGGCAGGGGCAGGGGCAGGGGCAGGGGCAGGGGCAGAGGCGGAGGCAGGAGGCAGAGGCAGAGGCAGAGGCAGAGGCAGGGGCAGGAGGCAGAGGCAGAGGCAGAGGCAGGGGCAGGGGCAGAGGCAGAGGCAGAGGCAGAGGCAGAGGCAGAGGCAGAGGCAGAGGCAGAGGCAGAGGCAGAGGCAGAGGCAGAGGCAGAGGCAGGGGCGGAGGCGGAGGCGGAGGCAGAGGCAGAGGCAGGGGCGGAGGCAGAGGCAGGGGCGGAGGCGGAGGCAGAGGCAGGGGCAGAGGCAGAGGCAGGGGCAGGGGCAGAGACAGAGGCAGAGGCAGAGGCAGAGGTGTGGGCGGAGGCGGAGGCAGAGGCAGAGGCAGGGGCAGAGACAGAGGCAGAGGCAGGGGCGGAGGCGGAGGCGGAGGCAGGGGCAGAGGCAGAGGCAGAGGCAGAGGCAGAGGCAGGGGCAGGGGCAGAGGCAGGGGCAGGGGCAGAGGCAGGGGCAGGGGGCAGAGGCAGGGGCAGGGGCAGGGGCAGAGGCAGAGGCAGAGGCAGAGCCTGAGGCAGAGGCAGAGGCAGAGGCAGAGACAGAGGCAGAGGCAGAGGAGAGGCAGAGGCAGAGGCAGAGGCAGAGGCAGGGGCAGAGGCAGAGGCAGAGGCAGAGACAGAGGCAGAGGCAGAGGCAGAGGCAGAGGCCTGGGCGGAGTTCTTGGCAGAGTCAGGGGCAGAGACAGAGGCAGTTCCTGTGCCGGGGGCTGAGGCGGAGGCGTTTTTCTTTATCTCTTCCTGTGCGACTCCCTCTTTCTATGCGTTGGCCTCTCCCTCTTCTCTGCCTCTGCCTCTGCCTCTCTCTCTCTCTGTCTCTCCCTCCCTCGCTTCGTTTGCTTCTCGCTTTTCCCGTTTTTATTTTCAGTACGTTTCCTGCGAAGAAGGATTCGCACTTTGCCACTCCGGCCAACCGGGTGCTCGAGATTCAACGCGAGATGGTAGAAGTGGAACTGGATCTTTCCTTCCAGAAAGATGTAGGGAAGTCTCCACTAACATAAGGCATCTAATCGATTTATTCATAATCGTAATCATCATCTCGCGATTGTTACGGCGCGCGAAAAGTCACATCCGCTCAGTCATAACCAAATCTGGACATTGATCTCTGCACAATCCCTCTGATACGAAGCAGCGCTCGTTAATAAGCTGGTGCCATGATGATGATGGTGATGATAATGATGATGATGATGATGATTATGGTGAATGGTGTTGATGATGATGTTGATGATAATGATAGTAAAGCTGAAGGTGATGATGGTGGTGATGGTGACCGTTATCGTGATGACGATGATGATGATGATGATGATGATGATGATGATGATGATGATGTTAATGATGGTGATGGTGATTGTGATGGTGATTGTGACGATGATGGTGATTGTGATGATGATGGTGATTGTGATGATGATGGTGTTGACGACGGTGATGGCGATAATGATGAGGATGGTGGTGGTGGTTGTGGTGATCATGATGTGGATGATGGCGATAGTAATAATTGTGATTAGCTGGTGCCATGATACTAATGGTGATGATGGTGATGATGATAATGATGACGGTGAAGGGTGATGATGATGGTGGTGACAGTGGCGTAGCAATGTGTTGTGCAGGTTGTGCAAAGCACAAGGGCCCTCGGCGGTACAATGGCCCCCTGGCGGTCAGACCGTCAAAGCAACTTTCCTTTCAGAATATAATCAAATCAACTTAACCAACTTAACTTGTTTGCTACATCGGTAAGAACGTAGGCTGCTTCTCAAGCTTCTCTGTGCAAGAGAGCGTGTTTATCGCGGTTCGCTTCCCGAAAGTGGCTTATTTCAGAGATCTAAAAACCTCGGGCTAGCGCGGTCCGTGCACGGGGACCTTAAATGTCGTGGCCCTATTCAAAACGGACAAGTGCTTCTGAATCGTTGCTTCGAGTCATCGACTGCCTACGAATTACGGGAGTCAAATCTCTGCTCTTTATTTATTTAAATCTACCTGTACAGCTTACCCATCCTAGAGTGGACAAATCAACAGCGATGTCTCATCCTTAGCTGGTTGACTGCGACGTTCAGCACTCTGTTGCCTTCAACACTGTTGGATGCCGCTTGACGGCGAACTGTAGGCCTATGCAGCATCCGAGTTGTTAGATAATCAGTATGATACCGACATTTTGTTTGCTTTTCCAGCTCAGCAGTTGTCATTTTGCGCAGGCTGTCATTTGAAGTTGTCAACGAGATCAACCATCTTCGAAATTGCACAACTGTTACTCTGAGACTATTTTGTTCTGTCGTCTAGGCCTACATTCAGTTATGTCTGCATTGCCTACAAACTGTCATGTTGCTGCTAACTTTGTCTGTGACCTGTCTTGGTAATATCTGACCTTATTAATTTGTATTGTATACAATAGCGCTTTTGGCACAGCGTTTTGTTGTTTGAAATAGAAGGTGGGGTTCAAGGGAGGGGCCCACCACCAAAGCTCTGCACAAGGACCCCCAAAACCTGCTACGCCACTGGGTGGTGATGATGGTGTTGGTGATGATGATGATGATAATGATGATGATAATATTAATTATAATAAAAATAATAATAACGGCACTTATGACGTACCTTTTAGACAACAGCTACTGCATCCTTGTCTATTGTAGCTTTCAGTATTGATGTTGATTGATGGAGAGAATATAATTATATTGTTAATAATAATAATAATAATAATAATAATAATAATAATAATAAAATAATAATTATAATAAATAATAATAATAATAATAATAATAATAATAATAATAATAATAATAATAATAATAATAGTGTATAATTTTATGTGTGTAAGTATGTCTGTATGTATTTATGTATGTATGTGCGAGCCTTTGTTACTTTATATATCGCCTGTTGCGTGTATAGGCTTACGTGACGTGACTGACCAGCAGTTGTTTTGTTGTGTTCATCAGACGTAAATGTTGTCTTGATGTTTTGCACAAAGGTCAAAGAGTTCATTATCTGACTGACGTGGCCGCTTCTTACCAACGACAGTCGACCGCCACACCTCAATGCGCTGGCCTTGTATCTGAGGGGTCGTTGGGTGCATGCATGCAGCACGTGGCGCCATCCAGCGAACTGGGTTTCTGCTCTGAAATGAACGACTGGATTTTCTTCTGTGAATTTGAAATGGTCTCACAAAATCAAACGTTTTCTTGAGCCTCTTTACAAAATGTAAAATAATTCTGTGTATATTTGTATGTATGTATGTTATGAACTTCTGCTTATGTTTCATGCAATATCAAGTATGTATCTTTTGCATACAATTTGTTCAGCAATTACATTTGAAGTTATCCACTTCACAGGCTTTTATTGTCTGCTCCTTTCAATGTATTAGTGACTTGGGAGAGAGGAGTTCCATTAATCCTTTGCATAGGATTGGCCAATACTGCGAGGTACAAATTTTCCTATGAGACTTAAACAAAATAAAATTCGTTGAGAGTAAGTTTGTTGGCACAAAATCAATCAGCTGCAAGCGATAGTTCAGCGTTTACAATTTGGAATAGGGTAAATTTGATAGCTCTTAGGGCAGAGAAAATGTCTGACACATTGCAAGCGGTCTTTTAGGTGACTATTGAACCAGTGGAGTTGGGTACCACGTATACCTTATCTTTTCAATTTGCGCAATAGAATCCCTTGATCGACCGTATCGAAAGCCTTCGCAAGGTCGAAGAAAATTCCTAAGGAATATTCGTTTCCTTCGATTGCAGCCGATATTCTATCCTGCATGTTCCATAGAGACATAGATGGGGAGTGGCCGGCTTGGAAGCCATGTTGAGGGGAAAATGACATTGTTTTTAGTGATAAATTTATAGAGACGCTCGCACATAATTTTTTCAAAGAATTTGGAAAAGTAGGGAGGACAGAAATACATGTAGACCTATAATTTGTAGTCATCCCTCGCACCCATTTGAAGAGTGGCACAATTTTAGCGGTTTTTAACGCTTGAGGAAAAGTACCATAGATGAAAGAGCAGTGCTTTAGTGACTAGTTACATTGGATGCAGTTTCTCGAGGCAAAATCAGTAGTTTGGCAAGCGTTGGAGATCAGGTATTTGGTGGACTTTTTCCCCTACAGGAAAAGTGTTTCTGTTTCCCAGCAAGATCTAGACCTGTTGAGACAGTGTTTAGCTGCAGTGGACTATTCATAAGACCTCACAGGGCAAGACTTGCGGACAAAACAGTGTGTGAGTTAGTACCTATAAAATGTAATAAACATCTGACTTAAATTATGGGATTATAGAACACTTCAATTGAGAATTGCATTTATGGTCTTGAACCACGCGGCCTTGTTCTCAGTCTTGGACCACGCGGTCTTGGTCTTGGAGTTTTGGTCTTGTGCACAACACTGATATATATATACACACATATGTACATACATACATTTATCACTGCCTGTGTGAATGGGCCCACATCACATAAGGTCCCCATTGCTATTGCTTCATACAAATAAGACTAGACTAGCAAAGAAAATTGCTCACTATGATCACTTCATCAGTTTATTTGCTCGAAAGGTGACACAGTAAAGACAGTTACAGACGCGCAAAGTTTGCACAGATGTGTAAAATTCTCAAAGCCTCAATCTCTTACAAGGTGAATACGTCTAAGAGAACAAGTTTCATTAGACCATCAAATGCGAAGTGTATTCGACCGTAATATTTACACAGCAGAATCATATTTTAACAATATTTTCACACCCCGCTGCTGCCTGTACAAGTCGATTGTTATGTAGCCATATTATATGTTATATACATAAACACACATACACATAGGCCTATATATGTACAAATTTTATATGACACCTGAAACTTCGCAAGAGCACTATGTGCATCATTTAGCTTTTACCTTAAAAGCAATGAACTTGCTGTAACTCTCACTTCATAATACAGAAGTGATAATTGTTATATAGTGGTTTAACTGTAATATGTGTTGTGAAAGAACAAACCAAACATTTACATAACGCCTTTTTTGTGAGCTTAACAAGGTAGCAGCCAAACTGAAAAGGTCACTAGTTTCACAAACGGTTCAGCATTACATGCTGATTTTACTATATATGATATGTTCAGTATTATGTACAGGTTTTACAGTACTAGTACACCCATGCTACTGGTATGTAGAGATTTTACTCTCCTATCAGTTCAACTCTGTATTACAGAGGCTTTACTGTACTATCAGTTCAATGCTGTATTACAGAGGTTTCACTGTTCTAACTGTTCAGTGTTATACAGATTTTACCGTACTATCAGTTCCACACAAAATAAGCTACACAATAACTTTACAGAATTGTCTGTTCTATGTTGTTCAGCATTCAACACAGGTTTAGCTATACTGTCAGCTCCATGCTATACTGATTGCAAGGTATAACGGTACTATCAGCAGCATAACATCTGCAGGGTCAGTCCTCTGGTATGATACTTTATGGTAATTGCACAACTTTCAACTCTCACAACAGATAATCATGTTAAACCTGTCACAGGAAGCAGTTAACATGTACAGCCGAAATCAACAACTCCATAATTATTGGCTTGAACCAAAGATTACATAAAAAGAAGGAAAGATTGATTACTCAATCGAAAAGCGGGAAACTGGGTCAGGCACTGAGGCTGGCCTCAAAGTAGACTGGAAACCTCAGCAACCACCTGTCACATTCAAAACAAACCAATCAAGGAGTGGTACCTCTGTAAGCCAACAAATAACAGTCAAGGCTGTCACGCTGACAGCCCAGTTTTCATCTTAGAAGTGGAAACCGCAGCAACAACCTGCCATATTTAAAGCTGTCCAACCAGGGAGTAGTGTATGACTGTAAGCCAACCAATCACGATCCTGATATAATATGTTAACTATTGCATTTTGACAACAGGATTCGTCTCAATACACAAATATATGATATGATGATGATCACGGTCAACACTGACTTGGTGACCAAGTTTCATGCTGCACCAGTCAAATTTGCAAGAGTGTTCTATCTTTCTCTCTTCATAATCTTTGGTTAGTACAACTCAACTTGATTGCAGGCATCTTAATATGAGGATGCACCAGGATTCGAACCTCTGCCACTGCAGAAGAACACAACACTATCAAGCGTTTCCAAAATACGTCAGCAAAATATGCAGTTCTGTAATTGTTCTTGTTGATAATTGCTAATAATTGCTAATTCGTTACACTTCCCAATTAGTGAAGGAGCACTTACACCTCCCTCTCTCCGTCCTGCCACACTTTCTCCCCATCCCACACTTGCTCTTTGTGCCCTCTGTTACCCACCTCTCCCTCCCAACGTTCTGGAAAGAATCGGTTAAACCAAGGCAGGATAGAATAAGGTAATACTTGGCAGGGAAGCTATATCAAGGTAAGGTAATACATGGCATGGTAAGGTATGGTTTGGTAAGGTAAGGCAGCGACACAACAAATAGCAGCAATCGAAAACCAACGGACAACCGTTCCTCACAGGTTACACAGCTCAGCAGTAAATTTTCCACTTCAAATAATGCCCTGGTTTTAAAAGCTGCAGACATGCTTGAAATGCCAGCACTTTACCACCTGTGATGTTCAGTCCATTTATTAACTAAACAATATATATATATATATATATATAATCTATCTTTCTATATAATATATATATGAAAATAAATGTAACTGAACATTGCAACGTTTAAAACCTCAAATGCACACAATTACCACATATCTGTGAATTTACAACGCCCAGGTAAATGGTACACTTCAACGAATTTTTGCAGGGAACGATCATATTTTCAATTTGCCAGACAAAACACATCAAATACTCGGTGTCCGATCGCGTAGGTTGCTGTCTATGACGGCTTTTGTGCTACTTGGGGCTCGTGGTGGTTTCGATTTCTTGCGATTCAGCCTTGGAAAGTTGGCACCGATATCCGTCATGAGCGCCATGAAGATGTTGCCTGAACCATGAAGCGCAGCGCCGTGTCCATTCCGGTTGCGGTGGCGATGGCGAAGCGGCGTTGGTGATGCAGAACACGCACTGAGGTTCTCGGCACTCTTGTCGAGCTTCTTGCTTGAGCGCTTCGAAAGGCTGAACATGTCCTGCACACTCTTGCTGCGCTTCTGCCCGTACAGGGGACACGGCGACATCGCCGGACTGCCTGATATGGAATTTCCAAGGTTGGGACTCTCTTCCGACGAGTTCTGTCGATCGGGAGAGAACGGGGAGGGTAGCACGCCATCCGGCTCCATATCGAATGATCCGGGATTTGTCGCCGTGAGTGGACTATGTGTGATCGGACTTCCTGTCAGTGGACTCTGTTCGCGACTGTCGACCGATCCGTGCGCATGTGACGAAGCGCGACGGCCCTTGTCGAACGGAATCGCGTCGCTCGTTTTTGGCGACACATTTTCTGGATTTGACTGGGTGCTTATTTTTGCATGCGGTGCCTTCGCTCGCTGAATCATTGTGTTTCGGATCGAATCGCTCGCCTTCAGCAAATCACCATCTCTGACATTCACTGGCCTTGGCTGATACGTCAGGTCGAACGTTGAGACGACATCATCCGAACAGACCTCGGTGTCAAGCAGAAAGTGGAGTCGTTCTTGGGTCGTGTCTGGTTTGTATCCGGCCGAACTCTTTATCGGCACCAGCTTCATGAAGAGCATCCGTCCGTCCTCACGACCGAGTATCATGATGTACCCAAAGTCCATCGTCTGCAGACTCATAGGTCGCTCGTGAGTGCTCGTGTGAGCGACGAGCACCCCGTCCTCGACCCGTCTCACCCTGACGGAGAACTCGTCCACCCAGACGACATAAAGTCCATCATATGTAAACCGGACAAACTGATATTCCTTGTCCTCAACATCGCTCAGGTCCGCTCGTAGTTTCCCAGTCGCCAAGTCATAGACCTGCAGCTTGGCATCGACTGCGAGTTGTCCGTCTTTTGACAAATCCTTGATGCCACTGGGCGACACGTTGTACAGAGGCGACACATTCCTGTTTTCATGGAAATCGACGACGTTCACTTCGGGCGATCGCAGACGACCATTTGCAGCTGGACCTGCCCATTTTGTGGTGATGATGTGGCGATGCCTGACGGGAAGCACCAGCAGCTGATCGGCCATGCATGACAGATACCGGATTGGTGCCATCTTGTGGAGGCAGTAGACGATCAGCGTCTGACCAGAGTCAATGTACAGGAGGTACTTCCCATCAAGGCTGAATACTGGACACTCGGCCTGGTAGAAGCGCACGATCTCTTTGCCGTCACGCATGTTCCACATCTGGACCTCTTTGACTGGCATGCTGACAGAACATGTACAGATGTACTCCCAGAAGATGCTGATGAGAATAGACTGGCAGTTCGGCTTGTCGATGACGCACATCACCTTGCTTGTCTTGACGTTGATGACAAGCACATAAGTCTCGCGTGTGTGAAGCAGCAAGGCTATATACTGCGCGTCTGGTGACACCTCCATCTGCAGCAGCTTTCCGTACCGGCTGAATGGAAGAAACGGCTCACAGTTTCCTGTTCCCACGTTCCACATATCGATGCCGAAGCTGTCCAAGTACTGGTAGCCCTTTGTGCTTGACAGGCTATAACCGCTTTTCACGAATGCAGTCCGGACACCGGGGGCACAGCAAACCGTGTCAACCGGGCACTCGTAGACCCTGACGTCTATTGCGTCCTTCACCCTGATCTTGTTTAGGTCCCAAATTTTGATGGCTGTGTGAATAGTCGAAGCGGTTGCAACCTGATTCATCACTGGTGACACGGCAAACGGAAACCCAGAAACGCTGTGCAGGTTTATCGTTGAGAGGAACTCGAGCGAGTCCGTTTCCCAGATATGAAGAAAGCGCTCCTCACCAATAATGATGTATTTGCCGCTCCAAGTGAAAGTTGCGCCAAAAAAGTACGTTTTGTTCGTTGCACCAACGGGTTTCGTGTTGATAACCTTGGCCTCATTCTTTGACATGTTGAGGAGTACCAGGTTGCTGCGCTTAATGTTCAGTAAGACAATGCTTTTGTCATTTGGGTAAATTGCAATCTCGGACAGCTCTCGGCCATGTTGAGGTCCTTCAAGAAACCGAACACCAGGCAGAGCGACCCGGTAGTTGAATAAATAACTTACTTCACCAAAAGTCCTACTGTTTCTATCAATGTCGAAAACCTTAAACAAACAGTCATCGTAGTAGCCAACATACACCCGCTTGCTGTCCTCCGTCGGGACAAACATGCTTGGCAGGTTTTCAGCCGGAAACGTTGCAAGTAAGATCCCGGTTTCGAACTCGAACAGTTTTGTTGCCAGCTCCTCACCGATAAGTATGTACTTTTGGTCTGGCGTGATGCCGCAGGCGACATACCGTTTCGTACAGACGAAATCGTCGAGCGACCGTACCTGGCGTCCAATTCGAACGTCGATGATATTCTTCTGCCGACAGAGGAGATTTCCAACCATGAATCCGCGACGCTGTGTTGGCAGCCGCCTTCCGACAGTGTACAGGAGCTGTGTTGTCTTGAGATCATAGATGAAGACTGGGCTGTGAATCGCATCACTGTCCACAACGAGATACTTAAAGTCGCCAGATACGTGGAGCTTCGTGTTTGGCCCCAGCGTGACGTCAGTCACTGTGATGTTACGAGTGCATTCCCCAGACATGAGATCCCAGAACGCTATCATGCCGTCTTTTGATATCGAGATGAGTTCTTGCGGCGTGAAGATGATGTCAAGGACGATTTGTGCATGGTCCTCGAGCTCAAACAGCAGCATTGCGCGTGGCGAATCGAAACACTGAAACAGCGGGAGAAGGGCGGAGTGGTGGACAGACTTCTTGTCACACTGTTGGAGCAAAGGTTTCATTCCAATTGTGTCGTAGTACACGAGCAGCCGACCGATCAAGTCAAAACCGAGTGTTGCCGGGTTCTGGTTTACGTAAGACCCACCGAGTCGGAGGGCACTGAAGACCATCAGGACTTCACTGTCGGTTAACCCCGATTCCGAGTCGATGGCCAATCGGAAATCAGAGAGGAGGTCATGAAGGCTCATGGCACTCAGTTTGGCATATAGCCAGTTGTAGTTGAGCAGGACCTCTTTCTTGAGGTCATTAAACTGGTGGCTTTCCACCAGGTGGTACGGCATCTCGCTCAGCTTCCGCAGGTTATAGTTGATCTTCTCCGGGTCTTCCGAGTCCAGTCCAAAGATGAGAGGCTGGAGTGGAACTTTCCGATCGGCCTCGTCTTTCGGCCGGCGTTTTGTGCTCATCAGCTGGAGTTGCTTTGAAGAGTAATTGAATGGCTTGCAGTGTCCACCGCCCCACGTCCCAAGGAAGTAGTGAGCTAGTAGGCCGTGAATGTAAAACTTGTGCGCCGTGTTGCTCAGATATCTCTCACGAGCGACAAAGATGAACTGGCGATGGTACCAGTAGAAGACAATGGTTCCGTTGGCCTCGCGTTGCATGATGTAGCTCGAGAGTTCATCATGCAAGCGGGGAAGCAGCAGCGGAGGTATTCGCCGAATCGGAGGTAACCAGTGTTGAAAGACATCATTGAGGACAATGTCATCCAAGGACAAGACGTCCTCTAGTTCCACGTCGCTCAGTCCGTTCTTCGATGCCGTTAGGTAGGACAGTGCATGCGTGACAAAGATCTTGCCCTGGTACTTCTCAACCTTCTCAAAGAGCTTATTGATGATGCCTTTGACTGTGTGTTCTAGTCTCGACTGGCAATAGTTAAGCGACGTGTACGAACTCCAGTGGCAGACTTCCTCAAAGACGAGTCGCGTATAGAATGGAAGGCTGCACTTGAGCAGCTTATTGTTCACAATCTCGAACTGCGCTGGAGTGAGGTCACGCTTTGCCCCTGCCAGCCACTCCCTGACCAGGTTAAAGCTCAGCTGTTGACCAAGCGGAAGGACCTCAACATAGTTGTCCTCGTTAGGGTAGAGAGTCTTCAGTGTTTCGAGAATATCGTGTTCATATGGAAGAGTGGAAAGGACCAGATGGACATGTGGAGGAAGAGTCTTTGGAAGCCATGCCAGGTTGTGAGCTTTGTGAGCAGAAGCCAGTTGATCGAGGGAATCCAGGAAAATCACCAGTGGCTGTTCCTCAGTAGCAGTCTGCAAGAAAGACACAGTTGGCCATGTTAAAAAGTTACGGTAATTGGCTTAACCATAAATAATATTACTCAATCCAGATCCTTTGTGTCCATAGGTCCCTCTCTATGGAATAGACTTCCTCCTTCTCTATGCTCTACAATACTCTCTGGTAGCATCTCTTCCTCTTTCTCTCACCTTAAAACCTTCCTTTTTTTCTCTCACCTTAAAACCTTCCTTTTTGCTCAGAGTACCTCCCACTGGGAGCGCTTCTGAAAGGCTTATGCTATGAGAAGCGCTTTATAAATGATCAAATACAATACAATACATTATGCAACAGTGTTCACACATCTCTCTACATGTGTTTCCATAGTGGGTCCTCGCTCGCCTAAGGTAATCGTTTTACAGAACTACAAGTTACTGTAATTGGCTTAACAATATTTACAAGATTATAAGTAAGCATTAACACTATAACGACAAGCTACATTGGTTTTCCAGTTACATTTAGTACACGCTCATTGTTAAAGTGTTAAGCAAACAATGCCAGAATAGCTGGATTCTACTGAACATACTGTATAAATAGAGTAAAATACTATGCCATAGAGTACAGTGCAAGGCAATTCAATACAAAACAATACAATGCAATTACAATACAAAACAATGCAATATCATATAATTTAGTCCAGAGACAACAACTGTTGACAATGTCCCACCTTGAGAATGTTATGAAAGTAGGCAACGATTCCGGGATAGTCGCCAGGGATAGCAAAGGTGTCACCACCCATCAGCGAAGTTATGTGCCAGCAGATGTTGCCGAGAACGAGACGAATGCTGCACGAGTGAGATGTTGTTCCTGCAAATTAAGAAACCTAACTAATTATTTAAAATCTAATTAAAATTAAAATGAACAAAATAGTTAAACACGAATTTAAAATGAAAATAATAAAACTAATGAAACAATTATGGAAACATTCCAAGCAACAAAATCTACTATCAGTAGATTAGACTTGCAGATTAGAATAGTTATTCTAGCACACTGAGCTATCACATGCATTGGACCTTCGTCTTGGAACAAACTTTCCCTCAATACACATACTGTTTCATGCAGGTCAGCACAGCACAAATTCTATGCTTGTCTTAAGTTGCACATACAAGTAGTCAGATTCATTAGTTATCCATGAATGCAGAGCCTTTCAGATGCACTTGTTTTCTTACAAACATATACCGACATACACAACCAGATGTAACAAACATTCTATCGAATTGAAAAAAAAAATAACCTCTAAATACTGGTAGCTAAGGCATGAAGTTAATCTTACCTACTGGATTTCAACTGGACTTTTCAAAAGTATTATTATGATTGTATACTGCAATTTTGCATTATACCTGATATCTATGTCATACTGATATCTATGATATTATTATGACATTGGAGTCAATGGATGGGAGTGTATTAGAAGGAACTGAAGTCTAGTGAAATATGACACATAGAAGTCACTGGAATTGATATGACAAAAGACTTTCATAGAAAGTCTTACCGAGAAATTTAACGACAATAGCCGGGCAACAGTGCGTGAGCCACTGCCTCACAAGACTTGCAGATTTGGCAATCACCGACGTCTTGCCGCTCCCAGACAGTCCAAAGAGGACCAGCGGCTGGACAGCTGGCTCCGAAAGGTAGATCCGGATCCTCTCCAGGATGTCCTCACGTCCCTTGAAGACGACGCTTCGCGTACGACACATCGTGAGGTGCTGCAGGATTTCGACGGCCTGCGTGTTGCGCGAGATGTTGCGGACGTTTGACATGGCATTCACGATGAGGCGCTGCATCCTCTGCTCGAACTCTAAACAGAACCGTTCGAGGTATTTGGGATTCTCCGTCGGATTACTGTTGAATGGGTCCGTCCACGTCACCTAAATATCAAAAATATTTCCCAATGTTTATAACATTACATAATTTGAGCTGACATTGTGCAGTTTACTGCTTTGTAAGCAATATTGATGTAAAGTCAGGGCATTCGTCCCATACTAATGATGACTTAGGCTACTTATTTCCACATTGCATTTTTTTATTACACTGGCTGCCTATCAAAGAATCCAGTTAAAAATGTCTCGTATAATTCACAAGAACTCACCAGCTGACCTATGTCTTCTCCTTGCTCACCCCTTGTACCAGCAGATCCGAATAATACAAAATCAACAAAACCAACGCTTGATCCATGACTCTCGTGCCTCGTGCCAACAGTGTTGGGCTTTTGGGCATACTTAGTGGCCGCTTCAAAGCTTTGGAATTCACTGCTCACTTAAATGTGCGTTCTGTGAGTTCCCTAATGTCACTCAAGTTTAAACTTAAAATTCATCTCTTTCGGCCTTCTAGTCACCGTAGCCTGACTTCTGGTTTCCCAGACCCATCGGATTTGACCAGGCTTCCCAAATGACTGCGTATTTTAACTATGGTTTCATTTGATGCAATTAATGATTGACGCCTTGTACTACGATAATGATGCCACAGAAATAATACAACTAGACGACACTAGACCTCGAAATGTTGGATGTTGCGTCGGTCCTTGAGCACTGGGAGGATCTTGTCCTTGAGCAGAAGGTTCAACATCTGCTGGGCATCCTTGTCAACATTCGTTGTGCCAGGCAGAAGATCGACGAACTTCTGTGCACGCTTCAGTTGCAGGTGGTCCTCAAGGTTCATGATGCGACGCGTTATGCAGAAGCTCGTGCTGTCCGGATTCGGAGACTGGAGCATTCCTTTCTCAATCTCGTACTCGGTAACTGAGATTCAAAAAAAGAGAAAACGAATATTAATTAATGATATATCATACACCAGTTTAATGTCACAATTAATATTATACATCCAGGACATGGAGCCTTCCAGTTTACAGTTTTCCAGTTACACCTATACACAACATTGATGCACACATAGTCTTCTTTGACGAAACAGATCATACAACAGCAGAATCACCACCATACCAGAAACTTACTATAAGACGCTTCTTTATAACACAAATCATGGCAGGGGACATAGACCTCAATATTAATTCACCACTATAAAATAAACCCATTATAAAATGACCCTTGTTATAAAGCTGCTTTTATATAGCTCCCAAAGACAACATTGTAACAAGTTTCTGGTGTAACAATAATAATAATGATAATAATAATAACAATAATAATAACAATAATTCTTTCCGCATACTGCTTTGTGTCCTTGACGTTAAAAACGCATGGCACAATTAACCAGAAAGGCCTGGCTTTCTTTCAACAACCTTGGCCACCACCTTGCCCAGATAACTGGAGACAACAGAGAAACTAATGTTCTCTACCAGCGCTTATCTGTCACCATCCGACGCTTCAACACAATCGCTTTTTACAGCACTTTTGGTAATCAGCATGCCATCAATGAAGACAAGCCATCTCAGAATAATGCTATCCCTAATTTTTTTAAATCCTAATGGATTACAAGTACATCAGGTAAAAAATAATAATAGTAATAATAATAATAGTATCCAGACCATTTTTAATCAATTTTCAAGTTGGGATTAGACTTGCCTCGAATAAAAAATGATAACAATACTAAAACATTTATACAGTGCTATAATGCAGACAAGGCCGAAGAAGAGTGCTGAGAGGCCCAAGAAAAGGCCACTTTTGACATTATTCAATGAAGCTGCACATTGAAGGTCACTAAAGCAGTAAGCGGTGCAGTAGAAGTGCCGAAATGTAAATACAGACACGTAGCAGACCTGAGGCAAAGAAGAGATCTTTGTCTCTTTGGGTCAGTCGTCCTTGTTCGAGGCAAAGAAGGACTCCCAAACGAAGGATGTGAAGCAGCTGCAGAAAGACTTTCTCCCACTCGCGCCGTGCGGTCTCCTGCAACTCCGGATTATCCTGAAAGAAAAAATGCAGCTGAAGTAAGATTCATTGCACCAGAAGTCATCACAATCCTTTGTCAGCTGTTCTTGTCCTTCACTTCCCTAGTTAACTGCTCGTTTACTTTCATAATAATCATTTGTATATCTTTTGTTAAACTGTTCTGGATTTCTGGCTCAATAAATGAATTTGATTGATTGATTGAAGTACACTTAAAACTCATCTGTTTCAGCTTGCTCATCCTTCATAGATTGACTTACGGTTCTCTGACTTCTCTGACTTACCAGACTTCAACCTGACATTTATAAAAGATCTTAACTTCAAGTGTGATTGCACTTGAAGTGACCATCAATTCATTTATACGTTCTGGACGTTTTTGACAGGTTCCTGTTTATTATCTGGTGGGCCAAGTGCCTCTTTTCGTTGTCTGAAGACCTCTTTCTTTTCTCTGGGTCTTTCGCACTGGGAGCGCCTCTGATTGGTGTGCTCTGCGAGAGGCGCTATATAAATTGATAGATACAATACAATATACCTTATGCATTATAATAATGGCGCCACAGAAATCACTACGTAAATCAGACAATAGGTTATAGATTAGATTCGGATTCACAAGGATTAAATATGATTACTTGCAGCCCAACAGACATACGCAAGTGTACCAAGAATATGAGAAGAACCAGACAAGAAACAGCCTAGAGCAAGATTTCCTTGAAAACAAGAATCAGTCAGATATAAGCAACACAGAATAAGAATGTTCAGAAAAGGAGAACAATAGTTGCAGATAATGGTCGCAGAACAAGAATTCCTGGAAAATAGAAATCGAGATCGCATGCAAGATGGCAGAAAAAGAATTTGCGCAGCGAAAAACCACAGTTGCGTGTCAAGTTCACAGAGAAAGAATTCCTAGAAGGCAGTAAACAGCAACACATCTAAGACTACCAGACATGAATTCTTCGAAAGCGACAATTGCTAGCGCCTGTAAGACTAGTCAAGAAGAATTCCTCGAACGAGATGATTGTAAAAATTGCATAAAGTACCTTATTGTTGAAGTTTTCGATGATCGAGCTGATTGGCTGGAGTGTGTAGACACTTGGTATCACGTTTGTGTCTTTTTTAAACCAGGTCAAAAGCAACGTGACATCTTTTCCGTTGCGTAGCAACGATTCTCGCATCTTTTCAAACATCTGAGCATCAATTGTTGACGGGAAAGGACGGTAGCCATACTTCTGGCCAAGAAGTGCCTAAATACAACAGATGAATGCAAATTTCCTTATTTCCTTCTTTAATTTATACGCACTTTCTGCAGTGTGAATGAAAATGTTTGCTAAGTGTCAATCGGGTCCATCAAAGTGTGAGTAAATTAGTGGGTTTTGACAAGAGATTTAAATTGTAGCAAGTTGGAACTTTTGTCGTGGACAATTTCAAAATAATAATAGTGATAATAATAATAATACTAATAAATACTAATACTAATACTAATACTAATACTAATACTAATAATAATAATACTAATAATACTACACTAATAATAATAATAATAATAATAATAATAATAATAGTAATAGAGACCAATTTTAATCAATTTTTAATTTGAGGTATTAGACTGTATGTGGGCCACATCAACAAACTGTGACTGAAATAACAATTGTCCTGAACAAAACAGGCTCCAGAAGAGAGAGACAGTCTAGGACAGCAATATGGAGTTAGTATACTATAAAGATGCGACAGAAGAATGACATTCACTATGATCGTCTCTTTTATTGACACATGATAGTCTAGTGGTTAACAAGCTGGACTGCCAAGCAGGAAGTCAGAGGTTCTAATTCCCATATGGGCAAAAATTTCTTTAGAGATTTTGGCTCCACTTGAACCTCCTAGCCGACTTAGCTATAACGAGTACACTGTTGGTGGTGAGATCAGACGGCGAGGGAGAGGACTGGTTGCCCGCCCTCATATGCTCAGGCTACGACAAATGTAGTCACTAACACTTCATATCCATGGCTTCCTCTCACATTAAGTTAAAAGACTGCTCTTATTCTTCTTCCTCTTCTTCTTATTGATCCCAGTTCGAATGATAAAATCTGTACCATAAAACAGGATGCCAAAGGCACAACCAGAACGAAGAAAAGTCCCACTTAGCAGTGGCGGCGCCACCTATACTTGCGGTACGGCTTTGGCCGTACCACTGTTTAATGTGGTATGGCAACAACATATTTTTGCCATACCATTGCCATACCACTTTTTGCCTGCTATAAGCTAGAAAATACTTTTAATCCATTTAAACGTGTATTTTAGATTACCAAAACTGGCATGAAACACTGTCAATAGGCCTATATGCAAAAGGCATCAGCTTAAAGAATGAAAGAATGGATAGGCCACCTTGTTTGATGATAGACTGACATTGTCAGGTAGAAAGTGTGTCTTGGCAGTTTCCTTTATATGGCACTACATAAACTTACATTTACATTACAATTACATCTGACTAAGCTGTCCCATTAACAGTAAAGTTACAAATACCATTGAAATTCATGAATACGAAGGAAGAAAGGGATTTTAAAACCTAAGACAGTCACAAAGGTGACAAGAAGATGGAGAGAAGATTGGCAAAAGGTGTGACTGACTAAAAAATGTCTTCAGACGTTTTCTAGTCACTGCATTACGCCCACACCAGAGTAAATCTGCCCATCTCATGTTCTGGATGCCTCAGCGGTATGCATGCTTAAACTGTTGCGGCACAAATATCGGCTGTTGGATGATAAGGCCTTCACCCATTTCGAGTGCCAGTTATTTCTGCGCCAAAGGAAGCCGCAAATAGCTTTGGCTGTTAAACGAAAGGGCGAGAACAACGAGATTTAATCGCCTCAAAGTTATTCGAAGGTGTTTCATAATCCCGCTGAATACTTGCCGAAGTGGTGTAAAATATGTTGAGGGCAAAAATTTATACCAAGCCACAACCAGTTGCGTTGCTAGGAACAGATTTCACTATCCATGTGCAAATTTAGTTCCGGGGGAAATTCGTTCTCGACGGAAAGAGCGTATTCTCTTTAGTCTGAACCTAATTTACGAGCCACTGAGTAGCCTTTATTCGCATCTGATGAGTGCACATGCATTACGAGGTAAAGAATAATTAGACTGATTGTTAGAGACCTGAAAACAGATTAAATAGGCCTACAACCATATATAATTTATGAACAACCGGCATTTAAAAAAATAAATGTAGACTAACTATTTTTGGAAATTTTATAACTCATATTTTGGTCATCATGTAACGTCACATGACGCTTTAAAATCACACGGCTATCAAAACATTTTGCATTGGCATGCACAAATAAAATCTGAATATTATTTTATTTGTCGCAATTAGGACATAATGCCACGTCATTCACATCAACCAATCATTAGGTGCTTCGAAACATGTTTTGAACTGGAACGTATTTGCACGGGAACACATTTTGCACCATACCGTTCGGCAAACATAAACAACTAAAACAAGTAGCATTCGTCGCTGCAAAAATTCCTCGGCGCATTCCACGAATATCCGCGCAAACACTCGAGAAACACGCAATCCGACTTATCTCTGTCATAGATAGAATATCTTGGTATGCACAGGTGCAATATGCCGCGCACTCTCTGCTGTACGTTTAACGATATCCCTGAGTTCGGTTCAAAGGTCGATTGTTGTCTGCCGTGTAAAACCTAAGTATGACGTCGTTGACACCAATCCATTCCAAAACGCATTCAGGCCTACCTCTGTCAAATGGCAAACATATAGTATCGGGGTGCGTAAGTTTACTGGCGTCGTGAAGGTCGTTTAGGGTCAGGTTAGGCGTCGTGTGAGTCGGTTAGGGTCAAGTTACGCGTCGTGACTCCTGAGAGTCGGTTGGGGGTAAGGTTAGGCATTGTATGGGTTGGTAAGGGTTATGGTTAGTGTCGTCATTAGAAAAATGGTACCTTTCGTGCAGCATGCAAAAAGAAACCGTAGGCCCTATATTACCAGAAACTGACGCACCCCAATGCTACATGTTTGCCAAATAACTGAACTCAAAGAAGCAAAATTTTCAAACTCTGCTTCAAGGTTTTGATAGTAAAAAATAAAAAATAAACGTTAAGCTGATAAATCTAAGAACCAAATCTAATCTACGAACTTCTACAGTGTCACTATAACTCATACATGCATATATATGGAGATGGAATCAACGGCATACCATTAGGTATTAAGGTAATTTGTTAAATGCTTGTAACACATCATTCCTCAGGAATATGGTCCTACAAGGCAGGATCTTTCAGCTAATGCACAAATGCAACAACCTTACTTCAACCATAGTTTACTTCAACAAATACAGCAAACCTGAAGACCCCCATATTACATACTGGCACATCACGAATGGTATTCAAAGAGCAATCACGGAGGCGAAAGGCTGGCACACGTGCTAGCTGCATTTGCCTCATTTGTAAACAAATTCAAGATTATTAAAACACCACCAACAACACAACTGTGATTAGAGACAGCGTACTCTGACAGTTGATTAATTACCTTCAATTAACAATTTTATAAATAAACCACACCATTTCCTCTATATCAAGACCTTGCAGCAACCTTAGCTCTGAGAATATCTTACCACACACCACACCATTGAACACACTACTTACCATACATTACCATACCATACCATACCATTCAAAGCGCTACAATCAATACTGGATAAGATCAGTCTCGACAGCTGAAAGAGGGAGGCCCCCGCAAGTGAAGTAGAAATTTCGAACACCTTTCTGCCCTGACAGGGACTTGAACCCTGACACCTCATCTGAGTCCAGCAAGCGAACCACTTATACTTGACACACTAAACTGAACAGCGCCATTTCCAGGGCCAGCCATGCATAGACCAGGCAGGCGTTTGCGGACCAGCAGAAACCCCACAGGGGTCATATGCATAATGCAAAAACGAGCCTCCTCTGATTACATATACACGATTTCTCTCTCTCGTTCCAAGACGACGCTGCACATTATCAGACAACGTTACATCATAATAGGAAAGCAGAACCCAGCTGCTCGCCACAAGATTAGATTAGATTAGATGAAACCAGATTTACTCCGGTCTACCCTCTAAGCCACTGACCTTTTCACGCATTCCTCCTCTCCCTATTCCATTCCCTTCCCTCCCAAGTCGTTTGGGATGCATGGCGGGGCGTAGCCTCTCCCGACCAGATGCCAACCTCCCCTCTGTCAAAAGTGGGTGCCCCCTTTCACTCCACCGATGACTCATGAAGGCCCAGAGGGCGACCAGAGTCCTGTAAAAACCGGCCAAATCAAATCCTCATCATCCTATGCCCTAATTAGGAAGCCAAATGCAGTGGTGTAGCACCCCCGTTGAAGCAGACTCCTTGTTTATACCCTCTCTTGTCCCTTACAATCTAACACTTAGGCAGGCATGCAGAGGAAACTAAAAAGGGCTTTGCCAGGATTAAAACTAAGTAAAAATTCTCAACGTTTTCACACTTAATCGTTCTCAACAGATTTTCCATTCCCTTCCCTTAGTCTTTCCCTTCCCTTCCCTGGTCTTCCCCCCTCCTTTGTCTACCATTCCCTTCCCTGGTCTTCACGTCCTTTTCCTCCCTTCCCATCGTAGGTCCTAATTAGCTTTCCCTCAAGTGAGTATAACCCCGCTGAGTTAAGCCAGCCACCTTAAAACCTCTTGTGACCCCATATAACAAGCCGCCAATTAGGAATGGCAGTGGAGGAGAAACTACAATGGATTTTAGGCCGAGATGAATCAAGCCATTACTGAAGGAACCTCATGGACTGATTTACGACGTCATTCGATCCGTTATGCCTCTCACTTGACTCGTAAAATACACGCAAGACTCGTCTCGCATATGCTGGCATAAATGCAGCCATACCTTTGCCACCCTATCATATAACGACCTTGTATGATAACGCGGTTGTGTTACAGCAATATGGCAGTCGAAAACGTGGCATCGAAATATAGAGTTCTGTAGTGTGCATTAATAAAACTAAAATACATATGACAGGTATGCATGCATGCATATACCACTATCGACATATACATGATTTATATGTAATGCATGCATCCATAGACACTTTTTCGATATGTTACAACATTACTTCTCCCTACCCTAACTGATGTTGAGAGTCAAAAAAGCAATTCTCAGTCAGTTTTGTTGTTTAGATTAAGATGACGACAGATGGAAGAGATTGCAGTTGTCTAGTTTTCACTCTTTAAAAATAACAAATTTGCCCCTTTCACCACCCAAAGCCCAAGCCAGAGTCTAATCTATACCCCCCACCCATCTGAGCAATTGGGCAAGTCAATGGACTGGTTTCCAAACTGGTTGGGGTTGCCCACTGAACTTCAAAGTAAAATTAAGGTTGTGCAAAAACAAGTAATTCAAAAAGGTAATTAAAGATTAGACAGCAAAAAAACCATCAAAACAATCACAGATCCTAACTCGTTTACTAAAAGCCAGCAAAAGGCAGAATCGGTTAAGTTAAGTATGGTCTGCACTATATAGTTAACTGTCTCTCCCTGTTGTAAACTTCTGGTTATGCTACTGTCATCATCGACGCCCAAAGACCGCGCTATGTCTGTTTTATTCGTGGCCTAATAACGAGGCGCGTCACACGCACCAGGGA
The DNA here is from genome assembly GCA_020284085.1 of Aporrectodea caliginosa. NCBI lineage: Eukaryota > Metazoa > Annelida > Clitellata > Crassiclitellata > Lumbricidae > Aporrectodea > Aporrectodea caliginosa. The sequence goes on from JACEVL010001076.1 coordinate 193,588, forward strand.
GGATTCCGCGGTAATCGTGATTCACGCCGCGGCGGTCGTTCGACCGACCGACCGACCGAGCGATGCAGCGATTACCGGGAAACACTTTGCGTACGCCAGACACGTCCGATTGTCAACGAGCCACCGCCTCCAACTCCTCTGCCTTCCTCCTCCTCCTCCTCCTCCTCCTCCTCCTCCTCCTCCTCCTCCTCCTCCTCCTCTAGTTTCCAAATAACCACCACTTCGCAGAAACCAAACCGTGGTTACTCTGTTACCGAGGCGGGGTAGTGGTGAAATCAGATAGAATTCCCATGTACTTCATTGTCGGAATTCTATCTGGCGTCATTTGATGCGACGATCGAACAACGCCTTGTGCTATATAAGTCGCTATTGTAGATTAGAGTAAGGGCGTCTTTACTCTTTACGTAAAATTTATCAATGCACAATTCCTGTAAAAGGGCGGATCCAGATGGCTATTTTGGGGGGTACCTATAGCAGAGGGTACCTATATAGCAGAGCTTCGGCATACGAGAACAGTCCCAAGTGTTGGTTACAAAAACTCGTACATCTGGTGGAAGGTCACTCCGGGCAGATAAATGTTCCAACGAGCACAACGTTGCGTTTATATCGAGGTGATCGTGCAAAAGGGATAATAAGGTCACCCGGGTCGAGGAGCGAAGAATTCTGGGCCCAGCCAAACGTGAAACCGGGGAAGAAGCTCCCGCAAATGGGCAGATGTGTTTCCCAACTATAGCATCACCACACCCACTTCAACATCTGAGTTAGTTAGTTTCCATTGTGTAACGACATCTTATGGCTGCCATGGCCTTTGACGTCGTCCTGCTCCGTTTTCCCGGCTTTGGACTGGCACTATCTGGCACTAGCAGCTCTGCGGGCAGTGGCGCGAGTTCATTCAAAACTGATCACATCAAGTTGACATCAACTTCACCGTCAAAGGTCAATTATCCCTCCAACATGACTGAAATAGAAACCATGTCATTCATATACCTGACAGATTTCCAACATACGGGTGATTGTAAAAATAAGCATTTAATATTCTAATATCGTTTGAAGCACATCCGCCCGCTTGAGAAGCTCTTCCGTATGGGGGACACGTCCAGAACTTGAAGTTGCAGGCAAGTTAAACTGTTGTCATGCGGGCAAACAGTTTGTGACAGCCTATAACGAGAACTATAATCCCATTCCCATATAATCGAACGTGGTCTAACATCGTCTATTATAATTATTATCCCACATAGTCAGTCGGCCGTCAAGTATAGAGCCAGGAAAACACTTAAACACTCGAGCGTTCAAGCTCTGGCTTAAGATTAGCTAACGGACCGACGGTCGACTATGTAATGAGCTGTCGGTCACCTATAGATGTAAGAGGCCCACTTGAAGTGTAGTGTTGTATTGCCCCAAGGCGCCTCTACTTATAGTTATATATGTTATAAATGCATATATATAAATACACTATATATATAAATGCAATATATTGATATACATATATATTTCAATATATATATATATATACATGCAAATAAAGTATACACGCTTACTCACACAAGCACACACACACACACACACACACACACACACACACACACACCTGTGTGCCAATATAAACTGCCTATGAACTTGTCTGGATTCATTTGAATTCCTTACATGGAGTAGTGGAAAGCTGCACACTTGGAAAGGCAGAAACTCATTAAATATTGAAGGATAGCGATTACATCATATATGTGCTGATGCTGCACTACGATGGATACAGTTGAAACATCCCTGGAGCCACCCAATTATTGAAGCACTTTTCGCATGGGCAGTAGTCTTATAGGACCGTGTGATAGTTTACTAGTTCAAACTCTTGCCAAAACAGAGAGGTTCCAAGATTTCTGAGCCATTAGCGCCCCCTAGCGAAACCATATATATAGTAAGTGCACCAACAATACAGTGTTGGTGGGGAGATTAGTTGATGACAGACAGAGACAGAGAGAGACAGAGACACAGAGCCGGCCATCCACTCTCCGGTGTCATAGGTAAGAAAAACGAAATTGCTTTCACTTTGGACCAATAGAGCTCTGCCTTTCACAGTGTCTTCATCTGTTGTCATTATCTTTTTTATTTTCTCCTCACCTTCTTTAATGGCTTCGTTCAGTGTAGACTGACAGTTTTGGTCTCCCTCAGCCAAAACCTGGCTACGTATCCGAAGATGGATGTTAGCATACTGAATTCCTTTGACTTTTTATGTTACCAGAAAAGAAGCCGACGTCAACACACCAGGGTTATGTGGGGAGAGAGACAGACAGACAGACAGACAGACAGAGACAGACAGACAGAGAAACATATAGACATACAGTATGATACAGACAGACAGAAAAACACAGCACAAGAGCAGACAGTACACAATCTGAATGAATTACTAAAGACCGACAACCATGACTAAAAATAGACCACAGGGTGTAACCACACGAACTTCATTCAATAGAGATCTGCTAAAAATAGCAGTTCAACCTTTTCGCCCGTTCACTAAATGCCAGAAATTAATTCCTTTACAGGCGGTTCTTTTGATAGGTTCATAAAAGGTGCTACATGAATGCTTTCATACATACATACACAATGCACACACATCTTCACATTGACATAGTGCATTGTGGGACCTCTTAAACACACACACACAAACACACACACACACACACACACACACAAATACAAGGGAGTCTTGTTCCATACATGCAAACGTACACACACACATATACATGTATATATACATGCAAACACACATGCATACAACAGGATGCTTATTTTAATCGGGCAAAATCCGGAATCGAGACCAATCTGACACAATTATATTCGAGCCACGGTTCGTCTCCATCATTACACCGTCTGACCCCCTTACAAACAACCTCATCATCTGCTCGTCATCGAACAAACGACAATCCCAGCATCGTGCAACGGAAATCCAACTGCCAGTTCAAAGGACATCCGCCGACCGACGTCAGTTCAAAGGGAGGCCGACAGACGACCATTAACAGTCCCAACTCCATTTCCATTTCTCCTCATATTCAGCAGAAAACAAAAAAGCCTGCACTCGTTCCATCCCACGGTGGTTCCTGACAGTCAATTGTATACCATGACCCAAATCAGATTACCTGGGTGGTATGATACAAGTGGTTCCATGGATCCACCCTTACACACCTTGTCTTTTCTTCTTCGCCGGCTCACATCATCCCTCCCCAATGTCATTCTTTGTTCTTAGTTAAAACCCCTGAAAACTATTATCTTTGGACCTAAAGCTTCAGGCCCACACGGAGCAAATGGTGACCCCAGCTATGGCTCAATGAACCTTTTTGTATTGTATTGTATTGTATTTGAACACTTGTTATAGCGCCCCTACCAGATTTCCCATTCAGAGGCGCTCCCGACTACTGCGCGAACACTGAGTTTCACGCACATGAGCAATTGCGAGTGAAGGACTTGCCCAGGGTCCCTACGCGGCGCGACTTTGAGGTGGATTCGAACCCGCAACCCTCCAGCTGCAAGGCACCGAACATACCCCTAAACCACCGCGCCCCAGTTGTATTGTGATGTGTTGTATTGTGTGTTGTATTGTACTCCACGTTTATAATGCGACCGAACTTTATCTATTATAAACCTTAGCTTAACTTGCCTTACCTTAACTGAATGAGCCTTACGTCACATCTTGGGCGTTACCTCACATCTTGGGCCTTACCTCACATCTTGGGCGTTACCTTATTCAAACTTACCATAACTTACCTTACCATATCATAATGTCCTTTAATTGACCGTTTCTTGTTTATGGATGCGTCATCATATCACAGACTTCTAATAATAAATCATGTCCTCCTACTACAACAGACCTAGAGGTTTGTAAATCTCTATAAATAGGTTATACGATTAAGAAGAGCTCTACAAATAGGTTATCGTTGACGATGTCTGTCGTCATTAGGCAACACGTGGCCAGAGACAGCTGATCACTCATAACTGATAACTGATCCGCCTGAATCATGATAATCATGACCGCTTAGTTTTATGACGAGTTCCTAGCAACGTCGATCGAATAATTACTTGCAACATTTCAGTATTGGATAAAAAACCCACTGTGTCCCGAAATAGACAAATCGTCATTGAGCCACTTACGGAAAGAAACTTAGGTTACTGAATTGTTTATCGGTGTCCCATCTGTGCTTCAGCCGAAAGGTCCTGCAACCACCTGACCATGCCTCTGAAGACTGCTGTTGAAAGTAGCATGTAAATGCTATATGAATTTCATAGATAGATGATAGACAGATAGTTGTAATAGAACACTTGTACAGCTTTTCTTAAGAGCTTTGCTGATTTGATAAATATACTGAGTGACTATCATACTTCAGAGAACAATTGTCTCACAGAACAATTATCTTATAGTACCTCCATATTAAAATACATAACAGAATGACTACGGAACATGAACATTACCAACACACTTCCTCCAACCCTCCTTACCAGCTGAAGGAATTCCTCAGCACAACAAAACCTAGGTTCGTTACCCTGGAATCTAGGAACTCTAAGACTTACAATGCCTCGTATACCTGCAGGGGATCTACTGGGACTCCATATATAGCCAGCATCAGCATGCACTTGCCGTGTAGTCATTAAGTAAGTCACTTGAGAGTCTGGGTCATCCAGAACCCCTATAGCCTACTTACACGGCTCGCCTCAGGACATCTATCATAACAATGGTTTACATTTAATAGTGAAGTTATTTCAATATAACAACTTGTACTTAGGAATTATGAATCACGGAGTACGCGTGTCTACCCACACCCAGCCAAAGGCTGTGCAGCCCAGCCTACGCAACAACTACTAAGCATGCAACTGACTCTCCAGCCAATGAAATACACTTTTCACGCCTCTGTATCGAGGGACTCGAGAAAACAGCCATATACTGTTGATTGAGAAGCCTGTCAAGGACTTCTGACGCCTGGTATTATTATTCTAGCATCCCCGAATACCCCCCACTCGTCTCAATAAAACCAAATCAGACCCCAGAATAACCAGCTATAGACACTGTTCTTTGCAATTTCATACCTGGGAATTTAGGTGCACGAAAGTTGCCAGAACATCGAAAAATAGAGCCTGATATCTAGGACTTCATAAAATCAGATCTTGTTATTTAGGATCTGGAAATCTACGACCTCAGGCAAAAGGGCCTGGAATTTGCAACCATGGAATCTAGGACCATGGAAAATAACAGAGCTGAAAATATGTCAGAAAACAGGGCATGCTAATCTAATACCTAAAAATCTGAAAATCTGTGATTGAAGAACCTTGGAAAAATGGCCTTGGAATTAGCGACTTTGGCATGGAGTGCCTTGGAATCTAGGACCTTGAAGGTTAGGACCTAGCAATTATGGACCTCGGAATATAGGACCTGAGAATCGTGGGCAAAGGAATCTAGCACCTCGGCAAACAGGACCTGAAATTTAGGACCCAGCTAGGACTCTAGAGCATATACGGCCAGCACCTATAGCAATCCCTGCATCCAATAGCTTCGTACAGCCCATCGAGGACTCTATCCATACCACAGATCATATCAAGAGAAATTATGTAAACATAAATCACGTAACCTAAGTTGCCTCTTTACACCTGGGATGTATACGAGCTCCAGAATAAGAATAATTTCTCTCCTAAGACTAGATTGGTAACGTTATATAGCTCTGCTGCTGCACAAACAGCCAGTGCGATTTCACTGGAACACCAACGGGGTTCATATTACTACCACCACAGTATTAGACTTCACAGCTGTCTCACTAGTCATTCGATGTAAGTGTACACTCGTCTTACTGTCATAGTTTAACAAGTTGCTGCTAACTGTTGACTTGCATCTCTACTTACATGTGTGCTTACACGTGCGACAGGGCGCCAAACACATAATGGTCCTCATACCTTGGATTTTCTATGACCTCCAGAATAAAGCGTCCTGGTACTGTACCTCAAAAGCAAGGGATCTATACCCAGCACCATAGAATTAAAATGATGCAACAGGTCGGCGTTAATAACGAAGCATCCATCTTTAGGTATCATCAATGCATCATCATGACAAATGGTAAAAGGAACAGCAGTCTCTGAAGGTATTACTCCGAGAGCCAGCCATGGAAATTCAGGGCCAGTAACTTCATTTTTTCTTAGCCTCAGCCTATAATAAGGGATGGGTGACCCGTTTTCACATGTGCAGCCTGTTCTTCCAACGGACAATGTGCGGTCACTGTACACATTTCATCTGGGGTTCACAATGCCCTAATCAGGGCACATAATATAGCGCATTTTAAAGTACCTCACAAAAGTACTGAAGAACCTCACAAAATCGGTGGCAATTGGAACAGCAACCTTCCCATATATTTCTGTTATTGTGGGATACTGGACCCCACCTCTGGGCTAACAGTCCAGCACGTTAACCACTAGTAGTGTTGTTTTCGTTAACGATAACTAAAACGAAAACCTTCGTTAACGAAAACAAAAGGAAGAACCTCACAAAATCGAGGAAAAACGTGGCTAATTGGAACAGCAAACTTCCCATATAATATTTCTGTTATTGTGGGTATACTGAACCCCTAAAAGCTGTATGCGGGAAAAGTATTGCCAGACTCGGCGAAATAACTAAAACTAATAATAACTAAAACCCCTAACATGTGAAACTAATAATAACTAAAACTAAAACTTTGGCCGTAAGCGCCTCTGAGTAGGTTTCTTGAAGACTAGCCTACTATCATGTAGGCTACATGTATATATCTCGTAACCAACGAACTGACACCTATGACCCCGGAGTGACCATCATGCAACGGATCGTTGGTAACAGCATATCTAGGCACGGACGACAACGAGAATGCCTAGCAACAACACACGGCCCATTACTACCAGGCCTCGGTAGCCATTGCCTGGAGATCTAGGACCACCTCAGCGCAGCAATATCTGTCAACCAGAACACACAGAGCACACAGACGCGTGGCAACAGAACGCCCTCCCCCCCCAGGTCATAGAAACTGAACCGAGTATACCCAGAAGGTAACCTATGTACATTAAAATATTAAAAGGCTGGTCGTATCCATTTCTAGCCAAGGAATATGACAAAGCATTATGAAATTCTCGACATAACTTAATCAAACCTGGATTTATATCTTGCACATTATGAATACCAGCGCTAGGCATATTATTCTTGTCCGTAGGCCATGCTCTTCCTTTGCAGCCATTTCTTCAAATGGGCAATGCAAAAGTACCCGCCATCTTAAAATCTTTTTTTTTCTCCCAGGGTCCTTCGCATTGCATGGGAGCGCCTCTGATTGGTTTGCACTGCGAGAGGTGCTTTAGAAATACTTAAATACAATAATGTGCCAGGTTCGACCTTCAGTGGTTCGACCAGCCAATTGATAAATCAAATTTCGAACACATCTAATTAGAGTTGTCAACGAAATAGTCAACGATCGAAACTCAATACTCAAGGTCTTCAACTCAGTGTTCAAGCTTTCCACCTCACCTCACCTTGGCGAGCTTTTCACGAGTTTTTCACTTGGACCGTTTACCTTGTAGTCAAGTGTTTCACCTTGATAGTTCAGTTTTTCAACATGATATTTGAGATTTTTTTTATGGTTACTGAAGGTATAGTGAAGGCGTTATAGTATGTAGGCCTATCTCTGTTATTAAATACTAGTACATTTAGCCAATTTTACAAAGTACATGTGAACTTCTTTCAAGTGCATAAGTCGATTAAGGTGCATACTAGGTACTACATTTAGCCAATTTTACACAGTACATGTGAACTTCTTTCAAGTGCATAAGTCGATTAAGTGCATAGGTTCAAGACAGTCCTAAGGCTATACACTTAAGAGGTGTTGACTGTACATGCATGCGTATACAAATAAATGTAAGCTACTCCATCTTAAATATGATGAAGAACATAATATTATGCCGAGCAGCAACGGTAAATAACCGTAAAGTTGCAATTAAATATGGCAGGGTTGCCTGCAGATACTTTAGTCTGTGTTGAATAAATTGAAAATAAAAATAAATCGCTCAATAGTTTGATAGGCAGGATACATTATGTCACTTATTTTTAAAAGGTATTTGAGTATAAAGAAATTACATATGCTCTCTTTAGCCACATTTCTGACAATGTACATAATAAACATGCTAACAGAAACACCCTATTACATACATAACTAATGTATATATTCATACTAATACACTAATGTACACATGTATATACTAGACAATATAAATTCATATATTTCCCTAAAATGTTGGTATGTGAAGCATATTTAATTTCTTTATACTGGAATATTGAGGTGAAAAATTAGTATGCATACATACATACATACAAGCACAAGTACACATATACATACATATAATAAAACCATACAGGTATAGTATTGTGACACAAATAAAGTGTCATTAGCAGAAGAAGAGAAAGATCTTTGTCTGACAGTTTGTTGGTCAGCAAAGGGACAATGAATGCTCCATCATCTCTCACTTGAGTTCATCATCGCAGCCTGCAGGGCATCAATTATAACAAAACCCGGTTTCAACCGTACAACAATTAAACCACCTCATCATCCACAGCCAAGAAGTCAACAGGTGCACCAAAACCAATCATCACAAAGCCATCTTCCCCTCTCAACCCTCCCTCCCCCTACCACCACTTGAGGTCAATCGGTGCAACGCTGACCAACCTAACGATATAACACCCTTCGAGGACACCACCGCGATAGGCAGTCAACGAGTACAGCGCATGACCTCTGACCTGCGTCGGGTCAGGGTTAAAAGCAAGACGCCTTTCGAGGAGGTCTTATGGCTGATGTAAAGGCGTCCTTTCTCTCCCAATACAACATAGATTTATTGGGTGTAGTTTTCCCCGGGTTCTGCTTGTCGGCGTCGCGGTCACCGACAAAAGAAAACTTCAAAGGTAGCGCCGACAACCTGTCAAGTAGGTAACTGGACATTTATATGGCGCCTTTACTTCGTTGATATGACAATCGCCGGTGCAGCTAAATGTTAGATAATCGAGCCAGGTTAGTCCTGAGGTACATGCCTGTCCATGGATTAGTACGTTAAGCACTAAGCCGCCCATCGTGTTTGATGTACCGCAAAAGAGAGAAGGTTATAAAGGTGTCCTGCATTTGCATTGCAATGGTCGTGTATGTGCCTCAGCCGAATGATCCTCCCTTCCAACCTAAGGCAACAGCCGCAACACTTCGGTGGTTTTCTGTGCAGACAAAATAGATTACCTTTATCTTTATGCTAATTAGAAACCTTTAGACAGGTGAGTAAACAAACCTTCACCTTTCTTGCCTCTTAAAACCTCTTCAATGCACTCATGCACTCTTCATAACGTCATGTGCTTCACGTCTTCTTTGCTCAAGAGCGGGCTCCAAAAGGATATATATATATATTATATATATTATATATATATATATGTATGTATGTATGTATGTATGTATGTGTGTATATATATAATGAATGCTTACCACGAACGAAGGACCTATGGACATTTTCTTGCAGTTTTCGATCTCTCTCAGGCAGAACTCGACGATCGTATGATCATCCTGTGATTCTTCTCGTAAGCCCCATCGAAGATCGATCAGCTACAATCATGCAATTCATGACTTATACTCCAGTAACGTAATGCAAAGCAGTGCAATGTAACCACACCTTATACACCACATACTGTAGTTCACTATATACGGTAATTTGTATGTAAACTGATCGCACATTACAACATACTACACTACCAGGGTTGTAATTGTAAACTCAATTTATAAATCGCTATACTTAGAAGCTAAGTGAGGCAAGAACAACTTCCAGTTGCCATGGAGACCAGAGAGACACAAGGAGATAGAGGAGCTGTCACAGTGGATTAAGTAAACGTTTAGAGAAATGGAAAGGCGTTGCAAATGGACTGGATGAAATAGGGTCCCACCAAATGGTCCAAAACCACAGTTCCCTTTTTCAAGGAATCACAAATCCGTGAAATGGTGGGACTTGGTTTTGAATTTTGAATGGAAAGCCTAAGGACTGATAGGAGACAGCTATGGTGGAAGAACAACAGGCAGGATGAAGAAGGAAAGGAGAATTGGCACAATAGAGTATAAACTATAGGGTGACACTGCATTTATTTTGTACAACTACAACGCACCAATTTCTATTCAATGGATACAAGCATTTATGTCTCTGTCTGTCTGCTTCAATCTGTCTCTATCTGTCTGTATATCTCTACATTTACATAGCACCGTCCTCCGACAGCATACATACAAACATACATGCAAACATACACACATACATACATGAAGGACTTGCTCACATACATACGTACATATATAGGTGGATCGAACATACATTCAAGGCACATACATACCCCTACAATACATTACTGCATTCAGTTCCATTCTTTCAGTAATCAATATACTTTACTCATCCATTGCTGCCGTCAGCCATTCCTTTGCTATAGTCCATGCAATCACTTATCCAATCATTCACCTGTCCATTCTCTCTCTTTCCTCCAGGGATAATAACGACCTGCAAACATCGGTTGGAGCAAATTGCTTCCTCCACGGCACAATTGATGACAACCGACAACCAACGGAGGAGTCACTAGAACACTGAACCTCTTTCTCTGCTGCAGTAGCGCCATCTATCAGAGGCAATTAGCGACAGCAGATAAAACCTTGACCTGCGTCAGTAACGGACCGAGATTCATCCGTGATTCATCGGCGGCCATGAATCACGCTGGATAAACCCCATTGGGAGTCGTTCACCTCCTACACCCCCAACACCAATGCATTGGCCCATCTGGCTTCCAGATTCATGAAAGTCATGTCTCACTATATGAGATATAAATGTGGCCACTCTTAAACGTACTGTCTGGCAATAGTAGGTACTAAAGTGGCATAAATACATATCTAGTACATTTGTTTGGTGCAGTGGCTGATTGTGAAATGCAGAACTTTTGTCTTTCACCTTTATGTCTGGGGTTTGGAACCCAGTGCATCACGTGAAATTGACAGCTGGTTTGTGAATTGATTCTCTCACAAACGACTAGTTGGGAGTTCAAATCCCAGCCAGATAAATTTATATCGAGATTTTTGATCCACCTGCACCCTAGCCAACTCAGCTATAATGAGTACACTGACCGTACACTATCAATGGGAAGATTAGACGGCATGGAAGAGGCTGCCCACAGGCCCTCATGCCAAGGCTAAGCTTAAATTCGTTTATTTAACGACGCTAAGATAAATGAAGTCGCTAACACTTCATACCCATGATGGCTACACCAGGACTAGCTTAAGGCACTGCTCTTCTTCGTCTTCTTTTTGTATAACGCTAAGGAAAGTTGTGCCATTCTAGGACTGATGTTTAAGTTTCATCTGAAAGACCCTGCCACCTCCAGACCATGCATATGAAGGATTAATGCTAATGGGATGTGAAACAAAAGAGTGATTATTACATTATTATACTATCTGGCCATCATGCCATAACTTAACATTCTTAGTAACTAGATGAATCAGCGCTTCGGTAACACTAATGTCGACTGCTTCGAGACATTGCTCCGAGAAGGCCACAGTTATTAGAATAAGCCAGGGCTTTTCCCGTTGCTGAGCCAGGGCTCCGGAACACACTTGCAAAATCTGTTCACACTGCTGAGCCGCTTGTTTTCCGTATATAACTCCAGCAGGCTTATCCTCCTCTCTGTAAATTATTAATCACTGGATTTGACCAGATTACAAATCCGGTCTCGAGTGCCATTGATTGATGCGAAGTGGATTATCAGAGCAGTTCCACAGAACTTCTAAGAGTGGATCAGAATAAGCAATATCGTCACACTAAGTGTTTGCTGTTTCCATAGATCATTTCCAGGCGCTGGCCGCAGTTAAATTATGATATTAATAAATGTATGAGCTTTCGATATACATCAGTGTCTACTCTCCCCAGACACGTCTTTTAACAGTTCACCACCTGCCTGTAGATTGCTGGAAGGGACAAGTACAAATTGATCTGAGGTCAGTTGATGGCTATCTCATCCCAACGAGGTCAATTCACCAGAGGGCGCTCACGTCATCGCCAGCAAAGTGCTAACTTAGTCACGACGACGACGACGAGGGCAGAGTGACAGACAACATCGCTCAGCCACACTCGCCATCTCATTGTCTGCCTGCAGCAGATACTAATGCTACCAGGAAAGCTAAGTAGGGCAGACATAAAGCACAGTGGTGACTCAAGGCATGATTAATCTAACCTAGTTAATCTAATGTGAGAAAATCTACATCTCCGTTATCATAAAGCACATCAATCTAAAGTAGCTTCAAGCGAAATCCTAATTTAAACATCCTATAATCTACAGCACGTCTGTATCAAACCAGTAGTCTCTTATATAGGCTAAAACTCGCTGATGATTAAGACAATTACGGAGGCGGGTTGAAATTCTGGGGAACCACTGAATAAATTATTTGTCATCCAATAATACGATGTACTTTGTAGCGGTTTCTAAAATAGACCTAATTTATAGCTAATTACTTTTGGTGTCATGCTGCAGCAGACCCAGATGCCGAGGCCCGGCTGTGAATGTGCGTTGTTGTTTTTCTTGGTAATCCTAGCCCTGCACCATCTGAATGGAATGGTACTAGACAATTGCATTGTATTTGTCAATTTGTATAGCGCCTCTAAGAGAACAAACTACTCAGAAGTGCTCAATTAAGTGTGCAGTGTCGGCCGATTGCGTTGGATATTTCCGATAGTCACTGTTGGCTATCACATCACGATATCTGTCCATAGCTTCATCCTCTCCCTGTGGATTCGGACCTGGCACTGAAACTGACCAAATAAGGATATTGCAGACGTGATTTGATATAGCGCCAGTGATTTATCTGGTCTATCTTGATGCAGCTTTGTACGCTGTGAGAAAATTCGGAGATTAACATCACCCACTGAGGTTTGATTGAAGAAGGCTATTGCTAGACAGTCAACACTGCTTTTTCAAGAGTCTCTGTTTATAAGAGTCTCTGGCCAGTCGGCTGAGCTTCGCACACAGACAAAACATGTCCTAGAGCCACATTAGTGATGCGGTGCCACGTTGATGCCAAGCGACAATTCCGAGAGAGCAGCTGCTTCTCAAATACAATTCCACTCGTGCCTTTTCTACTTGGAATTCTATTTCTCTTTCTTCCTTTGTCTGTCTGTCTGTCTCTCTTGCAATCTGTATCTTCCTCTCTCTTTTATCTAGCTACATGTATATATATATTTATATATATATATATATATATATATATATATATATATATATATATATATATATATATATATATCTTTGCTCTTCCTGTCTCTCTCTCCCCTGTCTCTCTTTCTTTGCATCTATATCGTTTTCTCACTCTGCCTGTCACCGTCTCTCTCCTAATCCCAGTCTCAAGTGAAGAGCTGAAGAGTAGCTCTTGGAGTACATCTTTACATCTAAGAGCATCCATCATAACCATCTCAAGCAGATCATAAATACCATTTCCAGAACCAAATTCCATCTATTACCATAACAATTTGCTCTCTCAAGTGCAACAGCTGCAGTTGTTAATTCATCCTTTACTACAGACTAGACCCTACTTATTCAATTACTTACTCAATCAAAGCAACTCTAATTGTTATTATTCTAATTTGCAATTGTAATTTGTAATGCAATTGTATTAATGAGTGTATACTCGATATTCTCCATACTGGACTATAATTACAATTTAGTTTTCTGTTTGGCATTGTACAATTTAGTTTTTTGTTATCAATTGTAGAAATCCAAATTTAAATACTAGAGTTAATATCGGTTTTTTTCAGCAAACCGATTATCAATTGTAGAAATCCAGAATTTAAACCGATTATCGGTTTTATTGGCCTTCATAGAAAATCTGCTAGGTATTACAAGATTAGTGGTGATAAACAAAGATGGCAACCGCTGGGATTCATTGCCTTCGATGACGTTTTAGACGTCAAAAAGTGTTTTAGAGGTTATATATAATTAACTTGTCTCTTTCGATGACATCAAACTTTATATTGGTTTTCATTTTCGCTGTCAAATTTTTTTAAATTTGACGAAATGACTGACGACATTACATTCGAAGTGCCACATCACAGTACCATACCATGGGTAGCGCAGCTACCATTTATTTGCCACAGTTAGTTTGTTCTCATGGTAAACCTTCAAGCTTATAGTCAGTACAAATGCATGAATCATTTCTTAGAATTTTCACTATGAAAATGATTTAAAAAAATTAATTCGATCATCGTTTTGCAATAATAAAAACCGATAATCTTTTCAAAACCGATAATAATCGGATTTCCGATTACCATTTAACATGGATCCTTAACATATACATACACAGATACATACATACATATACACCATCCGTCACTCTCTCGTCCACGCCCTGATTTGTACCATGGTTGACTTCGGCAACTCCATCTTCGCTGGTCTCTCTCTTCACTAAACTTTTCCAAGTTTCAGTCAATACTTAATGCTCCTGGCCGCCTTATTGGTGGTCTCCAGAAGTAAGCTCACATATCTGCCTTCATTCACGAAATATGCAGATTTTCGTCATCACAGATGACAAACCCAGCAGACGCCTAAACGACTATGGTCTCAGTCAGGCTGTCCATCCGCAATCCGTCCCTCACAACTCTCGTCCTCCTACCGAGACCGTCCGTCCGTCCGTCTGCGTGGGAGCAAGCACATGGTCGGTAAAACAAACAGCACAGGCCGCATCAGCAACATATTGATGAGAATATAGGCAAGAGCACCATTGTCAGTCTCTGCAACCGAAACAAGCAACTGAGGAGGCTGAGGCTGATCCCGCTTGGCACAGACAGAACTCGTGGTATAGACACAGGAGCCGAAGAGACCGTAATATGTATATAGGACCAATTAAGCCGTCTGTTTAGACAGAGGGAGCCAGAGGAAACACAATATTCAACAACAATTAGCTATTCACTGCATCAGGAGCTGCGTCCCGCTGACAGACCGACAATGATCGCACAACAGGATGCACCATGTCAATGTCCGTTCCTCAACATCTATATTACAATGTCATGTCGTGTAGTAAAAGCAGGCAGTGTACGTATACGCTGTTCAATGAAGCATACATGTGTATACGTGGGTATGTTGGTGCGTGCCTGTTTATGGTTGAGTGTGCACGTGGTGGGTGCGTGCGTGGGGTATAACGTATACGGATGTTGCGGAGATCTGAAAGAAGGTTCGGCTTTTGCAAAGGCAACTGTCTAAATGACGATGAAGGCAACAGATTCCAACATCAGACGGACTATAGAGACAGACAAAAGAACAACCACCCTATAGACAGCCAACAGCAGTTCGGATTGATGGCATACTGCCTGTCTGTCTGCCAGCCTACCTACCTCTCTGCACGTCTACCTGTCTACTTCGTCATTCTGCCTGTCTGTCTGTCTGCCTAACTATTTCTGTCTATATTTCCGCCTATCTTGTCTATTTCTGTATCTCTGCTTATTTGTCTGTGCATGTCTTCTTTAATGTCTCTTTTATTTCTGTCTACGTCAGCCTATGCCTGTCTTTCTTCTGTCTGCGTCAGCCTGTCTAACTCTCTAAGTCCGCCTGTCTGTCTGTCTGTCTGTCTCTGCCTGTCTGGCAAACATCGATTCATCCACACATACATGTAATAAGTTTCCCCAACAAGTTGCGGGGCATACGTCCATTATGCCCCAACTCCTGAAATTCCGCATTCACCAATGCTATTTCTACTGCACCAAACCGCAACAGGGACCTAATACACAACGATATGTGGACAGGAAGGCAGGCAGGCGGACAGAAAGGCAAAGACAGGCTGAAATAATCGTGCCTAACTGTTCTGACAGGCGGAAAGGCAGACAAAGAAAGAGGCACACGGACAGACAATCAAGCATACGGACAGAGAGAGGAACGTCGTTACAGACCGTCTGTCTGTCTGGCGGCCGGAGAGACATAGGAACGTGTGGGACTGTGAATAACAGGGGTCCCTCCTTCTCCTTCTCCTCCTCCTCCTCCTCGTCCTCCTTCTCCTCGTCTTCGTCCTCCTCCTCGGCCCAACTGGTATCCAATGTGAGGGTGAGCTTCTTTTCTCGTCTCTGAAGCCGGCAACTGATCGGCGCCGACGCCGCTAAACACTGCGCTGGCAGCGGCTGCGGAGGCAGGCAGCACCGACAAACACACCTGCCATACTACTAGACACTGCCTCAGAACTGCAAGGCTGACCAAACATCTTTCTTACCTTTAATGCCGTCTCACAAACAATTGCACAACAGCAGACATTAATGTATAGTCAGAAAGTGTCTGGTTGATAATTAAACACAGCAACTGTGTCACGGATATCACTAGACACTACTTCTAAGCTCATTGATTTCCTGGTCAAATTAGTGTCTGCTATTCAAAACATTCAATCTAGGAGTGTGTCAATGCTCTGTCCACATTTGTCTTTCTAAACATTAAAAACTCTGAGTTTAGCAGAGTTATAGTCTCCTTTGTGTATACTGTTGCCAAGCATTTGAAAATATTTTATTTATTATCTATTTGTTCAATCAATCAATCAATCAATCAATCAATCAATCAATCAATCAATCAATCAATCAATCAAATTTATTCGAATCGATTCAGTGAATAATGTTCACCATGTACAACGTATAACAGTACATTGACGTATACAATCATTAAGAACAATAGAATGGGCATAGTCATAATAATGGTAGTTAATCAATCAATCAATCAATCAATATAAACTTGATATAGTGCCCCTTGTTACTTGTACCAGCACATGGTTAGTAAACTGAAACCTAAGACACAAGACAATTGTTATCAAACAACTCATCCAGGGTCGTTACAAACAGAGTCAGCTTGAACCCTCAATCGTTAGACAACAGACGGGGAGCATGCTACCGAGTAGACCATAACGCCGCTGCATATCAACAGATGCGTATAATACGAGTGCACAGGTGCGCTGCTGCTGTGCACTCGCCGTACACGTGACTGTGTCTTACCTGGAATTCGAGTCGATATTTTTCTCGGCAGAAGTCCTTCAGACGAGGATAGGCGCGTTCCATCAGAGCATTGCGCTCCTGGATCATATCTGGCCAAACGAAAACAACAACAGACGATGCAATACAGACAGGTCACGTAGACCCTAATATACACACAACCAACAGTCCAACACAGTCCTTAAAAAACACGTTCGACGAATCAACACTTGGATTGTCTGGCTATAGGGAGAGTACCCGTTTTTACCCATGCAGTTTGAAGAAGAAAAGCTGAAATTTCTTTAGCATTACCCCCATATGAGGAGCATGGGTGTAAGTGTTGGCGAATTCACCTTTGCTTATCCCCGGCACATGAGGGCAGATGGACAGCACTCCCCTTCACTGCCTGGTATTCCTACTGACAGTGCATGGTTAGTGTACTCATTATAGCTGCATACTCAGTATATATACATACTCATTATAACTGCATACTCATTATATATATACATACTCATTATAACTGCATACTCATTACAGCTGCATAGTGCATTCTCATTATAGCTACCTACTCAACATAACTATGAACTCATTATAGCTGCATATTCGTTATAGCTGCTGCCTCGTTATAACTGCATACTAATTATACCAGTGTACTCATTATCACTGAGTTAGCATATTGTCTGGCTTGAAACATACCGGTTTTTACTACTTTGTTTATCTGGCTTGAAAATGCTGCGCATAACTTGAAAGGCAGTGCATCCAAAATGGGAAGAAGTGATACGAGGTCAAAACAGCTTATCTGGTGTATAAAGCAGTTTATATGGCTCAAGAAGAAGTTTATCTGACTCAAACAACAGCAGTTTCATCTGACTCAAACAACAGCAGTTTCAACTGACTCTCAGTTTTAATCTGACCCACAAATCCAGTTTGCCTGATGAAGAAGCATATTGTGGTATAAAACAATGCTGTCCTACGTCCTATAAAAATTGTCCATGCCCCATATTGCACACTGTCCATATGCATTCATGACTGTTCTATGCCCTATAAACAGTAATTTCCAGCATCCTATAAATAGTACCTCCCTGCATCCTATAAACAACAATTTCCTGTCATATTATATGCAGTACTTTTCCAAATCCTATAAACAACAATTTCCTGTCATATTATATGCAGTACTTTTCCAAATCCTATAAACAACAATTTCCTGTCATATATAAACAGCGTTTTCTCAAGTATTATAAACAGTACTGTCCTGTCATATAAACAGTACTTTCCTGTGTCCTATGAAGTGTGCTGTCCTATATATTCCACTGCCCTAAGTCCTATAAAAGGTATACTATATGGGCCATTATCCCAAAAGTGGCAAACTGGTGTCCTATGTGTTTTTCTTGGAGTTTCTTCATAATTTGTACAAATTTTTTGTTCCCTCGTTGAAAGAATGAAAAGATGAAAATGTTCCATCACTATTTTAGTTCTTACATGTTTGAAAAGTTTTATTTTTTTTACAAAAAGTACACGAAAAGTCATTACCATCCCCTGTCCGCCACCACGTACAATGCATGACATTCAGCTGCCACGTAAATGTGGTGCAATAATCTGTAACAAAGGTTTCTCATTTTGATTAATGAATAACTAGAGTATCCAGTAATTACACATTTACACTGATTTCAATAGTATTTCCTTCTCCAAAAATCCTTCAAAATTTGTCCAGGGATATACGCGTCATTGCCATCCTCATTTTTGAAAGCCTCTCGTTTTTACACAACGCACTTACTTACTTCAATAAATAGAACGAGAACAAGATCTGGGCTAAATCTAACACCAAGCAGAAAAGCCATTTGAATATTTTCGATTGTCTTGATTTTATGAAGGTTTGTTTGCTGTAAATTAGAGAAGAGAAAATTTCTGCATCATTGCCATCCATTTATGTATTTCATGGGTTGGGTGGATTACAACATTGATAACTGATTTTCTTCATGGCTTTTGTGGAACAGATTGAATTACTTATCTCATAGAGTAATTCACATGGAAATGTTTCATGTGCTGTCATTGAGGACAGCATTATGTCATTACCATCCTCTGGTTGTTTTTCATCATTACCATCCCTTTTTTTCAGAATTCTGCGATTTTCTCATTACCGTCCCATCTTCTTAGGGATGGTAATGATGCATTTGTTATTACCATCCTCAAGGGTCATTACCATCCCATTTCATATAAAAATTAAAAATAGAAATTTGGAAGTAATTAGAATTTACTTTGAACTCTGAAAATGTTTGCCAAGTTGCACCTAATGCATATAATACACAGTTGTAGTCAATGCTGGACAGATTTTTTCTGTCACTGAAAAATAGGCTATAGTGGATTTTTAATAATTTCGATAAATTGCTTAATTTCTCAGCACCAGACTAATATATTTTGTGAAGGAAAGGCCTGCAGTATTCCAAATAATTGCTGGTATCATCTAGTTTATAATTGCAAAAAATCTAAACACCAGATGTATATTTCAGGTCTGTGTGATCAAGTAAAAAAAGGGGGATGGTAATGACAAATCAGGAGTTTCTTTTGTATAAAATGTTAAAAATAATTAACTTACGATTACAAATATACTAGATTTCTTTCAGATTAGTTAAATTTAACATAGTAGCCGACTAAAAAACATACTTGCAAGAAAGTTTGGGAGAGAAAAAAATTTCATTTTTCAAAAACCGAATTGGACACTTTTGGGATAATGGCCCATATACTGTCTAATGTCTTATGTCCCATAAAAGGCAGAAGTTCTATGTCCTATGTTGTCTAACGTAAACAGTGTTCTGTTACCACGCTTCTGCCAAAAGTCAACTAGCCACAGTGTCTGCATTACCAGACATTCTTTCAAACAACAGAGTCAACAAGTGGTATTATCAACCGAGCACCTATTGCAGGCGAAATTCTTTTCCCCATAATTACAAGGCAGTTCCATGGCAGACCACTTTCGAGGGTGCAAGATATATGTCCTCCAGATAAAAAAGACTATTCCACAGCGGCCGATGGTGCAATAAATCTAGACTACCGTACAATCGGGAGAAAGAGAACACCCAACGAAATATGAAACGGATGTGATTTATCGACAATAAACGTCGCAGAAATGACTGCAATGCCTTGATTAGTAATTGAGTCATTAGCCTACACAGAAAACCAGAAGACTCCTAACGGTGGCCGATAGCAAACACCTTTTAACTCTGTTCAATTCCAGATGAGTCAAGTGAATATAAATAAATTTTGTTGCTGTGCTGCGTGATTCATTACGAGAAATGCAAAACAAGAAGTCAAAAATCAAAGTCAAGAATTTGATACTACTGTTCCCTAGTTTAATATTAATATTTCAGTACATATAGGCACCCGTATCACATGATAATGTATCAAGCAATGGTGCTGAACAATTGTGAGCAAAGGTTCAATGACCATACACAGTAATTATACAAGGAGTCTCAAAACTGTACACTTGGTGTTCTAAGGTTAGCGCTAAAACCAATAGGCTGCTGTGTTACACAAATTTGGGCTGATATTTTGGCAGGTGGTTAATCCACTTCTGTCTGTCACTTGAAAACTTTTCTGTTTCCTCGGAGTGCTCACACTGGAAGCGCAAGCGCCTCTAAATAGTCATTACTGCTACATGTGCTTTATAAATGCCCAGATACAATACAATAACAATAATACTAACAATAATAATAACAATAATAATGAATAATAAATAGCAAAAAATTATAAAAATATTAATATTTACAATAAATAATCATAATAAATACCAGAAATAATTAATAAGGACACACTGACACCTAATATAAAAGCAGCACATGAGCTTATCAGTAGCAATCCATCAGTCATCAACTGGGGCAAAGAAGGGGGTCCAAACACAAGCAGACAGCAACCCACACACAGATACAGAAGACAATCAATGACAAATAAATCAATCAATAAATCAATCAATTAACGAATGCAAACAAGGGTTCGGTTAACACACCGACCGGGTCTTTCACCCCAAAGGCATGGAGATCTAAATGCAAGAGGTCAAGGCGGAGGTCATCCAATTTGCCCCGGGAGAAACACGGAGGGTGCACAGGAGCCAAGCTTTATGGCCGGACGCCACCCCTATCACCGGCCCACCCCTACCCCTCTGGTCCACTCTGTAAGAGACTACCAAGCCGGAGGTCATTGGGGTCAGCAAGGGTTCGCCGACCCTTTGACTACCCTGTCCTTTACAAAACAAAGAAGTTGCAAACAAATAGAGACAGCAATTTCCGATGCTTGCTAAAGATATATGTAGACCTGACAGTACAATCATTGGCGCCATATAACTGTCCCATTGGATTACATTGGGAGATTATATGGATGGCTAAATGCACGAAGTATACACAGAAAGCTTCTCAGAATTCTTGCACTAAAACTCATAAAATACAAAGCAAGCCATTAACGAATAAGACCACCAGTCAGCCAGCCACCCGGCCCATGGCTATGCCCGGCCAGTCAAGTCAGTTAATCAAACTGAACTGACTGCCTGTGAGTCTGTTAACTTGACTGGTTATCATATTTAACCGACTGACAGGTCTGCTTATTTTCTAGCTGACTAACTGACTTGACTGGCCAGGTGGCTGGCTGACTGTTGGTCTTGTTTGTTATTGGCTTGCTTTGGATTTTATGAGTTTCAGTTCAAGTAATTTTAAGCAACCACCCAATTAGTTAGTTAGGCCAGTTAGCCAGCCAAGTCGATCAGTAGAGTCAGTCAGCCAACTGAGTCAGTTAATTCAGTCAGTCAGCCAAGTCAGTCAGTCAATTCAGTTAATCGGTCACCCTGCCAGCAAGCCAGCCAGCCAGGCAACAAGATAGGTCAATAAAGGGCTTCAGTAGAGATATAGAACAGACACAGAGACCTACAAACATACATACACACAAACAGACACATAGGCAAACAAACATGTGCGTGCCCTTGTAATGATTCAGACTCCGATCAATTTGATATGATATGAAAACAGTTTTTATAGCTCATCGCAACTGGAGAAGACACGTCTTTATAAAAAGATGAATTCTTTCGCCAACGCAACAATGTACACGTGAACAAGAAAAGGAGGACGAGGAGGAGGAGGACGTAGATAGGCAGAGGAACAGAAAGAGAAGAAGGCATAAGAGGAGAAAGGGAAGGCAAAGGTAGTGGAAGAAGCCTACATAGGAGAAAGAGGAGGAATATGAAAAAGAAAAGATGATGATGATGATGATGATGGTGGTGGTGGTGGTGGTGGTGGTGGTGATGATGATGATGATGATGATGATGATGATGATGATGCTGATGATGATGATGATGATGATGATGGTGATGATGATGATGATGGTGATGATGATGATTACGACAACAACAGAGACGAAGAAACCAGTTTCAAGAAGAGGAATTAGAAAAACAAATAAGAGGAAGAAGAAGCAAAAGGTGAGTGGTGAGCCAGATGCGGACCGCCGATCTGCATGCATGGCCAGACAAACAGTTTCTGAGAAAAACCGTGCATAAGCGTTTCCGACGACTATCGAGGTCAGCCGCCGCCTTAAGATGCGCCTCCTAAGCCAACCGATCGGCTGCGGTCTGGGCCCGCTCGCTCGCCCGCCCGGCCGGCCCCAGACCGCCCTGTGGACCGGGCTGCCTATCGGCCTCTAGCGGATCAATACCACATTGGGAGTCTCCTCGTTTAAGTCACGTTCAACTTCGGCGGCTGTGGCGGCAACAACAGACTCAGCATCTGCCATTCAAATATCGACCTCAATCGCATTGCTTATTACATCATGTAGACAATGCTGTATGAATGTGTTTATGGGCGCATGAATGATGCTTATGTATGCAAGCAAACATGCTTTGGTATGTATATGTCCCATATAGGTTTCTAGGTGTGATTATCTTACATGTATGTTTATATGAAAATGACAAGGATGACAATGATGATGGTAGTGGAGGTGAAGGCGGTGATGATGATGATGATGATGATGATGATGATTATGATGTACAAGTGCATGCATACTAGGCAAACCCTGTTCCACCGCCTTCAAGAGGTTACTAAATGTGCTATAAAAAAAATTTCAGTTCATATATTTTCACACGTGTGCACGACATATATATATATATATATATATATATATATAGATATATATACATACATATATCATATGTAACACACACACACACAGTGGCATAATGGCCAAGTGGCAAACGTGTCGGCTTTTCAGCTCTGCAGCCTTGGTTCGAATCCTCTACTAGAGGTTCATCATGTGAAACCGACACACATTGCAATGTTGAACTGTGAAAACCTCAGATACAATCATTTCCCATTTAAGAGCCTTCTTAAATCTTAAATGCAATACCCATATCATGCATATCAAAAGACATTCACAAAAGAAACTTACATGCAATAGTTTAACTCTGCCACTGCTCGTACTCTGGAAGTGCCAGACCCAAGGCTGAATAAAGGTGGAGGGCGAGGTCAATGGCCCTGGCAGCCATAAGATGTCGTTAAACACTGGCAACTACTAAGCAAATGTTTGTGTGTGTGTTTTATGTATGCATTTTGTTAAGTATGCATGAGTGTATTGGATTTAAGCAGGAAGTTATATACACAAGAGACATATACACAGATACATACATGCATGCATACACACAGGACATAATATAATGCATACATGGAAGCAATGCACTTGAGAAGAGTTCTTTCTAAATCAAGACCAAATATAGCAATACCAGGAGATACTTCAAAATAGAAGCTGTCACTGCCTGTCACCACCGTTGGCTATTCAATGACTGCGTGGCAGAGGCCATAGTGGCCCCACGACGACGGAAGCTCAAATCAGGTCAAGAGGTAGCTCTAGGTCAACAGCACGAGCCAAGGCTTAGCCGTGGACCGGGCTATGCCCTTATACCGAGGTCCACGGCTTAGCCCAAACACCCACGCATACATATATACATACATACACAGACATATTATACGTAACATTGCCAAAGAAAACTGTATCATTTGTAATATTCATATGAAGGCATCTTGAAAGGCAGAAGGACGTCCGAGATTCAAGTGTTTAATCAGAACTCGTGTTATAGTGAAGTGTGTTATGAGGATCTTCCATGATAGTAAAATGCATAGTTGTTAAAAAGGCAAAAAACTGAATAAAACATGGAAAAAAGTTGTTTTTTTCAAAGAAATAAAAAAAACAAAAAAAACCAAGAAATAAAATAATTTGACTTTGTTACATCTTGCACTGCATTTTTAAATTAAAAACCTTGTTAACACAATTTCATTTTAATCAGCAAATAACACAACTTTATTACTAAACACTAAGTCTCAAATGATGACATTAAATAGTGACGTAAATTAGCTGAATCCTTGAAAGTACGAAGACAAAGTAAGGGACATCAGAAAAGAATAAAATTAAACAAAATAATCACAGACAGTAAATAAATAAATAAAGTTACATACAAAAATGGAATATGAAAAAGTGACGAAAAATAAAAAAAGGAAAAAAAAATAAGATTTTTGGAACAAAATAAAACAACAAAAAAAACGGTTTTAACAACTACGGGAAAATGTAGGTCTTTGAAATGCCAGCCGGTACTGACAATAAATGCACACATGTCACATCAATATGCACAAAGACACAAAGAAACACAAAACAAAACCAAACATACCCATAAACACACTCATAAACATAGACAATGCCAACACATACAAACACGTACAAACACACACACGCAAACACACAAATGCCAACACAAACAAACACGTGTACAAACACAAACGTATGTGGCAGAAGTGTGCATTCGTAAGTAGGTAATCTTTATTCATGCAAGACAAACGCTCTCACACCCAAACAACGCATCCAGAAGCAGCAAATCAGCCGAGTCCTTGACGTCATTCGAGTCTTGACTTAAGGCGTATCTCTTTCAGCAAGCGTCTTATCCAAGCAGCAACAGCAGCAACAGCAGCAGCAGCCTTTGCTGGCTGTCTGCATCTCCGTCCTGCATCTCTGCTTCCAGACTGACCTGGTAAACGATCGGAAATGTGGCTTCATTTTTTTTCCTATATCATCAATTTTACAGAGGTGTGCGACAATCTAGTCCAGTGTTTCCCAAGCTGGGTGTCGTGGCTGGATAATATTTGTGCAGCTTGTTCCGCCAAAAAATATGAAAAACTGCTGATTATCTATCGCTAGTGACATTGGCGTATAACAATCACTTAAAAACTTAAAGCAGTGTTGAAATAGTCACAATTCTGCGATTGAACACAAGGAATGTTGCTCGGGATTAAAACAAGAACTAAGAGGAAGAAATATAAATGAAATTAAGGCCAGATTCCATAGACTGAATGACTTTTAAGGGTGCCTTGCCCCAAAATAGGTTGGGAACCACTGGTCCAGTGATTAGTGGGCTTGAAAGACCAGAAATGAGTTAGAGATTTCTGTCCTAAGACAAAGAACAATCTGACAATGCTCAATGTCGATTTTACATGACGGGTCCAATATTCGAACCCATATCACACCTGTAGGCAACTGTCCCACCCTAAAGACCATTAGTCACTTTTAGTGACTAGTACCCGATACGGTACGCACGGTTTGCTTCATTTATTAATATTAATTAATTAGTCACTTCAATATCGCTGGTGTATAATGCACAAGGCATAAACGGCTGGTGCACCAAGGCCAAAAACCATAATCAGCTCGGGGTGTACTCTGAGCGGGCGTGGAACACATCCTACCCTGAGTCTACTAGGCAGAATGGCCGGCCACCCAATAAACAGCAGATAAAACAAAACTCAGATCCTGTTCTTCAGGCAAACGCCCTCTATCGATCATTGTCCCAATTTGCCCCTTAACCTCCCCCTCCCCCCAAAGACACCGCAGAGGTTGTGTGAACGCCCGTCCTCTTAATAGGTCACTATATGCCGCCTACATCATTCAAATGAAACCTGAGAAGCTTAATTGTTGAACGACGCTGTTTAACTAGTTGTGTCCTTTGTCAACTAGCTTTTTGAATAAATGAATATTTGATGATATTGATGTAACGCCATTATACAACAGCGGGTGCATCGTTGGGGAGTGGGGACTCATACATCTCGTCTGCTTCTGTCAAAACGATTTCGATTTCTTGTGTCAATGTGCTATGCTTGTCATCCTCCTTCATCATCACGATGTCCACGACGTCTAGTGATTACTCCATTGGATTGTCACCACGCAGGTCAGGGTTCAAACTCCCCATAAACAATAGAATGCGAACTGGAAATTTCTGCCCCATGTGCACATCTAGCAAACTCAGCCATGAAATGAATATACAGTCGGACCGTACACTGTGAGTAGGAAGGACAGACGCTGAGCCAGAGTACCTACCAACCTACACTCATATGTTGACACTAAAACACTGAAACCGCCAACACTTCATAACTATGAATGTCTCTTCGGGTTCGTTCAGCAACAGGGCTTTATTCCCATTGTCATGAGAGAATCAATATGTAAACAGAGCCACAGCGCAGTTTTAATTGAATATTGTCCTCAAACATCCTGTAACTCTAAACCGTTCACACGGGTCCACACTTCCACCAACCCCAGTGCTATATCAGTACAATTTACTTAATTTACCAACAATTAGGAACAATACTCCACTGGCATTTTGTGCATAAGTGGCTCTCTGGGACTTTATATAGCTCCTCCACATGATGCATTAGTAACTGTGCTGATCATCTGGAACTTCGAAACATGGGACCCTTATCACCTCTAATGAGTTTCTCTACAAGAGGAGGAGCTACATACATTCATGATTACATACAATTATCGTTACAAGGACCTTTACCCAGTGGCCCAGTGCAACTGCCTATTCCCCTCTGTGTCTGCATGGAGTTCGAATTCCAGTGTGACAAATGAAACTGACAATTCATCTTCATAACCTTCAAAGACAAGTTTCCAGTTGTGGGATCATCATTGTTGCACAAGTGTTCAGTCCATATTATATACTGTATATATACTTCAACTTCAACAACTAAGGACTAACAGTGATGCAAGAAAACAGCAGTTCCCTGAACTAACTAACCCCAGGAAACAAAAATGGTTAAGATTGTTAAGGACTTCATTTTCTTAGCTTCAGCATGTGACGGTAGGTGGCCATGTCCCTCCTTCACCTCCTGACCTTTCGCCACTAAAAGCATATAGTCAGTTTACTCATTGTACAGCTAAGTCTGCTGAGGATGCTAAAGGAACAGTAATCTTAAAATATCTTTCCGTTTTTCGCAGAGACTTAAACCCTGACCCCTGGGTTGACTGTCCAGCACAACAACCACTAGGCTATCATGCACCAGCGAGGTGACTGTGCAACATTCCAGATGACTGTCCTAGAAATAAATCAAAACTAAATACTAATCTCACTCAACATCTTGGAATCTTTATATCCACTATACCCTATCATATCAGAATTCATGTTCTAATGGTTCTATAAATTACGTTTCGGTGTATATTTACATAGGCTGCTGGATAAAGTGCAAGCAGTCATCTATGACGGTCTAGTAATATTTGGCCTGACACCTAACAAGGCAGTTAAAAAGGTCGGACAGGTGCAGCATACAATATTACTGAACTCGTGTTTAACAGAGCCTCCTGTGAAGCGGCCTTAAAGGCTGCACAAACAGGTGACAAAGGCCAAAGGCCAACACGTGTTTAACTAGATCTCATAACTGACTGGCACGTGTATAACCTCTACAACGCCTTAGTTAAATGTAAATGTACAAGTTTTTTATATAAGATAAGAATATTCTTTCATTGACCAATTGCTATCCTCATTTGGTGTACAGACATGGTAACAAACATACAACAGCCATTGAGCTGATCAAGACAGCCAAACACTCTCCAATCCCAAATATTATCCTTAGTATGGCCTCTTCCCTGTTCATTTTTCAATAAACTGATGGGGTGAGATCCTTCACGATCCCCATATACCGTTTGAATGGGTGCAAGCCAAAAGGTTCTGGTGAACGGACCGTGCTATTCCGAGATTTAAATCTCTGAAATAAGCCACCATATAGGGGACTAAGGGGAGACACACAGGAAGTAGCCTATGCTCTCTCTAACCAATGTAGCTAACTGGGCCAGAGAGAGACCTTGAGAAGCCAGTCCTGATATTATGCTGTCTGTCCATCAACAGACACAACTGCCACGGTGATAAGTGACGACGTTGAAGAGCGAGCCATCCATTAATACGGCCGCATGCAATAAACTTAAATTGTGTTTCTACTTAAGGTCGCCAAGTAACACCTGTCCAGAGTAAATGGGGCAGAACTCGTACTTTCTGCACAGATTTGACAGGCCCTTTAAAAACCACCCACGCCTCCTTCACACTTCAGTGGTGCCCGGTCACACTTGGGGTCCCCGCCCCTGGCCTCTCCCTTCACTACCCTCAGGCGACCGATAATCAACATAATGCAACCATATAATAATACCAGGGCGTTTTGCAAATAGGAACTGCTTGGCGGTTTGGGAAATGCCAGCACAGGTAGAAATTACTCAGAATCGGAGATGGTTCCGAGCAGATAAATTAAACAAATAATACTGGGCTTAAGAAAAGAAGTGTACTTTCTTCGGAAGTCCTAAGTGCAGCTGAACGTCAGCACCTGTTCAGAACAGAACCCAAGACTGCCTGTCCTCCTTCAGTGCCTTTGCGAGGTTACAAAAGGCGCTAGGTAAATATTTGGATGCATAAACACCTGTACATACCTTTACTGCTGAAAGATGTATGTAATAAATTAGAAATTACCCCTTACCTTGATTCAGCTTATCCTGCACCTAGGATTACTCACACAGCTCATGATCATACATGGCAAATTAAGCAATAGGCCTACTTACTTATTTACCTTGCTTACTCTATTTCACCTTAATTTACTTTACTTCCCTTAACTTACCTTACGTACAATTAACTTACTTCACCCAAACTTTATCTTGTCTTCCTTGCCTTACCACTCTCAGCTCACTTCAAGTCAATCCAACAGTCATGCAGCAAATGGTCAAAACGACACAAAATGCAACCCTAATCAAACCTAATCGAATACAAAATTCATAAATCCATATATTCGCTTCTAAATAATAAAACTACATTTCATAACCAAAATCCTTTAGACAGAAGCAGCCGAGATCCAAGAGGACAGAATGACCAATATACAGGCTGTGCATAATGTACAAGCCAAATAAGACGTGTTTTGAACCCTAAACGTGTTGGTTTATGGCCAATCGGTTGACAGCTCAAGTAGTAGACATAAGATTTACTCAAGCGGTTACGTATGTCAATAACCTTTCAATTACTACAGTACACCGGTCCTCTTCATCGAGCAAACAGAGTTAAAAGCACATTATAGGTTTACAATAGATAACCAAATATTTACCGAAGTTGGTATATTTCTGCAAACTGCTTGCAAAACAGTAGAAGAAGCAGTGGAGGGTTCAGCCAAGATAAACCAAGTGGTGCTTTAAACTCAGCTTAAGGGGCTGGAAATTCAGCTCTAGCATGGCCAAATATTCAGTTATAAAAGGCTGAAGCTTCAGCTGAAAAGGGCGAGCTATTCAGCTGAACAATCAGTTCTAAGGGACAGAATTTCAAGGTAAAAAACATCTTAACTCTTACGAGAGTTGCCTCTATTTACAGGAGCATAAAAATAAAAAGCTGGATTACAAAAACTTTCTAAATTTACATGCAGTCAATACAAAGACAACTGTGTGGTAAGTGCCTTGGGTGTCAGATCAGTTCTAATGGATGACTTTAAACAGTCAAATATTCAGCTCTATTGTGGCTGGTTGCACACCTTTCATCTCCATACCTAGCTGGTAGCCACAAGTGGTTTATTCAGATCAATCAATCAATCAAATTCGTTTATTTGTGGTAATTAAGCTGACAGAGATGCAACTTAAACAGGCAGTATTGTTCAGGGCATTCTGGAGACAGTCACAGAACAAAGATCAAATATGTCAGTAGACGTGCCTATAAAGAATAAGTGAGATACAGTTAAGGTGATCTGTAATAGGTAATGAGAAGTTATGTGTTCTAGCTCGAAGGTTATATCCACTGCTATGAAGGGAGGGAGCAAAGTCCAAAGGACGTGGTTAGGGTCATTGTAAATGGCTTGAAAAAGTCTGTCATCAGATGCCTACGGCCAGTTGAATGACACTTAACTCAGTCTCCTGCAAGAAGCTGTGATCTACGCACGATGCTGAGTCATTTCTTTCTTATACAATACATTACAATACAACTGCATTTGTTCAAAATATAGCCCTTCTTCCAAAGGTGGCCCAAAGCTCAGAAGTGCACATGCCTCGATGGCGCAGCTGCAATTATATTGGACAGCAATTGTGCGCAAATGACTTGCTCACGGTCCCTACACAGTAACTGACCGGACGAGGATCGAACCCGTACTCTCCACGTCACAGGTCAACCGCTCTAACCATTAGGCCACCGTGGTATAGTGGTATAGCACCACTATCTAACTACTCAGCACCTACTGAAGATACTAAACAATTGTGTTAAGGAATTGTTCCAGCTCCCCACAATTTGTATTAGGGTCAGTGCTCAACCATGATGCCACCATGTATTCTCTTAGCTACCTGTAAAATATGAATATTAACAATGCAGTTATATGCTTCTTCAGCAGTCAATCCATCTATGGCCGTCTACAGACCCAATGTGCTAGTGCCAATTCCTCACAGATGTCCCTGAAGTAGGCCTACATACAAGCAAAAGCTCTATGCATGCATGGACATTATACGTGTTGATGGATGGATCCACAGTTTAACGACATCTTACGGCAACAAAGGCCGTTGACGTCGGCAGAAATTAGTCTGAACAGCTCTCACCGTTTGTATGGCATAATAAAGCCTCTCTATGATGTGCGTATGTACTGCACATTTATACAGTGCTCTCCAAACCCATCAAAAGCACATAAACTGCAACCCACACATCCAATGGAACAGCCATTGGCACACAGTGCCACACTCCAAAAACCGAAAGAATCAAACCTGAAAATGTGGAGCTGATGAAAACTCTGACGATTCGTGCTCCCAAGGGCGGAAGATTGTCGAAATTTCCTTCGAGAATCGAATCCAGTCCGTCGCCCCCTCCGACGCCATCCATGTCCGAATACCGCAACGAGACCTGCCGCCGCAGGCCGAAGTTGAAGTCAGCCATCGCCAAGTTACACTTCTTAAAACTCGTGAAACCATAAATTTAGAAACAATCGACCAGAGACCAGACACCTTAGACTAGGATCATGCCATCATCTTCTTTTCTCAGCTCCATAGACCTCTGACACAGCAGGCCTAACACTAATACAAGGTCAGATGGCTCAAACCGATTCCTGATCCTTTCAGTTAACGCGCACAATAACACGCCAACCCAATACAGAAACGATTCGTCCCAATGAGAAAGGTAAATCCGCTGATAAGTATTATAGAAGAAAAATTTATTTAGTATTTATTTATGTTATTATATACTGCACGTCCCAACCCTTGGCAACACAAACTTCGCTACAGCGAAAGGAATCGACACGAATGACTATTTATAGAATCTCGGTTTCTGAACGCCTGGGCTAGGACACTTTTTTTAAGGATTGGCTACTCTCTTGAGACTTACTTCTACAGGATTGGCTATGTCGGCGCACTAAGCGTAGCTCGCTCGAGTGACTGCGAAAGTGAGGATTGCAAAATATACAAACGAGCAGGAAGCGCTTTTAAAAAAAGATTTAATCCAGGAAGCGTTTTTAAACAGGTTTTGTGCATAAAGCACTTTTAAAAAGATTTCTTAAGAGAGTGCCGTTAATATTATTTGCTTTATCTCTTGTCATGATCTGAAAACCAGGTTCGTGATAACTAGCTTATAGAAAATCTCTCAATACAAACATTTGACTTTGAGCAAGTTGAATATCAGATTCTGTCGCCATATGCAGTGTGATTCTCGTTAACGATAACGATAACGAAAATGTTCGTTAACGAAAATAAAATGATTTCGTTAACGATAACTATAACTATAACTAAAAAATATCATTAACTATAACTATAACTATAACGAAAATAACACTAACGAAAATTCATCTTTATTTTCGTTAATACAAAAAATACAAATAGGAAGTGCAATATGGACGATTCGACATAAATGAGAACGAAAAATGTGATTTTTATTATGCAATTTGTCAGTTACTTTGGAAACTCGTGTATTCATGAAGTTGAATGCACCCATGCTTCAAAGGCTTTCAAAGCTTGATGAAACAGCGTGTTAATACGCACAATTTTGCTTATAGCCTTAATTGTTGTAACTAAGTAGTAACTAAAATTAACTAAAATAAAAATCCATTAACTATAACTATAACTATAACTAAAAAATAATACTAACTATAACTATAACTATAACTGAAATAAAAATCCATTAACTATAACTGTAACTATAACTAAAATAAAATCTGTAAGGTGAATCACACTGCATATTTGCTCTATCATAAGGTCATGTGTGCACGCTGATCTTCGGAAGGTGGGTAAGTTATTGTGGCAAACCCCGGCTTCTTCCGGTTCTGATGATGTGGCAAACCCCAGATCAGCTCTCTCGATCGAGGTTCGACAGGGATCTGCTCTGTGTGGATTATCTCTTCTTCGTCTGGTACCCCGGATGGCGAGTTCGGAAACCTCCCTTCTCATGCCCACATCATGGTCCGACCTCTTCGGTCTGTCAGAGGGTTTTACTGGCCGATGAGAAGACGAAGATTTTCAACAGTTCAACTTCCTATTAACGAATCAAAGTCAATCCACAAAGAATCGTCTGTTCGTCCGCTCGAGAGTGTCTGTTCTTCTGTGCGATAGCTACTATTCGTCTGCTCTGACCACTCGAGTGTCCGTTTCAGTCATCTCCTCTTAACTGGTGGTTTATACGTTTATTTTACAAGGCTTCCGTATCGGAGATGATAATTTAGCATCCCCTTAACTGAGTGTGTGTGTGTCCACAGTTTAACGGCAGCTTATGACAACATAGGCCGTTGCCGCCGACAAAGATTAGTTTTGGCATATTACAGCTCTAATCTGAGCTTTTTACATGGTTTATATACCCTAGAAGGCGGGAAACTTAGACTAAGGGGCCGTCCATAAATGACGTCACGCAATTGTTGGCCGATTATTAACCCCTCCTCCACAGTCCACCGTCGTCACACTGTCACAAAAAGTAACACCCCTGAAAAATGACGTCACAAAGCTCTGAACATCCCCCCTCTAAAACCAAATTTCCATATGATAATAAAACATGTTTCAAATTATTTATTGTCATTGTAATAAGTATTTAATGTGGCACTGCACTCTGATGTTGTATTAAAGTAGAAAGTCAGGTATTAAAAAGGAGTCGTTGGAAAGCTGATAATTATAAGCATAAAATTATCTTCAATATTCATCGTCTAACCATTTAGGCCTATACTATAGATCTTAATTCATAGGAGTAGCCACATGGAGGCACGAGGAGGCAATTGCCTCCTCTTACTTTCTTATAGAGGCCTATAGGCCTACTGGAACTTCGATTGACAAAACACCACTACACTTAGATGACTCCTGGAATTGCCTCCTCTTGAATTTAAGTCTGCATGCTAGGCTCGTGTAGATGTTCAGAATATTTTGTAGTAGTGTATTGCAAGCTGTCTGTTCTGTTAGTAGTTAAGATTTAAATTGCATAACATGTAAATGTACAGCGCAGTGCGTTTGTCAGGCGCTTCAATAAATTAGTGCTGTTATTGTTAAAATTAAATTGTTGTTAATTGTTAAATTTAATTACATAGACGTGATGTGACGTCACACTTCTCAAACCCCTACCCCATGTCACACATCGTCACAAATTTTCGAACCCTCTCCTACGTGCGTGACGACATTTATTGATTTCCTTTTATAATAATATTGAAGTGAACCTTTTTGACACGCACATAATCACTTTTGATGATACTGTGCGGTGTGCCAGTCGCACAACTTAGTTGAAATGCAATGTTCGACATTTTAAAGTAAGGCAAGGGGTAGGCCTGGGTACTTTCTTGGCAGAGCTCTCAAGTTTTTGGACTCAACTTCGTTACAACTTGAAACTTCAGATATTTTTCAATCCTCCTTCTGTAGGCCTATAATAATTTCATTTTTGTTAACTGAAAATTACTCACTAGGCAGAGGCGAAAATCTATACACAACTTTGGGGGGAACAGAGTACCTACGAGGGCCAGATGTTGGGGGGGACAGAAGGGCTTAAGTCAGAACTTTGGAAGGGACTGTCCCCCTCTGTCCCCCCCATGATTTACGCCACTGTCACTAGGCTAATACATTTACCATGACTCCTTCTATAAAATTTAATAATAGTCTGAGTTGTGATTGTGACAAAAACGGGGTTCTGCTCTCTCTCAGGATGCGAGTGTAAGGCGCGTGTCGCTCAGGATGGGAGCGTTAGTAGGACCTCCGTGGTATTCGA
The DNA here is from genome assembly GCA_020284085.1 of Aporrectodea caliginosa. Lineage (NCBI taxonomy): Eukaryota > Metazoa > Annelida > Clitellata > Crassiclitellata > Lumbricidae > Aporrectodea > Aporrectodea caliginosa. Next base: position 228,092 of record JACEVL010001076.1, read on the forward strand.
AGGATTTCAGCATCCGCCAGCCGACTAGCCGTAGCGATCAGTGTCACCCACCGAAGGAAGAGAACACCGAAGTTCAATCACAATCTTTATTCACACACCATCACAACAGGCAAGACTCAGAAATATACCAAACCAACGCAATCACTGGCAGAACTCTCAGGCCGAACTACTACTACTCAACACACAAGCGCCCTCTATATATATATACCCAGCCGGGGCAGGGGTAGGACTCCAGTCACCATGGCCTAGCAGGGATCCTCGGGCAGGGATCCCTGGGCTACGAGGGATCCCTGGGCAGGGATCCACGGGCTATGTGGCCAAAGGCTAGGGATCCCTGGGCTATGAGGGATCCACGGGCTAGGGATCCACGGGCTAGAGGGATCCACGGGCTATGTCGCCAAAGGCTAGGGATCCCTGGGCTATGAGGGATCCCTGGGCTATGAGGGATCCCTGGGCAGGATCCACGGGCTAGGTCGCCAAAGGCTAGGTCGCCAAAGCCTAGCAGGGTGGTCCAAAAACAGGGAGGCCCAAAAACCGAGGGTGGTCCCAAAAACCGAGGGTGGTCCCAAAAACCGAGGGTGGGCCCAAAAACCGAGGGGTGGTCCCTGGCAAAAACGCCACATCCTCCTCCCACCACGAGAGATATGCCCCCTATATCTCCCGGGCACCCGCACGAAAAATCACAATACAACAATGTGGCCAACGGGCCCAACAAAGTCTATGATCCCTAAAATCACAAAAGCCAAAGCCCGCCTACAAAAAGGGTCCTGCACACAACTAACGGCCAAGTCCTGACTTCTGTCCGGCTGACTAAGGGCGGTCTACGCGACCATCAAAGTCTCTAAAAATAAGGTTCGATCGCAGTGGCCATCGGCCCAAAAATCATCAGACAATTAACAGAGGCCAACGGGCCAACGATCAAAAATCAAGACATAACAAAATCATAACAATCACAGCCATTTCTCGGCGAAACCCAAACAATTAAGCGATCACACAATAGAACAAAGAGGGGAAGCCATGGTCTCTCTACGTCTAGGACGGAGGGCTTAACGCGTCCCCAGACAAAAAGCGTCTGGGGGAAGGACAGGAATCGCAACAGAGTCCGGGCCGACGAGCGTATCAGAGTCCGGGCCGACGAGGGGTGCCAGACAGCAGCACTCGGCGAAGGCGCTCACCATCGTTCGTCGCCTGTCACTCGGAGACGCGCAGAGATCGCGAGTCTCTAGCGGTAGCGGGTCGGTAGGCGTACCGTCCTCTTCGGTCGTCGATCCGAGGCGTCAACCTCGGAGATGGGAGGCGTCGCGGCTCTCGGGCCGGGCGCACCAGGAATCAGAGCGGCGGTTCCGCCCGTCTCCTCAAAGTCCTCATCGTAGCTGGGTCGCAGCTTGTCGATGTGCGCGACAAATGGCTTGGAGTTCCGCGTCTTCCGGAGCCGGTAGTTGACCGGCCCGGTCTTCTCCATCACGTAGTAGGGACCGGTATACATCCGGGCCCACTTCGGACTCCGGCCCTGGTATCGTCGCGGCGTGTAATACCAGACGCGGTCGCCCGGGGCGAACGCGGCTGGTCGCACCCTGAGGTCGTATTTCTTCTTGCGCCGTTCTGCGGAGACTCGTAGGTGCTCCCTCACCAAGCGGTAGGCGCTCTCCACCCGCTCGGCAAATTCCTGGACGTAGCTGGAGTAGGTACCAGCTCGGTGGTCATCATCCGGTGGCCTGCCATAGACCAGATCGATGGGAGCCCTGGTCTCCCGACCGAACATCAAATAATTCGGCGTAAAGCCGGTAGCTTCATGCAGCGAGGCCCGGTAGGCGGCGAGGACATGGGGTAGAACCTCGTCCCAATCGCGCTGATGACTGCTAATGACCTTACCCAGCATGGCATTCATGGTCCGGTGAAACCTCTCAATTAACCCATTACAACTCGGGTGATAGCTGGACGTCCTTACCTTATCAATTCCCAGCAAGCGACTAAGTTCCCGGAACAGGTTTCCCTCGAAGTTAGTTCCCTGATCCGTTAAGATCTGAAGGGGCGCCCCATATCTAACAATTACGGTCTCTACAAGGGCCCGTGCTACTGAGGTAGCCTCTTGGTTTGCCATTGGAATGGCCTCCACGTACTTTGTAAAACCGTCCATTACGGTCAGAATATATATATGACCACGTCTACTTCTAGGATGGGGACCAGTTATATCAATACTAAGCCGCTCCCACGGCTCCCCACAAGGCAATGGTTGGAGGGCACCCTGTCTAGGAGGAAGACCCCGGCGGTACTGGTTACAGGGAGAACATCGCTGACAAAAGCGCTTCACGTCCCCGGACCATCCCACCCAGTAGGCCCGGCGTCTTACCTGCCAACGCGTTCGGCGAACGCCCAAATGGCCGCCCGTCAATCCAGTATGAGCCAACCCCATAAACTCTTCCCTTTTGCTCCTAGGCACTACGACTTGGTCTACCCCTTCAGGTGTCCGTCGGTAAATCACCTCTTCCCGTAGGCACAACCGGTCCTTCTGAAACCAGCAAACCTTTACGGTCTCACTCTCCGATAAGATCTCCACGAGGTCGGGCGCTTCGGCTCCTTCTCCCAACCAACTTCGGACTATGATCAAATCCGGGTCATTACGCTGTGCGTCCTCCATCGATTCCAGCGGTTCAGCATTAGCGCCCGCTAAGGGCGGATCAGGCACTTCAATCACCGCGGCCACTATCTCTCTTTCTTCCCAGCCACATTGGCGGCACGGGCGACGCGAGAGCGCGTCCGCGTTCCCGTGTTTCCGGCCCGGGCGGTGCAATATCTCAAACTCAAATTCAGCGAGGCGTTCGAGCCATCGCCCCTGCTGACCAATCGGTTCTGGCGTGCGTTGCAGCCATTGCAAAGCAGCGTGGTCAGTCCGCAGAACAAACGGACGCCCTAGCAAATATTGTCTGTACAGCTTCGTAAAATAGACGATAGCTAGCAGTTCCTTGCGGGTCACACAGTAATTTCCCTCGGCTGCCGACAAGAGGCGGCTCCCGTACGCAATCACGCGTTCTTCTCCGTCTATCCTCTGCGAGAGCACCGCTCCTATCCCTACATCGCAAGCGTCGCAGTCAAGCACATACATCTCATCATCCTTCGGCAGCGCAAGAATCGGGGCAGATGTTAAAGCAGCCTTCAAACAATCGAACGTGTCCTGGCAAGCTTCGTCCCAGGTGAACGCTCTCCCCTTCTTAGTAAGGGCAAACAGCGGAGCGGCTACCGTAGAAAAGTCCTTCACGAACCTTCGGTAGTAAGAGCAGAGCCCTAGGAACGCCCTTACGTCTCGCAGTCTCTGTGGGACCGGCCACTCCACTATATCTGCAATCTTGGAGGGATCCATCGCCACTCCGTTCGGCGTCACGATGTGACCCAGAAAGCATACGTTCCGGCGCAGCAACTGACACTTGCTCGGCTTCAACTTCAGATTAGCGCCCCTCAACCTCTGGAATACTTGCTCCAACCGGTCTAAATGCTCTTCCGGCGTCTTCCCGAAAATAATCACGTCGTCCAAGTAGACCAGGCAAATCTCGAAGTTTAAACCTGATAAAACTATATCCATCAGGCGCTGATGGCGGGCGCATTGCAAAGCCCGAACGGCATCACCTTCCATCTGAATATCCCCTGCGCGTAACAAACGCGGTCTTATCTGCGTCTTTCGGTTCCATCGCGACTTGATGATATCCGCTCCTTAGGTCTAGCGTACTAAACCAGCTACCTCCTCCAAGCGCGTCCAAACATTCATCAATCCTGGGCAGCGGGTATGAGTCCTTCTTGGTCCGATCGTTCAGTTGCCGATAGTCGATACAAAACCTTAGCGAGCCGTCCTTCTTACGGGCCAACACCACATTCGCAGCCCACTCACTCACGGCAGGTTCGATGATCCCGTCAGCTAGCATACTGTCTAGCTGCGCATCGACCGTAGCCCTATGCGGCAGCGGCTGTCGTCTTAACGGCTGTCTCACTGGGCGCGCATCTCCCGTCTCAATCCTATGCGTGCTTACAGACGTTCTGCCTATGTCCCTATCACTCGCGGAAAATACATCATTATATTTTACAAGCAAAGCGCCTAATCGTTCCCGTATCTCAGCAGGCACTTCTACGGGCAAATCCGCTAACAATTTATCAATTGGCGAAGCTTGGCCGACCGCGTCCTCGCGGTTGGTTTCGCACAATTCTACCTCTACAGGGTGCAGCTCTCCTAAGGGGCGATCCTTGGACAACCGGACTGGGTCTTCGCTCAAATTAACCACCCTTACCCGAGCATCTGCGTAGTCACCGACAACTACGCGGGCCAGATGGACCCCGGGTTGGATTTCCTTAGCCTCCGTCATCCAGGCTGGCGCTACGGTCGTTAAATTACCGTACATGGTCTTAACCGGGACATCCCTCTGGGACTTAGGGGAAACCAATACCTCCTCGGCGACGATCACGCGCCGGCACCAAATAGATCCATTACCCCTAACCAGGGAAATACGCCTGCGTCTTACGAACAAAGATCCCATACCAAAACCCAAGCGGCAGCGATGTTCTCTCAGCCAGTCCATCCCTAACATAGGCTCAGAAATCTGATCAGAAACCAGGAAGGAAGTATGGATATAAAACCCGTTCGTAATCTTATTGGGCACCCGCACCTCACCAAGGACATTTATATCGGACCCATTAGCAGCCATCAAAACGCGATTGCAAGAGCGAAGTTCTAACCCGTCGACAGTAGATGAAGGCACCAGGCTGACTTCCGATCCAGTGTCGATCAGGCATAGCTGCGGTCGTCCGTTGATCTCACCGCGGATGTAGACTGCGTTGTTCGTAGCACGGTCCGGCATTCTTGGGCGCGTCGTATGGTTCATGACCACCGGGTCCGGTGGCGTCGAAGCATCGGGCTCGGTCGTCGCGTTCTGGCGATTCTGTCGATTCTGGTATCGGCGATCTCGTCGGCAGTTACGGGCCATGTGACCGGCTCGTCCGCAGTTGAAGCAGGTCATGTCGCGTCGCTGATTCTCCGGAGGGCCTGGGCGGTCTCGCTCAGGTCGGATTTCATGACTCGGTTCGTCGGTCGTAGGAGGGCTTCGGCGAAGCACGCGGAATTGCTCGTCCATTCTTTTCTCCATTTCTTGCTGCCATTTCCGCTGCTCATCTCGCTGAGTGTTCAAGAAGCGGTCCATCTGAGCCTGAAGCTGGGCGCTCAGATCGGTTTCTTGCGTCCCTCGCACTCGGTTTGGCTGTCTGCGGCGATCATCGGCGTCGTTCGTCCGTTGATAGGCCTCCAGACGCAGGGCGGTCCGGTATGCCTCGTCCAGGTTCTTCGGTTCTCGCTCGCGTACTTTGAGCGAGAGCTCCCGGTCTCTCATCGCTTCCAGGAAGGCATGCTTCGCGATGATCTGCGTCGTCTCGTTGGAAGGCACCGGGTAGGCCAAGACCACAAGTCGTCGGATCTCATGCAGCAGGTCGCTGAGGTTTTCTTCCGGGCGTTGACGGCGGTAGTACAGCTGGGCGCGGAAGGTTTCTGCCTGGCCTTCCGTCCCGTATCTCTGCCGAAGGCGTTCGACCAATTCTTCGTAACTTGCGCTCGGTTGAGCGCCGAAGTCCCAGAGAAGTTGCGTAGCGGCCTTCTCCAGCGAACATCGCAAGTAGTCGACCCGGTCCGCGGCCGTCCACTTATTGTGCCTTGCGCAGACCTCGAACTGCATCAGGAATGACTCCAGCGAGCCCGTCCCATCGAACTTTCCTGGCTTCATCGGCGTCGGGTGGCTTCGCAGCAAGTCGCTGACATTTTCTAGAAGATTCGGCGTCGAAGTCCCGGGAGCGTTCGGTCTTTCAGTCTCTTCGCGGAAATTCGGTTTCAATTTCTTCTTTTCCGTCGTCGGTTCGCCCGTCTTTTCTCGGAAGCTCGTTCTCTCCGGCTTCACGGTCATCTCTTCTTCCCGGTCTTCGCGGAAGCTCGGTCTCATCGGCTCCGGGTCATCGAAGTCGATCTCGGACAGCAAGCGGCTTCGGTCCGGTCGCGTAACCAACGCGGCCATTCGTCTCGCGGCTGGCGTAGAAATTCTTGACGGCAGATCGGCCAGGTCCAAGGCCGCGTAGGGAATGGTGTCGTCCTCGTCTCCCGGAAACATCTTCGGTCGATTCTAGCTTCGTCGGCGGCAGGAATTCTCCGTCAAAACCCCACTGGCTCTGGTACCAATGTGACAAAAACGGGGTTCTGCTCTCTCTCAGGATGCGAGTGTAAGGCGCGTGTCGCTCAGGATGGGAGCGTTAGTAGGACCTCCGTGGTATTCGAAGGATTTCAGCATCCGCCAGCCGACTAGCCGTAGCGATCAGTGTCACCCACCGAAGGAAGAGAACACCGAAGTTCAATCACAATCTTTATTCACACACCATCACAACAGGCAAGACTCAGAAATATACCAAACCAACGCAATCACTGGCAGAACTCTCAGGCCGAACTACTACTACTCAACACACAAGCGCCCTCTATATATATATATACCCAGCCGGGGCAGGGGTAGGACTCCAGTCACCATGGCCTAGCAGGGATCCTCGGGCAGGGATCCCTGGGCTACGAGGGATCCCTGGGCAAGGGATCCCTGGGCTATGAGGGATCCCTGGGCAGGGATCCACGGGCTATGTCGCCAAAGGCTAGGGATCCCTGGGCTATGAGGGATCCACGGGCTATGTGGCCAAAGGCTAGGGATCCCTGGGCTATGAGGGATCCACGGGCTAGGGATCCACGGGCTAGAGGGATCCACGGGCTATGTCGCCAAAGGCTAGGGATCTCTGGGCTATGAGGGATCCCTGGGCTATGAGGGATCCCTGGGCAGGATCCACGGGCTAGGTCGCCAAAGGCTAGGTCGCCAAAGCCTAGCAGGGTGGTCCAAAAACAGGGAGGCCCAAAAACCGAGGGTGGTCCCAAAAACCGAGGGTGGTCCCAAAAACCGAGGGTGGGCCCAAAAACCGAGGGGTGGTCCCTGGCAAAAACGCCACATGATCTTGGAGGCGCGAAGGATCTCTCTCGGCGGAGGCACGAACAGCACAGCACGGTACCATATAACTGCTCGACCTTTGTTTATAAGTTACGGTTCAACAAATAATGATTGTTAATTTTACGTGATGGACTGGGTGTCGAACCCTGGACGCGGAGGCCGATTAAGGCCTAAGGCACGCACAATCTTATTCCACCACCGCTAGAGTTTGTCTGACAGAGGGCGCTGGTTAAACAACAGTATTCTATTACCAATACGGCGGTACTGGTAGCCTATTATATCGTATCGTATCAATCGTAATGTTGATATTGATATAGGCCTACCGTTAATAGACCTACAGGGCTCGCTCGATGATTATTTTAATAATAATAATAATAATAATTATTATTATTATTATTATTATTTTATTATAACATATTATATATTATAACGATTATACAAAGTATTACAATTTACAAGAACATAAATTACAGAAGACATAAATCAACAAAGTTGCAGCTCATTGTACTTTGGTGCCACCTAGGGAATGAAGGCATGAGCTAACTTGCAACTCTCTTAGCGAGACTGTCTTTCGCTCTAAACTTAAAACTTACCTCTTTCAGTCTATTTATGGCTCTTAAATTCTTAATAGTTGCCCAGCTTCAATGTGCACTTCTGAACTTTGTAAGGAGGGCATTATCAAATTACAGTTGTATTGTATTGTATTGTATAGCTAAACCCGAGGCCTCACGGGAATCGAACCGAGTCCGTGAAACTTCAGGCAAGAGTGCTATCCATTAATTTTCATGCTGATTAAGAAACCTACTTACAACGCTGTCTTAGGCTCAAGAACTGTTACAGTAGGCCTATGCATATAGCCCAATGTACTATTGCAAGGTTCTGTTGTAAAGTTAAATAAAACAAAGCCAAGTGAAATCTGTAATCCATGTTGCTAACCATCTTACATCAGCACTGGTGGATTCAGAAGTTTATTGAGGGTGGCCAAGCTATCAGGCCAGGCTATACTTTATCTTGTGAAAGTTTTGATGGTCTGTATCGAGCAATACGGAATTCTGACAACCTTTCTGTTGTTAAAATGTGTGAGTTAATTTCTCTTGGTCATCAGAATTTTTTTACCTGTTTCAGTTTCCAATTCATACATTTGTTTCTTAGTTTCACATATTTTTTTATCACATTCTGCACTTTTACAAAGACCATTTTATATACTTCACGAGTCTAGTAGGGAACCCTTGCCATCATTAGGTTTGGCCCGTTGGGGCAATTCAGTGGCTGCCCCAACCCTTGGCCGAACTGGCCTAGATCTGCTTTTGAAATGCCAGAAGTCACGTCAGAATGGTTTGTGCAACTATAAGTTGCGTTTGCGTCAGCTTGTAACCTCGGAATAAACGAATATTGACTGATTGATTGATATGTGAACTTTAAAAAAAATTGCTCATTTCTAACTTCCGCAGCACTGCAAACTCTTACAACACTCCAAGCCAAATATTTCCTTCTATAATTATTACAATACTGTGTCTCTAAATACAAAGATTCATAAGACATTCATACATTTCTGTGCTTAACCAAAACATCACAATCACTGGATCATCATCGTTATTGCTGTGGTCATTGTCTTCCTCCTCCTCCTCATCATCATTACTGACTACCAAGACAACCGTAATATTCACAAAGATCATTTTCTTTAACAGTAATAACTATCATGTCCATCTTCACAATTGATTTTCATCTCAGACATCAACTAGATCATAATCATCACTGATAATCATCATGATCATAACATTTATCACTGACTGTGACCATCACATCATTCTTGATGGTCATGATGATGACCATAATCAATGATGGCCTTTACCAACTCACTATAACTTCCCTTATCATCATCATCCCCATCATCATATTCCTCCTCTTCCTCTCCTCCTCCTCCTCCTCCTCATCATCATCATCTATATCCTCATCGATCCTTAATTAACATGATCAAGACAACCACAATTATCACAATATTTGCAAAATCAACAATAATCACATTAAGAAATGACAAAAACACAAATCCTGTTACACAGGAAACAACTGTTCTCTACTAAAATTGTTTTTTTTAGATCATGCCTTTCCTAAGCTGTAGTCAGGCTACTGACTATCCAGCCTTATTTCAATAGTCCCCATTTCAATAGTCCCCTCAACCTCAGACTTCATCCCCAGAATCTGACTCTTCTTCCGGCACAGAATCCATACTGGAACTCGAATGCTGAGCTCCAACTGTAATCCGTCGACTCGCGGTGGCTGTTCCTCCTTGTGAACCAGATGCACTTCTCCTCTGGACATTTGTGCGAGATGGAATTCCAACGGGTAAGGCGCGAAGCAAAGGACTCAAGGCTTGCTGAAGACGGATGTTTCCTGGGTAGGAAGCCCTGCGATTTCGGTCGGTGGCATTCTGAAAAAAATATGACTTCAGCGTGATCTTGTAGTAAACCAGGTACTGCACTCAAAACTGTCGAGTAGATCTAGAAACTTCTCCTTGCAGTGTCTAATCTAATATAATCCATTAACTTTCATAGCACCAATCTAGTTTCATAGCACCAATTTAATTAATCCGTCAGTGGCTGCTGCCACACAAGCTCAGTGTGCATACCTATGCAACTTATGGCCAGTGCGGTCAAAAGCCAAGAGGGAAATCCAAAGGATCTGAGAATTTAAAGAGATGGTTACAGACAATAGTTAACTGCACAATCATCTAGATTTGCCGTAATTGCCTTGGGAATGCTTAACTTCGTCCCCCAATCAAAAGCCAAGCCCTTAGTCTAGATTGAAAAATGCCAAAGTGTTAATTTTAAGCTCTTGGTCGCCATCCATCATTTATTCATAAATTAACCCTTAAAAGTCACATTTGTAATATACAACGACCATAACTATAGCACAGAAATGGTGCAGTCTGGTATGTGCAAGACAAAACTAATATGACATTGTTATAATGCAAGTTTTTACCTGTGAACTATTGCCGTAAGAATTGTTGATATCGTCACTGACAGTACGCAGGAAAAGCGCCACCTGTTGTTCAATCATAGTTGGAACGGATTTAGCTCTTTGTCGAGTCATCACTAGAGGCGATTCACAGGAACTGAGAACTGGTTCAGATGACGTTGAGTGTAGATGCTGGACAGGGAAACTTGGCGGCGACTGGTCAGAGGAAGTCGCAACTTCTTCCCCATTGCACGACGGTTGCGGTTGAGATTTTCTGTCCAGCACATCTGAATTTTTGGGCTGCATCCCTTGTGCAGAGTCATCGTTTGACTTCACTTTGCTGTCGTCTGACATACAATTCAGCATCAATAGTTTTTTTAATGTAATGTATTAACAGTAATATCAATATATATCTTAGCATGACATATTCTAATCCAATGATTTCTATATAGCCTAGCACTGTTATCGCACTGCATAATGCATTGGCATGTAAATTTAGCAATGTAATAATTTAATAACTATGGTAATTAAAGCTATTTACTGTATGTGACAGTAAGTCTACGTATCAAGTACTTCTTCAACACTCAGTTTCAACCTTGAGTCATCTGTCTGCAATCTTGACATCACCTTTGACCCAAATCTCTCCTTTTCAAATCACATTCCTAACCTTTCTTGAACCTGCTTCATTTATATAATGTCACCTTCGCTGCATTGATCCTTGCTCAATTTCTAAATCACCAATGATTTCTGCCTCCAGTCACTTCAGTCTCGACTATTTGAATGCTCTTTGCCTGAACCTTAAAATCATTTCAAATCCATTGCCTTTAACTTATCCAAAATGCAAACTCCAGGATTTTCACCAGGACACCAAACAGCATCCTATCACTGCTATATCCTAAAATCACTGCACTGACTGAAAATCCATAAAGCATTCATTAAAAATGTGTTCACTACTCTGCAGCACAATGCAGTACTCCAAACGCCCAATTGTCTTAATTTCTTGACTATCCAACCAACACGATTTATCCGATTGTCCTCTTGCCTTGCTCTTGGCAGCCCTCAATCACTACTCATCTGAAGTTCTTTACATCACACTGCATCTCGTCCATGGAACAGTCTCCCAAGCGGACTCTCTTCCTCCATCTCGCTCGCCATTCATCAAGCATCATGTCTCAATTCCCTCGACATTTCTTCTGAATACTCTGATGCCCTGTGCTTAGCGTTTAGGTGGTGCATAAGAAATGTTTTAGTTTAACATTTCTTAAGGCTGGGCCCACATCTGACCACCATTCAGCTCTAAGCATAAAGCACTTAATGTTGGCCAGCCATATTATATATGAGCTAAATGAAGGTGGCCTCTATATATAGATTCAGTCAACCTGCATGACCCTGAATGATATATTGTTTTAGACTACTCTAGGAGTGTCTTCCTCTGATTTTTTAGAACACCTGTTACTCGTTTCGTGTAGTTTGGTTACATCAGTGTTGGAATTACCTCCCGTGAAGGTATTAGGACTAGTACTCATCTCTGGAAACCTGAAAAAATGAAACAACTCTATGTTTTAAAATTAGGCCACTTGAGGGACACAGACCAGACGGACAGACAACAGACAGACAGACAGATAGACAGACTGGTGTACAGATTAATTCAAAAGCTGGCAATAAGCATCATCATCACAACTTGAGCATCATCATCTAAACAACAAAACTGACAATGAATTTAAAGATAAACAGTTTTCATAATTAATGCTCAATCTCCATAAAGACTTAAAACTACGAGAATTCAAGTAAAACAAGTTTTAGCTGATTTTCAAAACATTCAAATAAAGCATGTCTTTTTGCTCTATAACTGCAGAGGACCTACCTAAGATTTCTTCAGCAACTGGTCACTATCATGCTAAAAAAACAGATAATGCTTACATCTGCCTATATAAATGACCCATAAGGGAGAAAACGTACTAAAACCAGGGGCTGTATTTGACCAGAAAACCAAGTTTTAATGTGTATGGGATCATTTTTCATAAATTGGGTTTTTGCTTGTTTTAGCTGGTATACTGGGTCTAAATAATGCGGGGGAATCAAAATTTTATAACATAAAGTAAGCAAAGCTTATTCATATGGCAAAAATGTGATAAATAAGAAAGGTACCAAAGTGTGGCCCAGTTTAATCTTTATGTTCTTATGTTACTCCCTTTCTTGATGTGTGCCAATTTTACAAGCAAATAAGCTTTGCCGAGTTTATATATGCAACTGCGATTTAAGTATTAAGTATTGTAATTTTTAGCAGCATAGGGTGGTGGCCACTGGTGGGTGCCCATGTTAGCCAGATGTAACCTACATGTAAATTAAGATTATTTTATGACTAGCTAAATCCACCTCATTTATGTTACCTTTCCAGAGGAGTAGCATATATCTCATAGTGCTGCATTGTAGGCTTGTAGCATGTCTGTGTACATGTTAATGCAAGGCATATTCAGGCAAGGCTAGACAAAATAGAAAGTGCATGTGTTTCACCAATATTATTTTTCTCACTTTATCCATTTGCATTCCAAACATTATGACGCCTGATTCAAACTAAACCAGTATTCGGAACTGCTATAGGCTGTAGTCACCTGAAAACGAGATTAAAGCAAGCTTGTTTTATAGTTTTGAGAGAGTCTGAAATCATGTCTAGACTGCTAAGACTGGACACCACTGATGATATATCTCCGAGATATCTTGATGGACTACCTCTGTGTAGATAGCAACGATGATAGCAGTTATCAAGATGTTGCAGACTAGAATACAGTATAGAAGCTATTGATATTCTCAGGAGACATTTACAAATCTCTTAAGTCTTGACCGCCTTAGTCCATGATAAACCAATTTTACCTATGGCTGTATACAATGATATAACTGGCAAGCTTCACACTTATTTCCACGGACTACTAACAGCGATGCCAGTTCTCCATCTTTCATTAATTGTCTTCAATGGGTTTGTCTCGCAGTGTACCAGTATCAATGGTATTTGTTCCACAAAAGTCGCCACTCTTATATGCTGGTAGCACAAACTATGTCCACAGCCAGTAGACCTACCATTGTTTGCTGAATGTTGTTACCAGCCTGTCACCAGCGTAAACAGTCCAACTACTCAGAATCTGTTTCAAGTTCTTCTAACACATGTTGTTTAGTCAGAGGACGCCATGTCTGCACATGTCCACAGGCTTCTCATACCAGCCTCAAAGTGACTTTACTATACCATTTGTAACAATAAACCCACCAAAGAAGTTATAGGCCTAAGTGTTGTGAAATCAGACACAGAAAGTTTCCATCACTGTGTCCAAAGCAGAAATATTATTTCAAATATGAATATGTATATTCGTTTAATTTGCAAAACAGGCTGACACACCGCAACCTGGAACATAAAGACTAAGTACAATACTGTGGAAAAAGTGGAGAGAGCAAACAATGTTGGTGAATTAAAAACCTGCTAGCAGCAGCCTAAATTTCATTAACTGAAGACTTATTCAGACAGTGCAATGGTTTTATGTGTACACTGCAAAAGTATATTTGATTGGGAGATTAAAATGAGGGTACTTGTCGGTTAATTCACCGGAATTAAATTTTTCAATGGTAATGACTTGCCCACGTAAAATTAATTAACCGGATTTAATATTTGCAATGGTATGAATATTTGCAATGGTAATGACTTGCCCACGTAAAATAGATGTCTGTACTTTCAAGCACAATTAAGCTGACGACCCTAACCCTGACCCTAACCGACCCTCACGTTAATACAATGACGACACTAACCCTAACCCTGACCCTAACCGCCCCTCACGTTAATACAATGACGACACTAACCCTGACCCTAAACGACCCTCACGACTTCAAGTTTTATAGTCCATATAGGTTACGTTGAGGTGTTACGCGCCGTGAGGGTCGGTTAGGGTTAGGTTAGTGTCGTCCATGCGCTTCTGATGACGAAACGGTGCTTAAAAAGGAAAGAAACGCGTAGAAATTTATTCCGGTGCATGAACAGGCAAGGTATAGACGCAAGAATTAAATCCGGTGAATTAACCGACAAGGTATATAAAAAAATTAATTCCGGTGAATTAACCGACAAGTACCAAAATGAGTATTAATTTTAATGGTTTTGGACCTATAGGCCTAGTAACACCGCTACTGACTGCGGTACTGCTGTACTGCTTCTTTTGTCCCCCCCCCCGCCCATTATCGATGGTTGTGACATTTTGGTATCTTTCTAGGCCTAAATCAAACGTTGTAACTTGCTATCCATGGATGAAACTTCATAATCCGTTCAAGGGCTTGTAATATAATACAAGTAGGTCGACAGCTAAACTATAAACATACTTTTGGGGGCTGTAGTTGTTTTAAATAGGTTATCTGCCCACTCAGATACGCAATTTTTCGACGGTCATATTTTGACTGTTTAGTTTGATAGGCTTTTGTAAACTTAGTGACATCAAAGTTAGCACCAATGACATCAACTAACCTCAGGGCATACTCAGTTCAGAAATCCCAGACTCGGTACTTCTTCTCCCACCGGATCACATATAGGCCCAGGCCCTACTAGCAGCAGCGCACGAAACGCAAGAAAAGAACTTGCGCAAGTAATAATATTCTGATTGTCTGCGGAATTTCTCCTAAGAAAATTCGCCGATTGAACTGATCATATGAACATAATTAAAATATTATTGTCACAGACGTAAAACAAGAACTTGTTGAACAATGTGCCATACGCATTTAAAACCACTCCGTCTTTCGTGTTGCCTAATCCAACAGCGTTTCGCTTGGCTGCTGTCATCTAGGCCTCTGTGAACTTCTTGGTAATAGCATTGGTCAAGAAACGCGAAAAGCTCAACGTGACGTAGCATTTCCCTGCAGAGACGCCAGCAATTCGTCTTCGTCAACCACGACATCTCTTTAGCGCATAATGCTGCGTTCCTTTTCTTTCGAGCGCTGGTTGTTGGAATGTTGTTGGTTTAAATTTTAGAATTACGGTATTTAGAAGATTTCAGAATGGCTGAAATATTTCATTTCTTTATAGTTTATACTACTCAGGTGATCGGCTGATTTCAGTGACTTGTCTCTGGTATGAGACTTCAAAAGCTGAGAGAAAAATTGTTTCGAGATTTTTGTCCAATGTTCATTTCACTCGTTTTGAACTGTCTCGAACTGTCTCGGACCTTGTGTCTCGGTCTCGGTCTTGGACCTTACTGTCTCGGTCTCGGTCCCTACTGTCTCGGACCTCGGTTTCGGTCTCGAAATGTGATGTCTCGTATGTATACAAGTCTGTTCTTGTCCTTTCTCTACCTCTACCTCTGTTTGTATGTGTTAATATTATGGTGATCCGTAAAAAGTATTGATTGATTGATTCATTCATTCATTGCTTGATTCATTGAGCTAGCGGTTGAAGAGTGAAGACCATCGCAATTGCGTTATCAGGTCGAGAGCACCTTTGCATGTGACGTCTTCTTTCAATTGCATATTATTATGCAAGCTGGTGTATTAGTATTTAGTTCTTATTCATTCATTCATTCATTCATTCATTCATTCGTTCATTCATTCATTCATTCATTCATTCATTCATTCATTCATTCATTCATTCATTTATTCATTCATTTATTCATTCATTTATTCATTCATTCATTCATCCATTCATTAATTCATTCAAGTATTTATATAGCACCTCTTCACGGAAACTACCCGGTATACTCGAAGTCAAAGGTGCTCCCGACTCCAGCACGGTGAAAATGAACAGTTTTCAAGTTTTACAGTGACATTTAACACGTAGGCTACCATGTAGGTCAACACTGATTAGCTAGCTCTTTGAGTGGGGCAGTATAAATATTCGACTAAAAACAATTAGGCCTACAATAATTTTCTGAAAGGCCCTATAAAGTGAACGTATACGTTTGTGATTGCTATTACATCCTAGACAACTATACAAGGTGAGCATAATTTTCCGGTTCAACTGCTGTTGTTAAGGAGTTCGTATCCGATCGCACGCGTAAGTGAGGACTGAGGAGGTCTGTAGCAGCCATCATAAGCCAGTGAGTGTAGCCTCGTAGAATTAGGTTAGGGCGCATGCGCGTCTGCTGACGCTGCGATGACATCAGCTGCAGACCTAACGAGCGCAGGATAAACACACGCGAATACACAAAGGTCGTAGCACAGGATGCATGCCGTAATAATAATTATTATAGAAGAGAGAGCAGCCCGTTACGCATAACTCAAGTCTGCCATTAGTCATATAAATAGAAGAGCAGTTACTTAGTCCTTTAATATACCATAACAACGAAGTGCTACATACATATAGGCCTACATCTAATATACATAGGGGATGACAGGCCTACGCATAATATAGGCCTACATTATACAATACATATATATATATGTATACATACATACACATACATAGGCCTACATACATACATAGGCCTAAATACATACATACATACACACATACACAAACATAGGCCTACATACATACGCCTAAATACATACATATATATATATATATCTTCGTTTATTGAATATTCGGGATGTCACATCGCATCCAGGTATACAACTTAAATTAGAAGTTAGATAGTAAGTTCGTTGCTATCGTTGTTCTCCTATGAAAGGTTTATTTGCTACTTTCTATATATAACTGTACGCCTGTGAATAAGCTGGTTCCCGCGACTTCGCTTTTGTGGGCGCTGTAGAAGTTCCGAGTTTACGATTACTCTTGGTATATAGTTTTTATCGTCTTTGGCTGGGAGAAGCTTAAAATCGTGCGGCCTGGGGCGAAGATTGTAATGTTTTTGCACTACCCCTGGAAATAATCCCCGAAGCACATAGTTTTAATACATACATACATGCATACATACATACATACAATGTCATACATACATACATACATACATAGAGAGACAGACAGACAGACAAAGAAAGAGACAGAGAGAGAGATAGATAGATACAGACATACAGACAAACAGCCAGAGAGAAAGAGATATCACAATCTTGCAGCGCTTTCTGTACTTTGATCGACAGTACGCCGATACGTGGGTTCTTATCTGTGCTCTTATCTTTTCTCATATCCGAGTAAAGGTGTGTTGACTCTAAGGCCTTCCCTTGAAGCGTCGGATGTGACTTATACCGTTTTGAAAGTTCAGGTGGAAATATGAAATCGTTTTAACATTAATAGTTATACAAAATACATTTAAACAATAGGTTAGAACTTCGACGACCTACTCCAAGCATCGAGAGCATACACTTTTCAGGACTGGACAAGGACTTGGGTTTTAAAACGCTGTGTAAGGAATATCGACTTCTGTTGTTATTTTCGCGTCGAAACATTCTAGCTAGAGATTAGTTAATTCTTTCGGAAATTGTCAGAGATGCGGCTAACATAACAATGCAGCTCGTTTAATAAAGATTTAATTGAGTTGAAACCACCTTCTGTCAAGTTCAGGTACCTTAATCTTTCGACATGAGTACGTACAATCTGAATCGGTACCCTTCCATGGGCTCCGTCCACTCTACGACCAACCTTGGATACATGCCTCACTCCTAATAATCAAGTTTAATTGTTCTAGTGAGGTGAAACAGGTTAATGGTAACTTCCGATTGTGAGGGAAGGTGTACAGAAAACGTCACGGTCTGTTTTGTGGGGAAGTAAGCGAGTAATCTGTCGAAATTTCTAGAGCGCAAGGCTGACGCTGACTGTCCGTGGGCGCCCTTTAGTTAGTTCCTGATTGCTGCATAATTTGGAAGCCCTTTGCCTAATGGTGATCATCCGTGCACTAGAGCTATACAATTAATCGTAAACTGAAATGTTGATTATTGTTCAGGTAATTTTTGTTAAGGAATACTCCTAGTGATTGAATTATTTTTAACCTGTAACCAAAACCTACCAGGTGTAGATTTGTGTTGAGAATCTCTTTATGTTCTGCAATTGTAATTAATTGATTTGTCAAATATCATGGAAATGCCTTCTAATAAAGTCAAGTTATTGGCTAGGCCGAATACCAGTGTAGTAACTGAACTTATAGGGACAGCAGAACTGAAGATGAGGTCAGGTGAGGTTAGAGTAGGCGTCACTGTGGCCGATCTTGAAGAAGAAGACAGGATGACCCTGGTCTCTGAGCTTGAGCAGATCGAGGTAATGCAAGCACAACTGACACAAATGCAGCAGCAAACAGCCGCTTTTCAGGCTGTTTTACACGATAAGATAAGTCGCGTTCGGGTAGACCTGAACCCAAATCGACGTGACCGGTCGATTGTTTCCAGACCGGAAACTCCGGACAACCTATGTCCTAGGAACTTGGCCGAACCTTTAGATAAGGTATATTTAGATCCTGGTACAGCATATTCACAAAACTTACAAGACATCCAGACAGAAAACCTCTGGCCTCGGCTGGTCACCCAAAGGCTAGGCTTACCTGAACATCTCCTTTTCCCACCTCCATCCAGCCGTCACCCGATTTACCCCTCCAGCTATGAGGCCCTAGAGAAGAGGAGGCTGCTACAGCCCAAGCCTTGTTACAGTTAGCGGGATCTAGCCAGGGGGGACGCGACAGGACCCTCCTCTTTCTTATGGTTCTAGGACGATGATTGGTCATACTTATGATTGGTCATGAAACCGGTCATTTGAACGATTGGTTATCAGGGTGACCGGCGAGATGAGTCCTATGTGACTTCACCGGTAGCCCACCACTCGGTTTGTAAAATTTGTGTATTGTCATTTTGCTTTATTTTGTGGTGAATAAACTACTTACTTACTTACTTACTTACTTATTGGTCATAGGGCATATTGGTCATAGGACTATTGTAACGGCATGTGCCGTGTTACGGCTCTGTAGAAATTGTCGTAGTCATTCATTCATATGCCGCTAATAAACCGACATAATTGTTTGTAGTCGTTAGTTATGGACATTCTTAGTTTTAAGCTCAACACACCGAACTCAAAATAGCAGCAATTAGGGACATTCATCGTTTATAGACAAATACAATCAGTGCCAATCAAGAAACTTATTAGGATAATTACTTACAGGGATCAACTCACTTCAAAAAACTAAACGTTCGGTCGAAATAATAAACGTTTTACCCGTATGTAACTCAAGTATGAAAAGCATCAGTTAGGGACATTGATCGTTTTAGACAAATACAATCAGTGCCACTAGCTGGCGTTGAACAACCGAGCGCCAAGCGGTATCGCATACTGAAAGATCGTGTCATGCGGTCATCCAGTGGGAACATACGAATGAAAAATCAAGACAAAAATTCTCATATTCTTAGTCTATACTATCTGCGTGCTTTGTCTAATGTTTCATTCAAGTGACCATGGCACCATCATAACCGATAACCACCGTAGCACAATGGCGTCTGCTCGGCTTGACCTCCCCGGATTTTGACCTGTCGTCGGAACGAACAGAGGATTTTATATATATATATTTACATATATAATATATATATTTATATATATATATATATATATGTATACACGTGTGCACGTATTTGGCTATTTGCGTTGCGCCTTTTCTAAAACTTTGTTGTGGTGACCAGTTTCTGGTGGATATACAGCCAAGAACAACATATTCTGGAGATGAAATGGCTTAACTTTTATTGTTACAGAGACAGGAAATTAAGATAATCGCTGGAATAATTATGCGCAAAGTTAATTTCGGTGTGTCGTAGTCATCGCATACGGAGCCTCGTAGCCAAGACATCACATTCTTTGGCTGAGGCGTTCGGCATCTGGAGCCTACAATGGGTATGGGAGTGTGCAGGTTGGGTCGCTGACAAGCACGTACAGCTGAAATAGACAACATCGAGAAACATTAAATGATGTGATATTCAATGTTAACATTCATGATATTCTTTTAAAATATGATGTGAAATGCAATTTAATGCTGCATAAATTCGATGGGTGGGTGGAGGGACGCACGCACATACGGGTGTTGTAAGGATGGATGGATTGATGAATGGATGGGTGGATGGATGGGTGGGTGGATGGAGGGATGGATGGACGGATGGATTTATGGATGGATTGATTGATGGATAGATGGATGGATGAATGGATGACGTCCAGAAATTTGGAAATGATGTAAGGTTCGGGATCCATTGACTTGTTTTGACGGAAGCGCGGATGAATGGATGGAGCAACAGACAGTCAAACAGACAATTACTGGCAGACATGTCTAAAGAAATGCTGACGCGTCAGACAGAAGTTACTAAAACTTGACTCACCTTTTGCCACCAGGTCTGGAAAGCTGTTGGAGGGACCGGATCTGTTAGAAATAGAAAAAAGGAAATAAGTTTTCTACTGTTTTACGTTACGTAATATAATGGGATCTGGAAAGAACTAAGAAACAAATGAATTATTTTAACGGTTTACATTACGTAATATAAAGACTCTGTAATGAACTAAGAAACCAAATGAGTTTCTACTGTTTTACGTTACGTCATATATTGGGATCTTGTAGGAACTATGGAAAGAAATGAGTTTCTACCCTTCTTCCTTACATGATATAATGTGATCTGATATAATTGTATCTTATCATGGCACTGTTTATACAATACACATTAACTTGTCTAATTATCATTTCTGAACATTGTTTTAATGTATGTTATGTTTCTTTTATTGGGTTCTTGCTGTACACTGATTCAAATAAATCAAATTAAATCCAAAAATAATTATTATCGAAATTGCAGAATAATAATAATGCATCGCCTTTCTGGAGAGACTCATTGGAGACTCAAATAAAATGTGTTCCAGATATATTGCAAATGATGAAGAAGATTAACACTCGTATAATAATAGCTCATGTTTCTAACAATAATGGAATGCATCTCATACTTTATTGAATTGGCGCTCTAATTTTAAGCGATAGCTATTATTCGTAAAAGAAACAGAAGCTATTAATATATATACAAGTGATTTTTTCTGATTCTCTACAACCTATATATGATTCTATTTCATTACGGTTGACTTTCGCAAACCGAGATGCCAAATTCATGGCTTATAGGCCTGCTTCTTAGCATTTAGGTCCATAAGACCACGTGTTGGGCATTCTATTTTTGTCTCTTACCCATGGGGGGTACTGACTCTTCAACGAGGTCCAGGTACCAACGGTCGACGTCCGCTTGCGAAATGGTTTCGGTAACGTTGTCCAGAAGCGCCAGCAGGTTGAATGCACTGGTCAGTTCCGTGTCACAGGCCGGAAGTATTTCTCTATGAATCACCAGGAACTCGTCAAGATCGGCTTCCAAGTCTGCACATGCGAAATAACAGTAGGATTTGTACACAAATTAAGATTTACCGGTAAATAAAAAAAGCCCGGTCCTATATGGCCCCACGTTACAATATACTTCAAGAAAAGCATATGAAAATCTCTTAAATTAACTCAAATCTGATTAATCCTACGAGTTTACGAGGGTTTCGTTTTGAATTTTGCAGTAATGGTGCAACGAAAACAACTCGGATGATAGACGTTGTTCTGTTTAATATCCAGCAGTAGGCCTAATGTTGTTGATATCATTTCCACTTTGATGGTAGGCACAATTTAATTGTACTTCAAGTCGCATAATTGTGTGGTCAATAAAACATGTTTGGTGAAACAGAATAGGATAAAATAATCGATTTTGCTTCGTCTGAACTGCTGTGAATGAGTTGATTCCCGTCACTTGGCTTTCTTTGGGCAACGTAGACATCTCGAGAATATCATCAGAAATCTGATTATGTATATGCTTAAAAAACATGGTATTCCAACTACACGATTTATTAAGCGCCACTTTCTAATGACCAAGCATCAATGGCGCTGAGCAACGTTATTGCGAGTGAAGGACTTGCTCAAGTTCATTAAGCATTTAAGTGACGGCTTGAACTCTCATTCTCCGTGCTTATAACTTAATCGACTACCATGTTCGACAAGCGTAGTCCCAACGACATACATATATAAGGATGCGAGGTAAGTAGTCTACATACGAAATTACGAACAAACAAACATACATAGCATACATATATAATAAAAAATTATAAAAATTATAAACGTGGAGTACAATACAACACTTAACACAACACAATATACTGGGGCGCGGTGGTTTGGGGGTATGTTCGGTGCCTTGCAGGTGGAGGGTTGCGGGCTCGAATCCACCTCAAAGCGCTGCGTAGGGACCCTGGGCAAGTCCTTCACTCGCAATTGCTCATTCGGCGTGAAACTCCGACTACAGCAGTAGTCGGGAGCGCCTCTGAATGGGAAATCTGGTTGAGGCGCCATAACAAGTGTTCAAATACAATACAATACAATACAATATATATGTGGCATAGAAATCCATCTGAACACATTCATCCGTAACTTTGTCATCTCTCTGCCTCTGTCTCTTGGACGCCATGTTCATCATTTGCAAACCATGTTACGTCTGCTTCTGTACCTGCTCCGTTCCATTCGTCGAAGCGACCGTCGACTTCGACCTTGTTGAGAAGCGAATCTGGAGTCGAATCCAGATAGCACCAGTACAGGCAACCAAGGACATCCGAACGCTCTGGGTAGTTGACCGACGAACAGTGTCCTGCAGTACAGGCATACCTACACAGCAAGTTAAACACACACTACTTATCAGAAACGACTCTCTGTATGTCTATATATATATATATATATATATATATATATATATATATATATATATATATATATATATATATATATATTGTATTTGAACACTTGTTATAGCGCCCCTTCCAGATTCCTACTCAGAGGCGCTCAATACAATACAATACAATACAATATATATAATTATGTGATATTTGTTTTTATATACATATGACATAAGATATTTATTGTTCCCAGTAATTATTTACATCGACAATTAATTAATTATGCACGATACTACAACTTCCATGGATAATTAAATCATCATAGTGAAACAAAGCTATCAAATGGTAGCAATAGGCGCACCTAAAGGGGCAAATCCCGTTAAGCAGGAGCCTAATTACTTCATGCAAAGTGAGTCAAGATGATGGCCGATTCTTTAGCAAAGATAGAAGAAAGTAGATTACTTTAACTACAAAATAAAAAATAAAATGACGCAATCAGCATAAAGCGACAGAAAAAAGGAATAATAATGCGTTCAAATATAAAAAATAAACGATATAATATATATATATGTATATATAATTATAGTGTTACATGCATGACCTATGAGGATATTGGGTGATAGTGGCATTGCCTGTAACAGGTAGAATTGAACCTGTCTTTCTTGCTGGACGTTTCATGGAAGGATAGGCTGGAAGGTTAGAGTTTAGCAGCTGCATGTTTGGCGGGAAAGATCCTGTGGTTGGGATGGTAAAGGGATGAGTGCGTATACGAGAGTGGGTTGCGAGAGTCTACCCATCCTTGGTTTGTGGGTATAAAAGTGGCTGATATGTGAACTCTGAAGTTCAGTTCCGACTAACTCTGTTGCTGATCGTTTGATGTCTGTTACTGATAGTTTGATGTCTATTGCTGATCGTTTAATACTGAACTTTAAAAAGACTTCGTTGTGCTGTTCATACTGGCTTGGACCTCTAAGTTGCGAGAGTCTTGGACACGAGTTACGACCAGTATGTTACAGATGGGGGCTTCGTCCGAACACGCTGTTCATCTACAGGTGGTCTGCGTATACTACAGGCGGTCGTCTACAAGGTGTGCGTTCTACAGGGTCGTCTACGTGGTCGTCTACTTGGTCGTCTACTTGGTCGTCTACTTGGTCGTCTACGTGGTCGTCTACGTGGTCGTCTACTTGGTCGTCTACGTGGTCGTCTACTTGGTCGTCTACGTGGTCGTCTACGTGGTCGTCTACGTGGTCGTCTACGTGGTCGTCTACATGGTCGTCTTCATGGTCGTCTACATGGTCGTCTTCATGGTCAAATACATGGTCGGAGACAGTCGATGGACGAATGGTCGTCTACATGGTCGTCTTCATTGTCGTCTACATGGTCGTCTTCATGGTCAAATACATGGTCGGAGACAGTCGATGGACGAATGGTCGTCTACATGGTCGTCTTCATTGTCGTCTACGTGGTCGTCTACTTGGTCGTCTACTTGGTTGTCTACATGGTCGTCTACAACCGGCTGGACAATGTTTGGTTACGAGTGGTCGAAGATGTTCAATTGACGGATGGTCGTCTACGGAGTTTCGGAAGTGGTTACCGAGTGATGTTCATCTCTACGCTGGAAGGAAGGTCTGTTCAAGTGCTTTGTCATCTGTCGGAAGATCGTCAATTCGAGACTTTTGTTGAGTTGGAGTTGGACATCGGCAGTTGAACGTAAGACGGGAACTGTTTCAAGGAACTATTTTCGGAAAGTACTGTCGATATTTTAAAGAGATTGCACACTTGTTGTGATTATTAGAAAATGAGTAGTAGAATAATTTATTCATTTTAATGAGTAATGATTCTGCGATGTCTAGTGAAATTGTTTTTAGTACATTTTAGGCTATATATTAAAAGTAAAATAAGACGATAGTGAATATGCTCAAATAAAAACTACAGGTTGTAATGAATTGATAAATAACGAGTTTTGAAAGTAGATAGTTGGCTATATAATTGTGGACTCTTTTTGGGCATGTAATTTGATTTTGGTAATTGGAATTAAGATTTGTTTTGTGTGTTTGGAATGTAAATTGGAATTTCTAAAATAATAAGTACTACGTAGGTCATGTTTATTGTGTAGAATTGTTGTTTACATTAACTCGTGTAATAATCGTGAACTAAATAGGAATGGTTTTTGCATCAGAGTTAGTGAAGGGATGGTTGATAGATAGCTAGAGTTTTGTTTCGTAGGTTATATTGTCTTGTGAGAGAAGATTTATTATTATGTCCTGTGGCAGAGGAAATTTATTAGATAGTCCAGTGAGACTTGTTTTTGTGAGTATAGATGGACATACTATAGTCTGTCCGACTGGCCGTGGAGAATAGAGTAGGTGGGGCAGCCTGAGACGCTGTATAGTACCCAGATAGTGGGTTTTTTGATAAGTCACACGAGCTTCGTATGCTTTCGGAAGTAATTGCCTTATCCCACAAGGAAAGGTGCAATTTGGAATAGAATTAGATTGTAATTGAGGGAATTGATATGAGCAATTACCCGGGAATTAAGTATAGTTTTGGACAAGTGGTGTTTCGATGTGTTTGTGTATTAGTTCTTATGTGTTGCTAAGTCGCAATGATGTTAGTTGCATTTATGTACCGCCTCTCCGCACCAGGAAGGTTTTGGTGATATTTGATGTTGCATAGTGATGTTTGATGTTGCATAGTGATGTTTAATGCCGCATAAAGTTATGAACCGCCTCTCCGCATCAGGAAGGTTATGGTGATGCTGCATAGTGATGTTTAATGCCGCATATATAAAGTTATAACCGCCTCTCCGCATCAGGAAGGTTATGGTGATGCTGCATAGTGATTTTGATGCCGCATAAAGTTTATGAACCGCCTCTCCGCATCAGGAAGGTTTTGGTGATGGTTGATGCTGCATATATGATTTGATTAGGATGCCGCATAAAGTAGTAGATTCGGATCTTGCATATTAATTGCTTATGATGCTGCATACATTGTCGAGAGGATCCATGTGTCTTGATTTGTGGAGTTTGCAGTATATTTAGGAATTGCTGCGTTGTTTGGTGTTTGCAGCATTAGTGTGTGTAAGATGAATTTTGTCCATACATATGGTTCCGTTGCGAGGTAGCAACTTAGGTCGGAAACGCCTACGGGTTTCCTCCTTTTGTGGTCGGGGGGTATGTTACATGCATGACCTATGAGGATATTGGGTGATAGTGGCATTGCCTGTAACAGGTAGAATTGAACCTGTCTTTCTTGCTGGACGTTTCATGGAAGGATAGGCTGGAAGGTTAGAGTTTAGCAGCTGCATGTTTGGCGGGAAAGATCCTGTGGTTGGGATGGTAAAGGGATGAGTGCGTATACGAGAGTGGGTTGCGAGAGTCTACCCATCCTTGGTTTGTGGGTATAAAAGTGGCTGATATGTGAACTCTGAAGTTCAGTTCCGACTAACTCTGTTGCTGATCGTTTGATGTCTGTTACTGATAGTTTGATGTCTATTGCTGATCGTTTAATACTGAACTTTAAAAAGACTTCGTTGTGCTGTTCATACTGGCTTGGACCTCTAAGTTGCGAGAGTCTTGGACACGAGTTACGACCAGTATGTTACAATAGTATATATACTTATTTGAGTCTTACTTTACGCAGACACTGAATATTATGGCATGTTAATGTACCTCACAAGAGGTGAAAATGTTTTAAGAAAGATTATCATTAAACTGTAACTAATCTTTCAGTCGAGGTTGAAAATACTAGAAAGACTCAGGTTACGCGGTGATGTTCATAAAGCAGTTGAATAAACCATTTGAAATCATGTCGCCTTATTGAGCGGCCAGTATGGGAATTGTAAAAAAATTACTGAGGGGTTAGACGTTGATTTATGTGCAGTTTGGGTGTGAAATGTAGACTTTACTGTGGGATCCTAAGAAAGAACCCCTCCAAGCCCCCGGAAATTCTCACTCTAGCTGAGACGAAGCGAATCCGACCAGACCAAGGAAGATGACAAACAGAGCGTTCATGTTTCCGTTTCCTACGAAATCAATTTCAATTTCAATTTCAGTTTATTGTCCCATCATTGTACATAATATCAACAACGACATAACAGTCAAATACCAAGTATGTCATGATAGACGGTTCATCATAATAGCCTATGTAGTAAAAAGGAAAATTAGAGAAATTGAAATAATTTTATGTGAACCGACATTCATCAAACAAGAGCAAGTCGCGGCATATGATGTTAGTCAAAGTGATTTTGGAGCTACAAGCACACCAAAGGGACAAATTTCACTGAGAAATCACACAGAACTCATTGACAATTCGTTTAACCGAAGCACTCAATCACTTAGCGTGAAAAATTCTGGACATAATTATTATATTTAACCTCAAGTTTTGTCTAATGTCTAAGCATATTGATGTTCCTAATCGGAAATTCTAATTATCGTTCTCTAACTGTCGTCTTGGTGGTTTCATTTTCTCTAAATTGTCTTCGAGAACTTTTCATGTAAATAGAGATCTCCGAAATTTCTTATCGCCACATAGAAGGTTCTTTAGAGAGACAGTGTAGGCCTACTCGTTAGCGTTATGTCGAATAGTCAAATGTCGCAACTAGTACGTGTCTCATAGGTTTACTTCATGCTTTAGCAACCTTTGTTTATCCTAAATCTGTTTTGAAGAAGTGTCCACTATTCTCGTTGCTGTCTGTCTGTCTGTCTATCTACCTCTGCCTCTGTCTCAAGAATTGCACATATTAGACGCTAGATACAATCTCTTAAATTCAATTGGACAATGACAACGTTATAGAAATTCCATGAACATCAAGAAATGACCCACCAGATAAGCCTAATGTCAGTAACTATTAACTGTGTAATATAGGCCTGTAGGCCTTATGCAAAGTGTTTTATTATATGAAATTACTCACGCAAGCGTAAGAGCAGTCTGTGCAGACGAAGCTTGTAGCTGAAGACGACTGTTGACCAACTGGAAAGCGACTGTGATCGTTGACCGATTGTGGGTCTTATATACTTCGCAAGTGACCCTGTTATCATGGAAGATATCTTGCAATCAGATATGACAATTCTTATCTCTGCCGTGAGACTCGGTGTCTGGTGATAAAGAGAAAAAAGCCCTTTCACTTAGCGAAGGTGATGAAGGTCAGGGTGCTGGACACGCTTTACAAAATGCAATAAGGAGCTGGTGTTGAAAATTGTAAGGGACTTGTGCATTGAGGTGGATGGATTGCAATGTAAGGTAGGATTGAGCTCTCGGCCCTGGCAGCCATAAGATGTCGTTAAACACTGAAAAGTACACAAAGATATATCAACGACCATAATTATCTTTGTTTACTAAAATATCTGGATATTATTAGCCATCAATTTCATTGGGCCCTATCTTCGTCGAATGCAGCGCCACTAGAGTCATGATACCAATGTCAAGGCCGATCTTGGTAGACCTGCATTTTTAACTGCCTTTTGTGTCCTTTCTCAGGGCTAGGACGGTACAATGCGACTGGTTATGATCACCTTATCGCTTTATCTAATGGAACGTCGTCTCTTATCACGTCTGGTCTGTCGTGTGATTTTGCTAATCAGCGACATGCGCTAGAGGCATTGCATTTATATAATACGTCCAAGAAATGAACATGTTACCTCTGCGCTTAAGGTTTTGCATTGGTTTATTATTCAGTAGTGGTCTAGGAGACTTCCATTTGGAAATTTCCCCCGGACATTTCCCTGTAATCTTTCCCTGTCTGTTTTTCCTTCGGGCGTTTCAAAAGGATGAAACCCCACGGATATTTCTTCTCCCCCGACAATGTTACAATCAGTTTTATATAGGTCACAGTAAAAAGAACAATAATTTTTAAAAATGAATTAAAATGAATCGAAACAGTGTCAACACGTCAAATGGAGTAAATATTCATTTTGAAGCTGGGTTGTTTACCCAATCTGTTGCTATATTGACATTAATGCGTTAAAAGTCTTCCCAGAAAACTGTTTAAAGTTTGAGTAGGTCTAAATATCAAAACTTTATTAAACATTTACTTTAAGCATCAAACTGAGTGAACATTAATTGAGGATCAAAGCATTAAAGCTTGGTTCTTTACACAATATGTTGCTATATTAACATCGAAATTGTTCACCATTTGTGAACATTGGGGTTGGGCGAATATCCGGTGGTTTGTTCCTATTGAAACATCCGAGGTAAAAATCCACAGGTTGGATGGCGGGGGTCATGTCCGGGAATGTCCAAGGGAAAATATCTGGATCTCGTTCAGCAGATGGTTTGGTTCGGTTGGGAATCCCAACAAATCATAATACTTAAACTCAGGTCTTAGCCTCCAGACTTATCTGACTGACCAAGGCATCTGACTGCTCTTCTCTAGTCACGCCTAGGTCTAGAAATATTATTGGTGTATTTTTCCATTACTGGACCTGGGCTTACAAGTAGTCTTCGAACTTCTGGGTCATTCGGCGCACATTGCGTCAGTCTCCTTTTTATCTACTTATTTATACATGTAAGTATGTGTGTACAATCGCATAATTACATGCATGCACAATAATTGCATGCATATAGGCGCAAATGTTTGTATATATATATATTATATATATATATATTATATATATATATGTGCATGGATATTCTACATTGACGTTAAAGAAGCTTAGATGTGCTACCATGTGGATGCAACTCTTGAATTTTTTGAATCGATCTTAACCATCGACCCCAGTGTCGCCTGTTACTGGCCTATACCGTAATGTCAGACATAAACTAGCATAATTTTTGTTGTAATGAACTGGATACTTGACGTTGACGTTATAAAAGTTCAGGTGTGGAACTGTTAAATCATATGAATTGGTCCTAACCATCGACCCCAATGTCGCATGTTGTGGGGTATATATATCACGAAATATCAGTCATAAACTCGCACTAATTTTGTTATCATGAATTGGATTGTCTACATTGACGAATACATGTACACGTTTAGTTGTTCCAGGTGGCTGGAAGTCTTTAATCTCTTGAATTGACCTTAAACTTCAACCTCGGTATCGCCAGCTATTGCTATAGAGGAGAGATAATATTTGCTCTCTCAACCCATTTAATAACTAACTGTCAGAGCTTAGAAAATTTTTCCTATCTGTTACCTGTAACAAGTTGCGACCTGTCAGCTTGGTGTTGTGAATAAACGAAATTGATTGATTGATTGATTGGTTTATCCCGAAATGTCACACATAACTTCCATGGTAGATCATGTTTTCGCTTTATTCTATTGTTATTATTATATTGTTTCATATTCCTCGCGTTTGTTCGATTGACCAGTGTCGTATTTGCCTTTTGATTTTTCTACCTTTTGTTGCATTCTTAGTTTGAGTTAGCCTAGAGTTACATTACTCACGTGTAATTACTGTTCTCGTTTGCTAGTTGATTTATGTAGAGCGCTAAAATGTACCCTTTGTACTAGGAGATGTCATTACGCGTGTGCCCAAGTGAACAAAATTAATTTGGATTTGCCTTGGTAGCCTACTGTACAAATTGTACAGCAGGCTAATTCCCCTACAACCACATTGACAATGAAGAGGACTTCAGAGCATGTCTCTATAGCCCAATCGGATGATTACCTCTCGTTGAAATAACTGAGGGATGGACCAAGCCTCCCACGTCCCCCGAATGTAGAGCCAAACCACTATCTATTAAATAACAATGATCTAGATTCGGATGAACATTATTTCACAACCCAGCCTCTGCCATGCAATTATAGTACCCTTGATTACCTAGGGCCAGCACTTGTCTCCTCTAAAAATATCTTAACCTTAATGTATATAAATCATCGTAGTAGGCCTATTCTTGGTAAGCTTAACCCTTGAACGGTAACCTTTTTTTACACCGGTCCTCGGTAACCTGGGGGTGTTTTCTACCCCCGGGGGTAACTACTGTTGTTTGTGAAGTAGGAACGAATTTTTCTAATTACAACGATACAGTACATCATAGTTTGATAATATTCTTTGTATTTAACACGGATATTCTATGCAGATGACTGACGTCATTACTATAATGACGTCATTGCGTCGTTATAATAAAACCAACACTCAAACCGGAGTCGCAGAAGTCGAGAAAGCGTGGTCGATGTCATGCGTGCCCCAGAAAAAAAGATATAAAAGTTGAAAACCAATGCACTGAATGTGAACAATTTGTTTGTCAGCAGCATGCTGAAAAGAAGCTAATATGTAAGAGATGTACGTAGGCCTACAATTGAAGACGTCTTAGAAGACAGTCAGTAGAAGATGAAACGCATGCTGTTACATTTATGGTTGCTGACATGTAGTGTACATAAAAGATAACATTACCTGAGCTTTTATTTCGTATGTTATAGGTTTATAGATAGCATTATGTTATTTGTTTGGATGTGGACTAACGAATTTCAGATTCTCCTTTGCTTGAAATAGTATTATGCAATTATTTTTTCTTCATAACATCTCGTTTTTCGCCGCCATATTGAAAATATGTTAAATATGGTGACAGTATGCACAATGTTTTTTACATAATTTGAAGCATGGTCAATGTCAGGAAAAGTCACCAAAGCGATTGTAAAAATTTCTAGTACTTCCTTTAATAGCAGCAGTTATAACAGTCTGGGGGTAGAAATTACCCCCAGGTTACCGTTCAAGGGTTAATGAGATTGTAATTTACTTGAGCAAGTAAGTATCTGATGATATGCTGGCAGTTTCTGTAACTTGTCAGGGCGAGCCCTCAGTAGATTTGATACATATCCGGGGCTATAACTTTGTACACAGATCTAGAAGTACCGGTTTGGGTGGTGGTGTGGGTTTCTTTATTAGGGACCAAGTAGACTATAAATAATTCGAACTTATGGACAATAGCCTGCACCACCATTCATTTGAGGCCCTATTCCTCCGATTTCCTCAATCAAATGGACGTGGCTAAAGCCTTTAATACAATGGATTATGGCATACTATTTTTTTAAACTTGCAAATATAATAATACGCGGAACTGTACTAAAATGGTTCAAGAATTACTTTGAAGATCGCAAGCAGCAAGTCATCTGCAACGGTGTTCTCGCAGCTAAGGTTAATTAAATATGGAGTCCCCCGGAGAGCTATTCTAGGGGTGTAAAGAACCTGGCCCTCCACAGATCTGGCCTATCATGGTGCATTCTTTCTTATTGTTAAGTAAAATCGGCTGACCTGTGGCCAACCGATAGGTGCTGGCGCTAAATAAACCTCCGCCGCAAAGCATGCTGGGAGCTTACTATGTAATAGTTTGTGGGGACGTAAATTAATGACGTCAGCCTTTTTGTGTTTTGAGCTGCCATTTTGAAGCGTACAATTTAATCACTTGTGGTGCTAATAATCAAGTTTAATTGTTCTAGTGAGGTGAAACAGGTTAATGGTAACTTCCGATTGTGAGGGAAGGTGTACAGAAAACGTCACGGTCTGTTTTGTGGGGAAGTAAGCGAGTAATCTGTCGAAATTTCTAGAGCGCAAGGCTGACGCTGACTGTCCGTGGGCGCCCTTTAGTTAGTCCCTGATTGCTGCATAATTTGGAAGCCCTTTGCCTAATGGTGATCATCCGTGCACTAGAGCTATACAATTAATCGTAAACTGAAATGTTGATTATTGTTCAGGTAATTTTTGTTAAGGAATACTCCTAGTGATTGAATTATTTTTAACCTGTAACCAAAACCTACCAGGTGTAGATTTGTGTTGAGAATCTCTTTATGTTCTGCAATTGTAATTAATTGATTTGTCAAATATCATGGAAATGCCTTCTAATAAAGTCAAGTTATTGGCTAGGCCGAATACCAGTGTAGTAACTGAACTTATAGGGACAGCAGAACTGAAGATGAGGTCAGGTGAGGTTAGAGTAGGCGTCACTGTGGCCGATCTTGAAGAAGAAGACAGGATGACCCTGGTCTCTGAGCTTGAGCAGATCGAGGTAATGCAAGCACAACTGACACAAATGCAGCAGCAAACAGCCGCTTTTCAGGCTGTTTTACACGATAAGATGAGTCGCGTTCGGGTAGACCTGAACCCAAATCGACGTGACCGGTCGATTGTTTCCAGACCGGAAACTCCGGACAACCTATGTCCAAGAAACTTGGCCGAACCTTTAGATAAGGTATATTTAGATCCTGGTACAGCATATTCACAAAACTTACAAGACATCCAGACAGAAAACCTCTGGCCTCGGCTGGTCACCCAAAGGCTAGGCTTACCTGAACATCTCCTTTTCCCACCTCCATCCAGCCGTCTTGTGTAACCCGATTTACCCCTCCAGCTATGAGGCCCTAGAGAAGAGGAGGCTGCTACAGCCCAAGCCTTGTTACAGTTAGCGGGATCTAGCCAGGGGGGACGCGACAGGACCCTCCTCTTTCTTATGGTTCTAGGACGATTGGTCATATGACGATTGGTCATGGGACGATCGGTCATTTGAACGATTGGTTATCAGGGTGACCGGCGAGATGAGTCCTAAGTGACTTCACCGGTAGCCCACCACTCGGTTTGTAAAATTTTTGTATTGTCATTTTGCTTTATTTTGTGGTGAATAAACTACTTACTTACTTACTTACTTACTTATTGGTCATAGGGCATATTGGTCATAGGACTATTGTAACGGCATGTGCCGTGTTACGGCTCTGTAGAAATTGTCGTAGTCATTCATTCATATGCCGCTAATAAACCGACATAATTGTTTGTAGTCGTTAGTTATGGACATTCTTAGTTTTAAGCTCAACACACCGAACTCAAAATAGCAGCAATTAGGGACATTCATCGTTTATAGACAAATACAATCAGTGCCAATCAAGAAACTTATTAGGATAATTACTTACAGGGATCAACTCACTTCAAAAAACTAAACGTTCGGTCGAAATAATAAACGTTTTACCCGTATGTAACTCAAGTATGAAAAGCATCAGTTAGGGACATTGATCGTTTTAGACAAATACAATCAGTGCCAATACTGGCGTTGAACAACCGAGCGCCAAGCGGTATCGCATACTGAAAGATCGTGTCATGCGGTCATCCAATTGGAATCTCCATGCCTCGTGTAACTTCAGTCAACAATTTTAGTACCCATCTTGATCAACGCCTAGCATGGAATGATCATTATAATAGGCCCTTTTGCAAGTAACAAAAACTGTTTGACATTATGGCTAGGAAAACTCACCAGTTACCTATTCTTAGTCTATACTATTAACTCTAAGGAATTAATTCCTCATCCTCCTCTCTCGCCTCTTAATTCATCCTCTCTTCCGCTTGCACTCTCCTATTCTGCTTTCCACTCACGATTGAAAACCGAACTTTTCAAACTATCCAATCCACAACCTACACTTGGACCACCAATGACCATGGCACCATCATAACCGATAACCACCGTAGCACAATGGCGTCTGCTCGGCTTGACCTCCCCGGATTTTGACCTGTCGTGGGAACGAACAGAGGATTTTATATTATATATGTACATACGAATATATGTATTATATATATATATATGTATACACGTGTGCACGTATTTGGCTATTTGCGTTGCGCCTTTTCTAAAACTTTGTTGTGGTGACCAGTTTCTGGTGGATATACAGCCAAGAACAACATATTCTGGAGATGAAATGGCTTAACTTTTATTGTTACAGAGACAGGAAATTAAGATAATCGCTGGAATAATTATGCGCAAAGTTAATTTCGGTGTGTCGTAGTCATCGCATACGGAGCCTCGTAGCCAAGACATCACATTCTTTGGCTGAGGCGTTCGGCATCTGGAGCCTACAATGGGTATGGGAGTGTGCAGGTTGGGTCGCTGACAAGCACGTACAGCTGAAATAGACAACATCGAGAAACATTAAATGATGTGATATTCAATGTTAACATTCATGATATTCTTTTAAAATATGATGTGAAATGCAATTTAATGCTGCATAAATTCGATGGGTGGGTGGAGGGACGCACGCACATACGGGTGTTGTAAGGATGGATGGATTGATGAATGGATGGGTGGATGGATGGGTGGGTGGATGGAGGGATGGATGGACGGATGGATTTATGGATGGATTGATTGATGGATAGATGGATGGATGAATGGATGACGTCCAGAAAGTTGGAAATGATGTAAGGTTCGGGATCCATAGACTTGTTTTGACGGAAGCGCGGATGAATGGATGGAGCAACAGACAGTCAAACAGACAATTACTGGCAGACATGTCTAAAGAAATGCTGACGCGTCAGACAGAAGTTACTAAAACTTGACTCACCTTTTGCCACCAGGTCTGGAAAGCTGTTGGAGGGACCGGATCTGTTAGAAATATAAAAAAGGAAATAAGTTTTCTACTGTTTTACGTTACGTAATATAATGGGATCTGGAAAGAACTAAGAAACAAATGAATTATTTTAACGGTTTACATTACGTAATATAAAGACTCTGTAATGAACTAAGAAACCAAATGAGTTTCTACTATTTTACGTTACGTCATATATTGGGATCTTGTAGGAACTATGGAAAGAAATGAGTTTCTACCCTTCTTCCTTACATGATATAATGTGATCTGATATAATTGTAT
>JACEVL010001077.1:0-187500 GCA_020284085.1 Aporrectodea caliginosa
GATCTGTAATGACAGCAGCAGAGCATATAATTATTATGCTTAGGGGAAATGTTGCGGCTGAAAAATGCATCTGAGTATGAAGAATAGCCTGAATCAATGAAGAAGACAGTCTTCTCTTTACTCTGATGGTGCGTTGATCAACGAGTGACTGTTCGAGCGTTAAGCCTGCCATGTCTGAAGTGTATACACGGTACCAGTTCATATGACCGGTTGCCGGACGCTAATTAATTGATCACAATGATCCAGCCGCAATATCCTGCTTAGTGCACGTATGTTTGTTTTTTTGTGCTAGTTTGTGCATTTGTCTGTTTCACTGTGTGTACGTATCTGTGTATGTAAGTGTGTAAGCTTATGTATGAATCTACATTTGAATGAATTGAGACGATCAAATGGGGCCTAATAAGAACTTGTAAACGCGTCTTACACACAAAATCTACAGAAAATTCAACAGCAACATAGAATTGTTTGTAGCAGTAACAGCAGTAGCAGCAGCAGCAGCAGCAGCAGCAGCAGCAACATCCTGAAGCCAATTTAAGCAGGAAGTGGTTGCGATTGTAAGTGGTTACTTCGATCGCGTAGGTGTCTAATGCAAAAGTTATCAATCACAGAAAAAATCAAGTCGGATCAATATCGATCAGGTCAATATCAGGTCAGAAATGCACCAAAACAAAGCCTCTCAATGTCGCTCAATCAGCTCAAACATCCAGAAGGTCGGTCTATTAATTACAGAGTAATTATAAGTTATTTAATCATAAGCAATTTGAAAAGGGCGCTAAATTAGAGACGAGCAGAACGAACAGGTAGGCCCTGCTAGGATAGGGTTCTGAAATCCAGGTTTAGCAACCGCAAAAACAGTTCAAGTTTTAGGCATTGCCAGAGAAAGACAATCAGATGACCTGTTTGAATGATGGCAGGCCTGGGGAATAAGAACTAAGCCACGAGCCCCAATTTCAAACAGATCCTTTGCTGAACAGGAAGCCAACGCACAGATTTCATCACAGGGATTATGTGTTCATATTTTGGTGTATTAGTTATGGCCCCAGTCAAATAGTTTTGAACCATTAGGAATTTCATCATGTTTGATTTTTGTGTAATACCAACAGTAAGCAAGTTACAGTAATCAAGGCGACTGGTATTCTGTGCTTTTGCCAGCGATATCCTTGAAAACATAGGGGAGCAATGCTTAATTCTGCATATGTAAGGAATGCACATATATACACTGTGTCCGGAAAAATTCCGACCCCCTGAGATACGAATGAGAGAACTAGTAAATTGTCATCAATTTTTAAAATTCCAAAAACAATTTAATCCTGAAATATTAGTGAACTATAATTTATGTTCAAAATGTCCGCCATTGGCTTCAACACAAGCTACGAGACGCACACGCCACTGACTAACGGCAGCATCGACGACCAGTTGATCAAATTCATCCCAAGCATTAACAATTCGCTCACGGAGTTCTTCAATGTTTCTGACCTTTGTCTTGTATACCTTCTCCTGCATTATTCCCCAAATTTTATAATCAACAGGATTTAAGTCCGGACTGTTTGGAGGCCAAAGATTTGGAGGTATAAAATCTGGAGTCTCCTTTATCAGCAGTTCGACAGTTTCACGTGCTCGGTGAGCTGGAGCACCATCTTGTTGAAATGTGTAGTAATCTGAATATTGCCTGATATCAGGTAATAATTTTTCCAACAACAAAGAATCTCGATAGTAAGCTCCATTTATTTTAACGCCAGGTTCTATGAAATGTATGTCTGTTTTACCAAGAGCAGATACACCAACTGAAACCATTACTGACTGGCTGAATGTTGGGCGAGTACTAAGCAAACGATTAGCTGGGATGTTTTTCTTCCGAGTTCCGGTGGCAACGTACAGACGATCATTTTGACTGTTCTTTGGTGTGGCGATGGTAAACAACTTTTCGTCTGTAAACCAAATAAAGTTTACCATTTCATCAGGATAGCGATCTAACAAAATCCTTGAACGCTCGAGCCGTGCTTCCTTGTTGGCTTCTGTTAATTCAGTCGCTCGTCTTTTCTTTAAACACTTTAGATGAAGGTCATTTTTGACAATTTCGTGTACTGAAGTTTTTGAAATTCCAGTCTCTCGAGCGATTTCTCTTAGCGTTAGATGTGATTGAGGTCGATCTTCTTGACTTAAAACGAGATCCTCAACTTTTTCGATATTTTCAGTTGTCCGTGCAACTCTCGGTCTACCGCTACCCTTGCGACGCTTACACGATTCGGTTAGATCAATTTTTCGTATAAGGTACTTTAGTCCACCTAATGTCCAACCCTTGTTCGGAAATTTTTTCAGAAACTTCTTGGCTCCATATTTCTTGTTTTGGCGTAAAAATTTTATAACAATTTTGTCTTCCTCGCTAAACGCCATTTTCTTGCAACTTTGTTTACAAAATATAAAACTCAAATACGTCACTATGACGTAAGTTTAAACGGGGCCGTTAATACATTACAAAGAATTTCGTTTGTAAGTATGTCAAGATGAAAATGCTTTTGTATTTTTTTAAATCGATTATTATCTACTATAGTTTTTTTAACCACATCTGTGGGGTCGGAATTTTTCCGGACACAGTGTATATATGACGACTTATAAATACCGTTTACATACTCGTTGAGAGACATACAGCCTGGTAGGTCTAGTATAAAAACAACGCCCAATTAAGTTACTGGCAACATTAGAAACTCCGCCACTTTATGTACTCTGCCAGTGCCAGTTCCAAGCCTAGATAAAGGAGGAGGGCGACGCTAATGACGCTATCACAGTGTCGTTACACTGAAACTATACTACTACTACTGGCAGCATTAGCTTCCTTAACAAGTGAGTCACCAGTTTCAAAGATTTAATTCATTGATTTTTTAATTTGCTGTGGAGTTCCCAGTAGCAGAAATTAATTCTTCGGTAGGTTAGACCGTCAGAGAGGTCATT
This sequence comes from Aporrectodea caliginosa, assembly GCA_020284085.1. Lineage (NCBI taxonomy): Eukaryota > Metazoa > Annelida > Clitellata > Crassiclitellata > Lumbricidae > Aporrectodea > Aporrectodea caliginosa. The sequence goes on from JACEVL010001077.1 coordinate 2,950, forward strand.
GGCATCCGCTCAAGTCTGCAACGCCTTAGATACAGTGGATAAAAGCTGCGCAGACGAGTCACAAGATAAACTGTCAAAAGAAATGTAGCTTTGGTTATCATTAGCAAAGAAATTATATCCCAGTGAATGATAGGCATTCAATTATCCTAGTGATGCGATGTCTATAATATATAATCTAAACAAAAGAGGACCAAGCAACTAACTCTGCGGAACACCGAATCCCAACAAAAAGCACTAGCTGAATAATTACCATGTAGATATGCTTATAAGGATGATGACGATGACGACGACTGCGGTTGATGATGCTGATGATGATGCTGATGCTGCTGCTGATGATGATGATGATGATGCTGATGCTGATGATTATGCTGCTGCTGCTGCTGCTGATGATGATGATGATGATGCTGATGATGATGCTGATGCTGCTGCTGATGATGCTGATGATGCTGATGATGATGATGATGATGATGCTGCTGCTGCTGCTGCTGCTGATGATGATGATGATGCTGATGCTGCTGCTGCTGCTGCTGATGATGATGATGATGATGCTGATACTGCTGCTGCTGCTGATGATGATGATGAACATGATGATCATAATGACGGTGGTCTGCGTGTATGTTTTCGCTTGGTAGCAAAGAGACCATTTAAAGGTAAGCTAAACGTCTTCTATTTTCCAGGTATCGTTAGAAGATGGCCAACGACTATCCATCCTATCCACCTCTGCAGCAACAGCAGCAGCAACAGACGATGGTGATAATGAACCAGCCGTCATCACTCGGTTCATCATCTGCGCCGCAGAATATCCGAGACTGGAGCACTGGACTCTGCGGATGCTTCGAAGACTGCTGCAGCTGTAAGAATACAGAATCTAACAAATTCCCTCCTTGATTTGAACAATCCTTGAAAACAAATAGTTTAACTGATCAATAGTTCAAAGCTAAATTGCCTGCTCATCTCATGAGAGGAAATCGACATGTCTAGCAGTAGCTTCCTACAGCTATAGAGGACACTGATGCAATGGTGAGCGTCAAGACTAAATTTTAGTCTTCAGGTTGAGTAGGTTACACTCGTTGTACGCTAATAAAGGAACATAAATACTGGAAATTTTCCAGTCTTCGCGTCCATTTGAAAAATTGACAATCAGTGTTTAATCTAGTCCCCTCCTCTCGGGAGCGGAGGGGTGAGCGAACGGCCGAAGGATGATCGCCTAGGCGCGCAGCGCCGAGCATGGGGAGGGTTTGGGAGGGGATGTGCCCCTCCCCTTTAGAAATATTTGTAATTTCCACACAGTATAATGGAAGCATTTTATGCTTCTTCTTACAAAATTAGGCACCCCGGAGGTGCCTAGATTAAACACTGGTTGACAATCCAGCAAGAGCAAAGTTAATCTCTGACGTAAACTATCACGTGAACTTGTGAATATATATATACACCGTGTCTCAATAAAAACTGTGCTAAATTGTTTCTGTCAGAACTTCGTCAAACTTCCACCAATTTTAATAAGTTTTGGTAGGTAGATGGCAAAATGGCTGAAATTTTATGCTATGCATAAATTTTCCACCTCACCTGACTCATATCACCGCACTACCTTGTTAAACACAGATGTACCAATTTTCATATAACGCTTACATTTTAACAATTAGAGTGCTCAGATTTTGTTCATCAATTCGTTAGAGGGCGTCAAAGTGAATGGGGCATACTATCGCGACAACCTTCTTGCCCAGAAGCTACTGCCAGACATACGCCGGATATCCCAGGGCGACTTCTTTGGCTTTCAACAAAATGGCGCCCCGGCGCATCGAGCACGCGACACTGTCTTTTCCTGGAGCGAGAAACGCCCGACTTCATACCTCCAACACTGTTGCCGCCGAATTCACCGGGTCTTAACCCAGTCGACTATAGCATATGGAGTGTGCTGCAGGAGAAGGTTTACCGCTCCAGAATAGCCAACGCCGACGAACTCAAAACGCGTCTGATCGACGAGTGGGCGCTCTTTGACCAGTCGATCGTTGATGCTGCTATCGGCCAGTGGCGTCGCCGTCTAAGCGATTGTGTCCGTGTAAGCGGGGCACATTTAATTGTTATGACAGATCTGCTTAAAAGTGTTAAAATTGGTGCTCGAAATGTGCCCCGCTTACACGGACACAAGCGCTTAGACGGCGACAAAATCTGAGCACTCTAATTGTTAAAATTTAAGCGTTACATGAAAATTGGTACATCTGTGTTTAACAAGGTAGTGCGGTGATATGAGTCAGGTGAGGTGGAAAATTTATGCATAACATAAAATTTCAGCCATTTTGCCATCTACCTACCAAAACTTATTAAAATTGGTGGAAGTTTGACGAAGTTCTGACAGAAACAATTTAGCACAGTTTTTATTGAGACACGGTGTATATATATATATATATATATATATATATATATATATATATATTCGTCCTTGTAGGTTTGTACGCATATTTCTGCTATCCGTGCTTCATGTGTACGCTGTCTAGTCAGCTGAACGAATGCGCCTGTGGACCACTCTGCTGCCAACTAGCCTTCGTCGTACCTCTGCGCACCAAGGTTCGCACCATGTACGGCATTCAGGCAAGTATTTCCATACCTCTGTTACACTTGTATCCAGTAGTCTATTACTAAATGAATGCCAGTATAGTTGCATATGATTCATAGGCTATACGAAGGCGCATTATAACTTGCCCTAATCTAAACTGTCAGCTTAAATCTCTTTGGTATTTCCCTTCTAATTATAAAAGACTGAATGAGCACAGCTGTCCAATAATCTGCAAATAATGCAGGGTGCAGCCTCTGCAGCTTTAGAGGCACTGTGACAATGATGTGTATAAAAAAATCGAGGATTTAGGAGTCCTCAGGAGAACAGGAGGCTCTAGATTTTTACTTTGAAACGTCGCTTTAAAACATAGGCCAAACAGTACAAACACAATCAAAACTATAATAGGCATAAAGGATAAGGTAACAACAAACGATAAAGTTATTTGTATAAAAAAATCATCCAGATTCAGTTGACTTAACCAGCCACTAAAAAAGACATGGCTGCCACTGCATAGAATCGATCATCGTTGTATATGAATTAGATCGAAAATACGGAATACGGACGATTGGGTAAAGCCTAGGTCCTAAGTAAAGTTTCCGCTCCATTAAGAGAAATAGAGGCTAGTAAGTAAGTAAGTAAGTAAGTATATTCTTTATTAAACGGTTGCAGAAGAGCCGCACTCCGGTGTACAAATATCATAAGACAAACATAAAATCAATAGGAGTACAGCATTCTTCCTAAAAATGTTTTCCTCCTATTATTATTGTCGATAAGAGTCAAGACCCTGTCACGAGACCGTGGGCGAAGGGAATAGGTACCGTAGTAGATTTCCTTGGTGGGAGCAACTTATGTAAAACATGTCCCGGGTTGTTTAGAACAGCTGTGAAGAGATCAGTATCAGCCTTGTGACAGAGCTGGTCAAAGTTTGTGTTGTCAACGGGGAGCTTCCCCCGCCGGATCATCCTACTTATGTTGGATTAATTTTGGAGCCTGTTTTTTTTATCTATGTGAAGTCAGGAAGTTGAAAACGTTTGTACCTCTTAATTCACGAATAGCAAAATGATTTGAAAATATAATGACAAGCGGTTTTTTGACAAGAGCGGTGTTCTTTTTCTGATCATAATGTAGGGTTCCATCTGCAAGGACATCTGCACTGTGATGTTCTGCGAATTCTGCGCCTCCACACAGATGCATCGCCAACTGAAGAACATGGGCCACGCCACCCTCTAAAGGCCGTGATACAAAATAATACGGGGTCTACAGACAACAGCGAAGGCATACACCCACAGGCATATACACGTCACGAGATAGAGCCCTGCAATTATGGTTACGGTTTTATGCAAGGAAAAACTATGAAAACTATCGAGCCAAACTGCACGTCGTTACAACTGTAGGCCAATTATTGTACAGAACATTTGTATAGCGCATCTTTAGAGGTTGACAGCACAAGCAGCATATATGAGTTAGTCAGCGCAGTTGCTATATTTTTGTAGGGGTTATAAAAGGACGGCGATCAATAGGTTCGTGCATGTCAATTGATAGGTCTACATTGATTCATTCATTCTGAGCATCTATATAATATAGCGCCATTCAAAACCGACTCACGAACGCTCTCAGCCCAGCAACAACTAAAGAAAAAAAGACTTGATCAATTATTCATTAATTCATTCTGATAATTTATATAGCGCCCTTATTAGCCTACTCAGGAGAACTTCCAGCCTAGCCACAGCTAAAGAAAAAGAACTTGAGTTACTTGTAAAACCCTGTCGGGTGAACCACAGCTAAAGAGCGGCTAATATTGCGATGCGTCACCCCCCTACGAGCTGTTTCGACCCAACGTGTGCTGCTTTGCTGAGTGGCGTTAGGTGATATACAAGGCCTAGTAGGCCTACTTGCATGCATTCACAATGCCTTCGTTCCTTTTAGCCACAGTAGGCCTACTGCAGATTTTCGTCCACTCAGACCAGGATAGAACCACGGTTTGTATCACCCTTGACACTGGATTTTCTTACCTCGGTACGGGTAAGAGGGGCCTAATCAAAGGGGTCAAATCGGTCTTTCGTCAAACATGAATTTGTGATTATTTTTAATAAAGGTTATATTGCTTTGTGATTAATAGTAGCATTTAGTTTTGGGTCCACAAATCAGGTATTTTGCCTCTGCCTCCTTGACATTTCAGCGGCCTCCCTCGCTGTTCAGCTGCTGCATGTACTCCTCGTAATTGGAAACGTCAGCCACAAAAGACTTGCCGACTTTCCAGATCGTTACTATAGGCTAATTTAAATCACTGGTCAAGACTCGCCATTTTACTCTGGCCTTTGCATGACTCCGATCGACTCCAGAGCCCCAGGACTCTGGCGAAAGAGTAGGCCTATATACACCTGCATCTGAGATTTAGATCATACACTGACCTTGCGCACGTAACAAGTGCTTTAAATAAATAAATAGTTGCGTGTTCAATGTCAGTTGGCAACACTAACGTACATGTACGTCCGTTGTGCCTGAGGGCCGGTTGGTGTAGCTTACCGAAGGTGGTTTTTATTTCAGAGATTAAATTTCGGGCTAGCACGGTCCGTACGCGGGGACCTTAACTGGTGTGCATGCATGCGCTCATTCAAGCGCGGGCAGCGGTGGTGAAAGACCTCACGTACCCAATCAATTCATTGAAAAATGAGCTGGATCATGAACATGCAGATCCTGCAGAGATAATGGTCAGTTGCCATGGCAGTGATATTGAATTTCGATGTACTTGATCAGCTGCCAGTGATAGGCCTAGAGGAGGATATAATTATTGACCAGAGTTCTCCAACGAATGTGCTTTGTTGTGGCACGTAGGCCAAGCAACAATCGATTAAAAGGAAGATAGCGGCTATAGAGCGTGCCTACATTGAATAGGCCTAGGCAACCGCACACTGTCCACTGTAGATCTCTGACCTAGGTCAACTGGATTCCAACCGGACTTCTCCAACGGAGTTTGTAGAGTGTAGACTATAGTTCACTTCCGGGTATGGCTTGATTAACGCGCCTTGTAGTACAGACAATTATAATTATCGATTGGTGGCAAAAATGAAACTTGAAGGAAATATGATGCCTTCTGTAGGCGGCAGTATATAGGCCCTATATAAAGCGCAGAAGGCCTACAAGGCTCTTAGACTTAGGTTAGCCTACTTTTAGGCCTCTTCAAAATCCATGAGATAGATAACTTCTAGATTTGGAAAAGCTTGTTCCAATAAAACGATCAGAATGACCCAGCCAGCCAAATACACCATGAGCTGCCCAACATTACCTAACGCGTGCATGTGTGTGTGTGTGTGTGTGTGTGTGTGTGTGTGCATGTATGTGTGTGTGCATGTATGTGTTGGCTGGGTAGAGTTCAACATTAAACTGTGATTTGCCATCTATTGTTACGACGTAATCCGTCATCACGCCTACTCGGATTTGGGTCAACTGACAATAATGCGTATCTATAACATAATCGTAATCGTAATCGTAATCTCCAAACTTCTAAAGCGCCACTCGAAAGCCAAGCGCAGGGCACCAGCTTATTCACGAGCGCTGCGTCTAGTCAGAGGGGTTGTCCAAAAGAGTAGTCCGAAGGAGGTCCGAGTCCGGTTTCCAGAGGATCAGAGAGGGCACAGCAGATGTTAAGGCGGGTGTCTTTTAGGTCGAGGATTGGAAGGTACAGGATCAGATGAGTCAGGATAAGAGTTCTTGAAAAGCAGAGACTTTAGTTTCGAGTGGAAAGCCTTGGGGGTGATGGATAGAGGAGCCTGAGGCAGATGATGGTGGATGATTGGCGATGATGGTGGAGGAACCGAAAAGTGCGGAATTCAGGAGGTAGATCGTTCCAGAGACGCGGAGCAGTGTTGGATATTGCTCGGTTGGAGAACTTGAGATGAGTAGTGACCGGGGGTCTAGAAAGAGTGAGAACGGAGGATGATCGGGTAGAGCGGGTTGGCTGGATGGTGAAGAGTTCGCGGAGATATCTGGGCTGGGAGTGTTGTAGGGAGTTGTAGGTTAGTGATAGGACTTTGAAGTGAATTCGCTCTGGGATTTTTAACCAATGGAGTGATTTGAGGATTGGAGTGATGATGATGATGCTTGGGCGTTCTGGTGACGGCTCTGGCTAATGAGTTTTGGATGAGCTGCAGACGCTTTAGTTGGGTGGCTTCAAGGTTGAGAAAGAGGGAATTGCAATAGTCGAGCTTTGAGTGGACAATGGAGGTAGCAATGGTGACATACAAGAGCTTATGCACGTCGGACACTGTAGACCTTAAATGGCGTGGCGTCCATTCAAACGGGCAAGCGGTGGTGAATGATCTCACCATATCAATTAATTGAAAAATGAGCAGGGTCGAGGCCATATTCGGTCGCTATAGAAAAACGCGAACATTTACATTTGCATTTACAAGTATTACACAAACTCGGGTCAAAATCTAATGTTGTAAACAATTAAGTTACCCAGAAAATTGTACCAAAGTACGCGAACGCAGATCGACCAACGTCTAATTTAGGGGGAACGGACATTGTCACCCCTGGACATTGTCCCCGGACATTGTCCCCCGGACATTGTCCCCGGACATTGTCTAACGGTGTCCCTCCCCCGATTTTGCGTAGGACCTTATCCCCCCGGACATTGTCCCCCCTCTGTGTAAATAGCCTATAGTCTGCATGTCATTGATAAACCTTAGTTGCTGTTTTTGTTGGCTATTTCATTCAGGTGTAGGCCTAAACTTAAGACTTGTTAATGTCACTCAGTTCATAAGCAGTACGAAAGTTTAAGACTTGTTAGTGTCAGTCGGTGAATCAGTTATAAAGTGAAGACTAGTTGGTGTCATTTAGACGAGTTTATGTCGTTCATTTCTTAACTGAAAGGCTTGTTAATGTCATTCACTTCTATAATGAAAATTACAAATAACGAATGGCAGCGGTCATCTGATTGACCATGTAGGGGGAAGTGGGGCAAAGAGATTCAACGAGGCAAAGAAACTCAGCGCTATAGAAATTTATACAACCAGAAAACAGGTAACCAGCCAATCTATAAACCTTATAGACTCACTTCCGGCTTAGATGATAGTATTGATATGCTTGGCCAAAAAATGTTTTGTTTCTTATTTTAAGAAAATAGATATTTTGTCATTTGCAATATTGATATAGTTTTTGCTTGCAAATCGATCATCACGTCCATATTGGATACATTTCGGGTAAGTAAACAAATTATTAGTAAGACACGTATCACACTTCAATTAGTGTTTCGTAATCTAGCGTGCACGGACCGCTTCTATTATCACCCCACCGAGAACAGCCTACCTATGGTTTGGGGCAAAGTGATTCGCAACTGAGTTACTTTGCCCCAAGCTATGTCGTTTTGCCCCAGTATAGTATTACTTTGCCCCATGCCGTATTGTTTTGCCCCAGTATAGTATTATTGCTACAGTATTACTTTGCCCCAGGCTGTTTTGTTGCCCTAATGTAGTAGTATTAGTTTGCTCCCGAGATTTATATAAGGTATTTGCACCTAAAATTTGTAGCATTGTACCAACTGACCTTTTCCCTTCTTAATTTCCTTTGTAGACATCCTAGGCTACTTCAACCAAAGAAATCATCTTTGGTTATTATTTTGCCTAAAAATATTATTTATGTTAACTCTAAACAGATATTACATTATACTTTCAGATTGAAAATGGTAGGAAATTACAAACGCAAAACTGATATGGCATTGTGGACTCTTTAAACTATGCAGGCAGCCATAACAGATATTAGATCAAATCAAATCAGCCTCAGACAAGCTGAACAGACGTATGGGATATCACACGCCACAATACGGCGCCATCTCATGAAAACAGTTAAAACACCGGGCAAGTTAGGAAGATTTCGATGTACATTGAATGAGGAATATGAAACTGAACTGTTACAGTACATAATTGACATGCAGCAGCGATTCTATGGGTTAAGTTTGACAGATGTTAGACAATTAGCCTTCCAGCTTGCAGAAAGAAACAACATTGATGTTCCATTTTCGAATGTGACACAATTAGCAGGAAAAGATTGGATGAGTGGATTCTTGCGGAGACATAAAACGATCTCACTAAGAACACCCGAGGCGACTTCTCTCTCACGTGCAACCGGTTTCAATAGGGTGCAAGTTGGCAAATTTTATAATCTATTAAAATCAGTTTTGGAAACCGAATCTGATGTATGTTGGAACCTACGACAACCGCGAGTGATCAAGCAGAGATTCCGACGAGAAAGAGTAAAGCCAGCAATCGAATTTCTCAAGCGGAAACCTCAGCAGCCACCAAAGAACAATCAATGAGTGTGCAGAGACCTATGCGAACATCCCGTAATCCTGCGATCACCAAGCCAAGACCTCCATCTGCAACTCGAGTAATAATTCGAAAGCCTGCATATTTACAAAACGCAAAAAACTGTGCACAGAACATTCCAAATCAACCTGTCGAGGAACAGCAACTTGAACCTGTCGAGGAACAGCAACTTGAACCTGTCGAGGAACAGCAACTTGAACCTGTCGAGGAACAGCAACTTGAACCTGTCGAGGAACAGCAACTTGAACCTGTCGAGGAACAGCAACTTGAACCTGTCGAGGAACAGCAACTTGAACCTGTCGAGGAACAGCAACTTGAACCTGTCGAGGAACAGCAACTTGAACCTGTCGAGGAACAGCAACTTGAACCTGTCGAGGAACAGCAACTTGAACCTGTCGAGGAACAGCAACTTGAACCTGTCGAGGAACAGCAACTTGAACTTGAACAATCTCAATTGCAAACAGTTCAAAGAGTATCAATTTTTGATATTTCACCATTGCCTAAAGCATTCTCTGGTCAGGGTAATGGTAGAAAAAGGATAGCACAGAAATCGGAGATCATAACAAGTTCACCCTTCAAAAACATCCTTGTTGACAAATTTCAGAGTGATAACATTAAGAAACAAAAAAAGGAAGCTGCAATGCAAAAAAGGTCAACCTCGAAGTGTGCATCAAAGTCTACTTCCAAGTCTTTCTCAAAATCTTCTTCAAAGTCTGCTTCGATGTCTGCTAAACAGTCAGCTTCAAAGTCGGCTCCACAGTCAGCTTCCAGGTCTGCTTCAGGTCTGCTTCAAAGTCGGCTCCACAGTCAGCTTCCAGGTCTGCTTCAAAGTATGCTGCCAAGTTCTGTTTGAAAACAGCTTCTAAGAAGACATCTGATATTGAATGCATTTTTTGTACTGAACCTTACGTCGAACCACCAGTGGAAGAGTGGATTCAGTGCCACCACTGCAAGAACTGGTGCCATGAAGATTGCGCGGACACAGATAAACATGACGCCAATAGTAACTTTGTTTGCGGCGAGTGTTAGTTTTCTTGGCTAGAGAACAGTTTCAGATTCAGTTAGTTTGCCATGTTTACTTTGCTCTTTGTTGTTTATTTTACATGCAGACTGTCATAGAAGAACAGTTTCATTTTCAGTTAGGGCCTACTTTGCTATGTTTACTTCGCTGTATAGCTCTATTTAGAAATAATGTCATTACAATAATTGATATGTTTGGTATAATTGGTATGTTTGGTTTTGATAGGCCTACCTGTTGCCTACATTATAACAATAGCGTATCATTTTACCCCGGTGAATGGGGCAAACAGATACGCCTGTTTCACTTTGCCCCAAATGGTGGGGTAAAGTGATACATGCATAGCTTCCAATAAATCACAATTTCCAAAAAAACATCTGTACAATTTCAAATTTTTTCATTACTAAGGTGTCTATGGATGGTAGAAGCATGAAATTGTACTTGGACCGGAATTGTTTGCCATTGATTAGATATATAAATTTTGACTCTACGAAATGTGTATTCCTTTGCCCCACTTCCCCCCTATATAAGGAAGACGTTTAAAATATAAATGACAGAATCTCTCTGAGTTCCTTCGTCGTAGTTATACATCTAACATACATTAACAGGTTTTAACTTAAAATTTATACTAACAAGTCTTTGGTTCAATGAAATAAGAACTTAATTTAACCAATGCAGCTTCTATTTACGGAAACACTTATACATCTTATAAATCAAACTTCCATTTAGGCCAACAATTATTTTCATCATTTTCCTGCATTTCCGCAAGAATATTATACGATTATATCTTAGACTGGGGGGATAATGTCCTACCCTGGGGGGACAATGTCCAGGGGACAATGTCCTGGGGGATAATGTCCAGGGGGGACAATGTCCAGGGGGACAATGTCCTACACTCCTAATTTTGTTAACATAGGCTAAATTACGTTACAATCAAAACTTTACCAAAGCAGGCCTACACGAACACAGGTCAAAATCTAATTTTGTAAACATAATAATATGTTACACACGAAACACCTGACGACTCTTGGGATACTTTAGTTTCCTGCTTTAATTTATCTAACCTAAATAGGGTTGCCAGGTTCCTGAAATGAACCGGAAGCCCGGTATTTAGATAATTTGTCCGGTCACAAATTTCAGACGTTACCGGACATGGCGGTGTCCGGTAATAAAGACCCGCCCGTCATTGTGGGCTGCCAGAACGAGCCTGAACGGACGACGGGCCTGGCATGACCGAGGTTTAGTTAATTTCTTAACCCCAATAAATCAGAGTTGTATTGTCTCGAGACACTGTCTCGGTCTCGAGACTTCTCGAGACAGGTTTTTCGATGTCTCGGTCTCGGTCTCGGACCTCACTGTCTCGGTCTCGGTCTCGAGATCATTTCTCGACTTTTGGAAACTGTCTCGAAACGAAAGTCTTGTCTTTTTGGAAACTGTCTCGAAGCGAAAGTCTTGTTCTCTTGTAGAAGCGGTCTCCAAAGTTCTCCTACAAACTGTATTTTGTTCGAAACTTCGTACAGTATTGCGCTGTAAAAATTGTCTTGTGCCGAATGGATAACTAGTTAATCGGAAGTGCCAAAAAGACAGGAAGTTTAAAAAGCGGTGTTTCTGGTATTAAGATTTAAGAGTATTGAAAAAAGCAGTCTTAAGTTTGCACTTTCAGTCCAAAATTTCCAAATATCTTAAAATGTCTCATAAAGAACCTGAAATCGTGAAATATGCATTCACGCAGTTTGAAATCAATGAAAACCAAAATTTAAATGGCATGTCGTTCGTCGTTTGTGTAAAGCCAACATAAGCGAAACTCTTTTAACAACATCTAGTTTCTCAAGGTGAGTGATGTGACTTAGGCTATGTCGCTAAATCGCTAATAGGAATTTTGTTGGTTTACATTTTAGAATCATTTAGAAGATCTCTGAATGGCTGAAATATTTAATTTCTTTATAGTTTATACAATTCAGGTGATCGGCTGATTTCAGTGACTTGACCCTTGTATTAGACTTCAAAAGTTGAGAAAAATTGTTTCGGAACTTGGGTCCAATGTGCATTTCACTCGTTTTGAACTGTCTCGAACTGTCTCGGACCTGGTGTCTCTTCTCGGTCTCGGTCTCGGACCCCACTGTCTCAGTCTCGGTCTCGGTCTCGGACCCCACTGTCTCGGTCTCGGTCTCGGTCTCGAACCCCACTGTCTCGGTCTCGGTCTCGGTCTCGAGTTTTATGTCTCGTATACAAGTCTGCAATAAATGCAATAATGTGCTTCCCAAGTATTGCTGTTCTCTCTATCTTAACGTATAATTATAGGTATGTAAGTACGGAGGGGCTGGATGGGGTAGACAACTAGACATAGGGCCTACATTAATCGAGAAGGCCACGGAAGATTCTCATGACCCTGAATTGACCCTAACTCTCTTTGTCTGTCTGTCTGTCTGTCTGTCTGTCTGTCTGTCTGTCTGTCTGTCCTGTCTGTCTGTCTGTCTGTCTGTCTGTCTGTCTGTCTGTCTGTCTGTCTGTCTGTCTGTCTCTCTCTCTTGCTTTAGCTACAGTCAATGAGTCATCCAGGTTCATCCTAGATATGATACCCCATCCGTGGCATATCCTCATCATATCTGGCGCAAGAACTGCTCATATGAAAGTGACGAAGACAATGTATTCGCACGACTCCGAAATAGTCAGAAAGGAAACGGGTGGACGAACGAAAACAGCAGCAGTGGTCAATAATGTATTATATCCCTTCTCACTGGAGATTGTGCTCGACAAACTGAAGACTGGTTTAACATTCTCAGTTAGCACAGATGCGTCGAACAAAGGAAATCATAAACATGTGAGTTGTCAGATAGTTTTTGACTTTTTGTTGTTGTCTTGAACTTCTTATCATGGACACAACACTTATTATCAAAAAGTCAGCATGTATAGCATAAGATGATGAACTGGAAGGTATTATTGTCTAATGACTATTTGTATTAGGTGACCCTGTTAGCGGAACCTTTGGTTCTTTTGGGTTTACCCATTGTCACTGAATGTACAAGACTGTCTACCTTTATGTCTGAACTGTTATGGTGAACAATAAAATATATTGAGTAAGTAAGTAAGTAAGTAAGTATATTCTTTATTGAACCAATTGCATATCCGCACTTTGGTGTATACATACATTTATACAGAGTATAACATTCTTATTATAAACGATCTGCGTGTGAGATTGTCCGCTTGTGGAAGAAAACGGTCATGTAATTTCGGGCGCAGGGAGTAGGGGAGCGGCTTTTTGGGTGGGGGAGTAGCCCATGGAGTACATGCCCCGGGTTTCCCAAGACCGCAGAGAAAAGGCGTGAGTCAGCAGTGTGGCAAAGATGTTCAACCGATGGACTGTCCGCTGGCAGGTACCGCAGACGAATAAGACGCCGGCCGCATCGCCGACTGAAGGCGGTTCTTTTCTTGTTGCCCTGCAAACCCCCACCAAGCCGGAGCACCATAGAGCAATCGCGCCACGAGGATGCGCAAGGCATACAGCGATTGTCTGGCCTGACAACATTATAGGCCTACGGGTGATGTGTGCCTCGAAACTCAAAAGCTTCATTCATTGTAACGCCCAAGATGACCATGCTGGAGACCCTTGTCAGTTATTGTCAGTCCCGGAGTGGTACTCGGAACCGCGTCACGCCGCGCGCGCACCGCCAGCACGCCCCCGTGGCCGACGAATCATCATCTCAGCTAGAGGTCTTTTTTAGTTCAATTTTAAGTTACAGGTTGCAGCCGACTCTCTGACGTGGTCTAGTTCTGCTGCGATCGTTGCATTATTGATTGATTGATTGAATGATTGATTGATTGATTTATTGATTGATCTATTTGATTGATTGATTGATTGATTGATTGATTGATTGATTGATTGATTGATTGATTGATTGATTGATTGATTGATTGATTGATTGATTGATTGATTGATTGATTGATTGATTGATTGATTGACAGGGAAACAATCATTCATTGTCAATTGTTGATTTGACAGCTGTTTTAACTTTTTAAACTAAGTTCACTAACTTTTCAAGTTTTACTCCTGTTAAAACCTGTTTCGTTATCTTTGGTCAGCTTCAGAGGGCTTCGCCCCTCTAACCCTCTGAGGGCCCTGACCAGAGGTTTTCAACGCCCCTGGGCCACTCTGGGGACACTGCCACAGACTCTTGTAACGCGCTCGCAATTGTCCGGTAATTTCCTCAAGACAACCTGGCAACCCTTAGGCCTACTCTCTTGAAGTAAGTAGGCCTACTTGTCCTCACGAAGCTGATGAATGAATATTATGATAATGTGCGTTTTTTAAAGTTTGGTAGGCCTGGAATGAGTAAACCCCTTTAATTTATTCACTAAGATGGCATTTTACTTATCTGTGAAGTAATATAATGCATAATAATAGGCCTATAGGTAATAATATTATTATTATTTCAATGTTATTCAATTTTATTTTATTAATAATAATAATAATAATAATAATAATAATAATATATAATAATAATAATAATAATAATAATAATAATAATCTTTGATTTCTTAAGCGCCTGACAAACGCACTGATTGATCTTTCTTCTTACTCTCACAGATCCATAGACCATAGATGTCTGTTTTATTGTTTATTATGATATTTTTTGTGTGATTTCTGTGATTTAGTGATTTTATACTCATAGATTGTTCTTATCCAATGTTCCCGCAGTGTGTTTGCAGGCGGTTCAATAAAGCACGTACTTGCGTACTTATGTATTGCGCTAAAAAATTGCGTAGGTTCGGATGCTCGTGCTTGATTGGATGAATCTGGCGGATGTGAGATTTTAAACGTCCTGAGACAAATTGATGGAGTTTGTGAAATAAAATGTAGCTAACAATTATTTATTTTAACTTATTGCAGAAATATGTTATGTCGTTTTCTTTTACATATTTTCTATGCCGCTGTTTGCTTAGTTTGTGTATATGGTTGAGTTCTGTGGTTGCTAACGTTTGGTATCACGAATGGATTTAAAACAAAAGACACCACTACCAAATTAATTTGTCAGATGCCAGAATGAGCATACTTAACCGCTGATTGGCATTTACCTGAATGTTTTGTCAATTGAGTGCCCTGTTTCAAACTCTGATAGCATTTGCCATCGTCAGTCATTATTTTGACGTCGAAAACTGAGGAAAAAATACCAATTAGTCGGTGAGATGATGCGTTTGTTGTATCTAAGGTGACCACTTTTCTTTTGTGCTTTCCGGGGGTGCTGCCCGAATCCCCGATACGAATTTCGGCGGGATCCCCGAAATTAATTTTTTAAGTCCGATCCGAATGAATATAATTGACAAATAAACATGTAAATAGGCAGTATATCGATGTACATCAAGGTCTATGTCATGTTTACAATTTAACTTTGAATAGCTTTCTGGAGTTCGGCCGCTTTCTAGAAAAATGTTTTCGGGAAATCGGGTTTTTGTGTATTTTTCAGTGTTTTCGGGGATTCTGGTTTTGGGGATTTGGGTTGACCCCATTCCGGGGCGAACATTTACTATCGGGGACGCATAGTTTATACCTAAAAATAAGCATAGTGTTTATGCCGTTGGTTCGGCGCTGTGCTCCTATTGGTTGACCTGAAATAAAGACGGGCTATGTATCCCAAGAGGGAAGTGTTTGATATGACGTATGTTGTCGTCACGTTTACCTTTGTGTGCATTTGGTGGCCCTGAAAAAGGACCGTTTTTATTTGGTGGCCCTGTAAATGGCCGTTTTCATCAGCCGCCTAGCAGGGGTAACGCTCCGCGATGTGGTGCAGAATGTTAATGTATGCCAGATTAAAAGTCCTTCCAAAACGTTCACGCCACATGACCTCGTCCAGGTAGCCTGGAACCATATCTTTGGACGTCCCACTCATTCTTTTGAACACAGCTTTTGCACGCATCCAATAGCTCTCCATGTTGTTTGCGTGAGCTCCTGTGACGGGATTCACAAAATTCCGACTGTGGTTAACCGTCTGGTGTACATAGTTCCCTACCATATTCTGGATGCCCCGATAGGCTGCCTACTCATCTGATATTACCACTGTACTGGGCGCTACAACCCTTTGAATTTGCCACATCCCGTTTTGAAACAAAGGTGATGTAGCCGATCTGTCCAGCAACATCATAGGCACCAAAAACCCAGCTGTCTCTCCTCCTGACATTTCATCCTCGAAAGTACTTGTCCTTGACAAGTAACGACTCGTCTATCTGGACCTCCTTCCCAGGACCGCCAAGCTGAACTGGATTGTTAATCAATTTCCATTCATGAGCATATATCTCATAGATATTGGTAGTAATCTACCACAGTTTTTGACGAAATGTTCAGATGATGAACGGTCGTCTGGAGTGACGTTGTCGATGACCAGTAAACCACGATGTATAGGAACTTGGCTGGTGAAATGTTTGCACTGTGTATTATATTTTGGACTTGCAACTTGCAAGTACTGTAGAACGACCAGTTGATCTTTGCAGACATCGTGTATTTCAAAGAGATTCATGTTGAGAAGTCGAAGTCTCACAGAAATAGTAAGAATGGGTGAAAAGTTGACTCCTATTTATACTCTATGTCCCACTTGATTGAGCGCCAACCGGAAATGTTTTCGTTCCGGTCAATTAGCCAATCAGGGCGCAGTGGAAAGGCTTTGTTTCCGGCCAACGAACCATGCCGAAAGATATTGTATATTACCATAATTATGCACCCCGTTAGTAAATGTTCGCCCATTCCGGGACATCACAGTACTTCCAATCTAAGTCAAATTCAGTTAGGAGCTGGGTTCATTGGGAAGAGTGCTATCGATGCGCAGTGCCTCAACTGAATTATACTTGTTGGATGTTATACCAAAATTAAGTATTTTATTTGTAGTTTTTTTAATTAGAAAGGAAAAGAACCAAAAATATACAAGCTTAGCTTTGATGTAAAACTGCTTAATATTTATTTTGTTTTGTTTGAAGAGTACCAGAAAAGATTGAAATGTCTCCATTTCTGTCAAAGGATGTACCTCTTGGATGGTCAATGCATGTTGCTTCCATTAAAGCACTGACAGAATTTAGTCATCGAGTTAACGAGCATTTTATCTGGGTTGATGAAGTGATAGCAGAAGCAAAAAAGACCCTTACAACGTATGTTCACTGTACTACTTGAAAAGGATTAAAATGTGCTGGCAACAGCTTAGGCCAAAAAAAAATATAGGTGTGTTTCCGGTAACAGTGGTTTTAAAAAATGGGTAGGTAGGTAGGAAAAAAATTTTATTTTGTAAAATAATTTTATGCAATGCTGTATCGTTGTATAATAATAAACGAATATAATCATCATATTTCACCTTTAAGGCCAATTTTGCATAGATAATTAACGGTGCCCTTATTTACATACCTCTGGCAAGGAAAGCAGTGTTATCAATGTTGCAAATCTGCACCTCTGGTACGCAAAGGTTAAATTCATTGTCAATAAAAAAAATATATGAAAAAATTTAAAAAAAGTTTTTTTCACAAAATTTTCCCAGTCGGGCCTAAAAAAGTGGGTCGGTCGGGTTACCGGAAACACACCATTATTTTGTTTTGGCCTTAGCACTAAATGTTGATCGGCTCCGTTGCATAGCCAATCATTTTAATGCCAAGCTTTGCAGGGAAAGCTGTGTTGTTTGATGAAAAAAATGTTTAAGGCTTTCATTTTCTGACTTTTAAACAGTGTTACAGTTATAAGTGTTTTATTATATATTTCCAGTTTGTTTATTACATTTAAAAAACTAGTCACCATAGAGAGGTTCACAGGAATAAGCATCCTCATACTGCATAAAAGAAAATTATGGACCTACAGTCCTACATAGGTTATACTTAACTGCTAAGATATTTATCGTAATTCATTAGCCTATATACCATTAGTTTTATGCATGGTTCTGATGACTTGTCTCCCAACATAGGATGTGTACTATAGTGTGTTATAATTACATTTGGCTCGATCTTCCCAAATGTACCATATCAGGATTTGAGTTGTCAATGATGCATGTTTTTAAGTGGGCCTGGTATTTTTTTTAATAATGTGAGACTGCTTGTGGTACATTCGTAAAGATATATCTTGCTTTGAATCGTCTTTGCCTTCAATAAGTGCATTAGAAGATGCAAGTAAAACAAATTTTGTAATTCTGAGAGCTTGTTATTAAGCAGTGATTGCATTTTATATTTTAAGAGATGCTGTGGAATTGCTACCAAAAACTCCTTCTTCGAAGAAGACAAGACGAAGAGTTAACAGCAGGACAAGTGGCAGCGGTAATGTTGTACCAAAAAGAGCACTGAGGTCTTCAAAGAGACTAAGCGATCAGAATTCTCAGGACCTTTCAGGTGATGGAAAATTACCCGAAAGGTATGTTAATTTAGCTTCAAAATTTATTTGTGTGATATTACATTTAGTACCAAAATGTGATGTGTGTCCATGTCCATTCACTGCATTCAGGAGTAAAAGCACTGGGTACTGTGGAGCTACTGTAAATCTGTAATCTCTTACAGCTGTTAAATTCATTCTCGTGTTACCTTTGCCAGCTTGCAAGTGTGCTATCATATGCATGTCTGCTCCACATATATTAACAGGACTGGAACACATAAATTGGCGATATGGTTGATCTTGTGACTTTGTTTAGCATTTAGATATTTAGCTAAAGCAGTGCACATGGCATCAACCGATGGCACACCAAACCAAGCCGTAATCAGGTCAACATCCAAAAGACCCAGTTCGTAAGAGACAGAGAGAGACAGCATTTAGATATTTTAACTAAAGCAGTGGAATGTGACTAGACTAGAAATTATCTGCTCTCAATTATCTGCTCTCATACTCATTATGTTCGCTAATATCTTAAGTGGAGGTATAAACCTTTAGAATTATTTCTTGACTCATATTTGTTGCTGAATTTGTACTTTATTTGCATAATCTCGGGAGTGCCACCAATGCTAGTAGTTACTCCAACAAGCAAGATAGGACAAGTTGTTGGGCATCTTAAAGTTTGCCTTGATTAATTATGGTTATCTTGGTGGTTTTAAGTTTGGAATATCTACATGTTTCTTAAATGACATTGTCTTTGCAGCAAAAAAGTTTCATACGATCTTGATGCCATTGATGAATTAGGAGAACCTGCAAATGCTGTGAAAGATGCTAAAGTTAGAATTTCTGAGGATGATAGCAAGAGAAAAAGCGCTATAGAAAATGAACACCCTGCTGCTGATCAGCCATCCAAGTGCTTATACAAACAACTGGAAGAAGCTACCAACAAATTAAATGAAAGGGAGTCGACTTCTTCTGCTAGGGACTCAGACAATTCAAAAGTTGTTGCAATCAACAAACCTCGAGAAGGCACTAGAAAACGAAAGAAAGCAGCTGATACAGAGAATGATCCTACAGTGCTTGACATCAGTGATAAGGAAAATACTACAAAGACTGAAACAGTGAAGGATGATAAACCAGTTGAAGAAACACAGACTATTAGCAGTAAGTATAAACGACCTAAAACATCCATTAAAAATAAATCAACAAGGTTAAGAACAGAATCAGCGCTTGTACCTGAAGATGACCATGTTTCAAAATGATGCATCTACACAAATCTACACAGAAGCAAAGAAGAATGAAGAAGCCATGGAACACACTGAATCAGTACTGGAAGAAAATTATACAATTGGTAAAATACCCGAAATTTCACAAGAAATACCTGATATTACTGATTCGTTTGAAGAAAAGCATGATGAATATGTAAAGGAGAAAACTGGCAAGGAGTCAGTAAGCAAGAAAGACAGATTGGGTGAAACCCAGAAAGATTGTGTTACAGATGTAACTGGAACTGTAGAAAGTAGAGATAATGGTGAAAAAGGTAGAGTTCCTGTTGATTCTGGAAAGGCTGAAGATGCATTGGTTGATAACGTTTTTGAGGATGAAGACCAGAAAGGGATAGGAAGCATGTCTGAAGACTCTCTTGAATGTGCACAGGAATTGGATTTAGCTAAGACTTTAGTACAGCAACCTATATCAATTCTTATGAGCTCAAATTCTGTGCAAAACTTGAGGATCCCATCTGTCCCTTTAGCTTTAGCTGATTGCAAATCGTTACCAGTGCCAGTAGTTGCAAAACCAGAGCAGAGAGTTTTGGAATTGATGACAGTGGGTCTTTCAAGTGATGAAATACCAGAGATTATGTCTTCTGAATTGCGAGCTGTAGAAATTTCAAGAGCCAAAAGACTGGAGGCAGTATCAACAAAATCACACACACCATCCATACCTGAAGACAAAGAACCAGTGATGACTGCAGCTGTATTGTTTAAAGTGGCCAGTAAAACAGAGGAGAGAGCATCTGTTAGCTGTCTGTCACGTTCGAATGTTATTTCTAATGAAAATAAAAGTCCTTTCGATAATTGTAAGATTGTTCCTTCAAATTCCAAATCTGTCTCAGGTATTTGTTCCGGCAGAAATGAAGGTTTATCTAACGAGTGTTCAAACAATTCCTCTTCAAAAATCCCAACAGTTGTATCTTCCATTGAGTCATCAGATGATTCCCGTGAAGAAGTTTTAAAAGCATCTTCATCATCTAGCGAGTCTTCAGAGGATTCACGAACAGTAGTTTCTACAGTGGTTTCATCATGTAGTTATTCCTCAGGGAATTCCTTGGCAGCGGTGTCTGCAGCAGCTTCATCGGGAACATCTTCAGGGAATTCCCCAACAGCAGTTCCCAAAGTGGCTTTGCCATCTGGCGCCTTATCAGGGGATATGTCAACGGCTCTTTGCACTGTGGCCTTGTCATCCATTAGAGTTTCCCCAAAAGTTAATCCTGTTGCTTGTTCTTCATTTATATCTTGGGAACCTGTTTCATCTGTGACTGACAAAGTAGGAACCGTAGCAACAGTTACCAGCTTTTCTCCAAATAAATCCCATCCTAAGCTGTTAGGTGACCAAGCGGAAACGAAGGCAGCCCTCTTAACAGATTTGCCGCCAAATGATTTCATGAAGAAGACACCCTGGAGTGCATCAGCTGATTCTGTCGAGTCCACTTTGACAGCTGGATTATCGCCAAGTCGAATATATCTGAAAGTACACGTACAGAATCCCTCAGTTGATGTAGACAATTCGGAGATGCCAACCAATTACAAGGCACCTCAGGCACTGGACAGTCTTGTTAACTTAGATTTGAATTTTAAATCAGCAAATGACAATGCTTTTGTGGAGTTGTGTAGTTCTCCAGTCTGTCAATCACCAGTGGACAATGTTGCTAGTCCAGACCATCATCATCTCATGGATCAATTAACAGCCAATGTGCCTGAACTTGACCTTGTCAAAATGTAAGTACTTGTGTATGTATTTTTACTAGTCTGTTGCAGTTATTGATCTTGAGCAACATCAAATGATATCTCGCTTTGCTCTATTTTGGAATTTGATTAAGTTTGCAACTTTGTTTTGTGAATCAATGTCTTGTGCATTTGATACTAGTGTCTTAGAAATGGCTAGACCTGTTTACTTGTCACTGAGTGTTTATTTGTCACTAGGTAAGATCTCAGATGAGAAATTGTTTACTTTTGCATACTTTAGACATTATAGGAGAAAATAGTTGCTATTTTGTGTCATTTTCTGTATACCGGTACTTATGCTTTCGCTGTATTGTTGATTTTTTCATGAATGTAGTTTCTGATCTCTGGTCTTTCGTTATTCATTACATCAATTGTAAACTAGTTGTAGTCTGATAACTATGTGTAGTTGAATTGTGATAAAAAAATGTATACAATAAGCAGTTAGCTATTTGTAGGATGCTTTACACAGTGATTTGTGAGCGTTATTGCCAAATAAAGAAAGAGCCCATAAGATTTAACTCTTTCTGTTAAATGTCAAAATATTTGGTCTTGTTCAATACTGTGGTCGCCTCTAAGTTTAGTCATTGAATATATTTTCAGCACAAGAAATGAATCTAAGTTTTTTCCAACTCTTGGATCTCCAAAAACTGCAGAACATGAATTGGTGAGTTTTATACATTTTCTTTGCTAGAAACATAAAGAAAAGAGCTGCAACACAGTTGCAAACAGTAAATAAGTAGAATATGAATACTTGTTGCACATAGCATTTAATGATTCTATTTGTTATGAGTTAGTGACAATAAGAAGTTTGTCTCAGATAAATCAAAAGTAAATGCGTGGTATAAATCCTGCAAATGTTTTCTCATAACTTTTCCACTAGTTTAACACTTTAATGACGAGCATGCACTAAAGGCGACTGGGAAAACAATACAGTTTGTCATTAAAGTGTTAAAATACCAAATCCCAGATGTTATACTGTTATCTATTGAAGACTTTAACTAGTGTTAACTATCATTTCTGTGCTGTTATTAATTGTGTCATAATCATTTGTTGCTTTGTGTACAAGGTGTGAATATATGCCAGTTATGAGAAAATTTCTGCAGTCTTAATGCCCTGATTAAAAGTTGTACATGCTAAAGAATCTTATGTATTCTGAGCATTTGAATATAGAACTTTAAAAAGTTGTTAAACACAATTATGTCTTATGAAAGGGTTTTTTAGTCTGGTTTTTCTTGTTATAAGTCTTTTGTGGTTTGCAGAATCATCAGGATGATTGCAAAGACACATCGAGCCCTCTCAAGCGATTCTACAGCAAGATGAAAGTGAAACTCGGTTCTCTCTTAAATAGCCAAGGTCCGACCAAAAGCCCTCTGTCTTCAGCACCACGCTCTCCCGGATCGCTATCCAAGGCTAGCTCTTTGAGTCGATCTTTCAAGGTTGTTTCAGGCTCTCCTTCAAACCAAGAAAACACTGCTCCTTCATCTCCTGACAAATTTTGCACGGCATCAGTTGAAGACATGGAGGTTGATGACTTGACTATCCAAGGGTAGTTAATACAGTTTCATATTTATTACTAAAGTTATGTGATTTTGATTTATATTTAGAGGGTAAAGTTAAGTATTTTCATAAGCATTGTAGTGAAAACTTTGTTTATGCATCATTTGTTAGTACTTGGTAGGTTGTCTCCATCAGAGATGGGCACGATTAGTTAAAATTGCTCATCGATTAGAATTAGAATGAACAAAATCATGTAGCTAATCGATTAATTAGCTGTTCGCCTAAATATGTCAAAGCGATTAGATAATCAATTAGTTAAATTGCTAATCAATTAAAATTAGCCACTGAAATTTGCTAATTAATTAGAATTAGCAAAACCTTTAGCTAATCAATTAGAATTAGAATTAAATCTTTGTCTAATCAACTGGCTAATAAAAGATAAATATGTTTGGTTTCTCAATTCAGGTTGTTGATTTACAAAATTCCATAGATCTAGGTTTAAATAAAGTGAACCTCTGATCCATATTAACTCCATTATACAATTGCTTTATACTTATCAAACTTTGAATTAAAACATAAGACTTGATACTCTTAAGAATTTTCATCTGCATAACGTGCTTTTTTAAGCTTTGGAATTTCTGTCTGTGATAACTGATGATAAGTGAATACTTGGATTTTAATTAGGTCAATGTATTTCTTTTTGCAGATCATCACCTAATGCCGAGACTGACGCTCCTAGCTCCAGCTCACCTGTTTGTATGAACACTACAAAGACTAAGCGCCTATCGAAATCCAGGAAGTCGCACACCAGACGGTCATCAGTTCACACACGGCTGAGCACATCGCATCGCAGGTCATCCGGACCTCAGAGGTCCCGACTTTCAAAAAGACTTATGTCTGCTCTGAAACGCAAGGTGTGTCTGTTTGATCCTATTCATAAATGTTTGGGCTGTCTGCTAGGATTGCCTTTGCATGTTTTACTGGGTTATGCTGGACAATCTAAATTAACCCTTTAAACGACGAGTGTGCACTAAAAAAGTGACTGTAAGTGGTGGAACGATCATACTTGCCACTAGGGCCAAATAATTGTAGACTGGTGCCCTGTTTTAATCTAAACAATCTAGTTTAAAGTGTATACCTTGCCTTAAGATCTCTCTTGGTATTTAGTATTTGATATCTGTTTATGCATGCAGACACTTCATGCAATGCCTTTTAAGTTTCTCTGAAAGAGTTACCTATGTTTAGCCCCATTCAAAGTTCATCTGTAAGGAAATAATGGGTATAGATTCAAAATAGTTGCTTTCCTTTTGAAATAGGCTTCTAAGCAGCTGACTTCACAGTTTGTATAGACATTGTTATGCATATACTGTGTTGCTGGAAATTGTTTCTGTTGATGTTGTATATAAAATGAAGATGAGTCGAACTCCTGCTGTGTCCGCTCCAATTAAAGAAAATGATCTGGTTCCAAATGACGCTTCGTTGGCAGATGGATTGCCGTTTCGGAATACTCGATCTAAGATGCGTGTACCAGTGGCTGAAGCTGCATGTGATGCAGATCAAGATCAAGAAGCATGCAGCAGCTCAGCCTTCCATCCAAAAGATTGTGAAGATGCAGTTTCAGATGATGATGCTGTGTGTGACACTCCTCCTGTGGCACTTGCTAAAACCAAAGTTCAGTTAGAACAGGTAATGTGTGGTGGTTTGCAACAGAAGATGAATCTTGATGAAGAATCAATTGTAAATCAGGACAATGTTGGGACACCTGTTTCATCAGTTGCAGATTTAAAGCTCAAACAAGCGCCATCAACACTGAAGCCAAAGCGGCCTTTGGGGTAAGAAATTCCACTGGTGTTACATGATTTTGGTCTAAGAAAATAATGCTGTTAAAACATGATCTTGTATTTATATGATTGCCTTTACAGACAGTTTAAATTTCTTAATTACAACTAACCTTTCAAGAAATTATATTTTGGTTCTCCATTGGGTTTTGCTTATGGTAGGTACACATTTTGTATCATTTTAGTGCGCAGTTGGGTTTGTATTTCATGGAAAGTTAGCCAACCTAGTACGAAATGCGATCAGTTTTGCGTCAATGCAATTGCTGCTTGCCACTGATGAGTTCTTTTCTTGCTGTGGCCCTTTCTAAATGTCAAATTACATTTACAGTAAAATTGCAATTACAGTGTTATATGCACAGCACCAAGCTGCCATCTATATAGTGGTTATATAAAAAATGCAAGAAAATTATATTTAGATGATTTAAGTAGTAATATAATCAGGAATTTATTTAATGCCATTCTGTAATTTAAAAAATCACTGGTGCTGTGAAATGGAGTTGTATTTGTTATAGATCTCGGATCAAGATGCTTCAGGAAATGATCTGCCAGTCTCCAGCTTTCTCTTCAAAGAACAAAAAGAAGAAGAGCAACTCGAGCGCAACAAGCAATACGAGCACTGTTACCAGTGGCATTAAGACAAAGAAACTTGGCCTCTGGTCGACATCTCAGCGAAGAATGTCTCTTAAACGTACTAAAAAAACTGAAAAGGTACACAGTTTATAATTAGTGTGATTACGTTGTGCCTGGTGCTGTGTAGTTACTCCCCGCACGAACTCCTTGACCCTGCTTGGTCAACTGCATTGGCTCTCTGTTGAATTCAGAATATGATTTAAATTGACCTGTTTGACCTATAAAACCCTTACAACGAGCACTCCTACCTACTTTCAGACACTTATCGCCGCACATCCCCTCCTCGCAGTCTGTCATCTTCAGGTATGGGTCTTTTGGTTGGGCCTCAATGTTGCAATATCGTATGGGCTCATGCTTTCTGTGTTACTGCCCCCCTCCCCTCAGGAATGGAATCAACTACCAATGTCTTTTTGGTGCTCAAACTCTTTCTCCCTGCAAGAACTGTCTCAAAACTCACTATTTCTCAATGTCTTTCAAACTTCTGGATATCTAACTGCTCTTCATCTGGCAACGGACTAACCACTTTTCAGATTCGCATTCCTTTGTGACTATGTTGGTTAAAAATGTTTGTAATAATAATAATAATATTTGGGTTCTATTTGGTTTTTGGCTGCTTGACCTGTATGCTAGCAGCAAGGCTATTTCAATCTTTGCGGTTTGAAGTTTAGAGATTGAGTGAATCACTGGCTTTCTGCCTTATTACTACTTTTAAATTTTGGGATTTATTTTTCTTATAATAGGTAAACGTAATCAAAATTCTGCATGATTTTATTGATGATTTGTGAGTATGCAGAAGCAGTGCTGATCATAATTGATTTTAATAAGTTTATCTAGCATTGCTTAATTAGGAACTGATTTTTACTGTAATTTGATTAGTGGTATTGATATTAGTTTTATTTGGTATTAATTGGTATACATTTCAGAGCAAAACGGATTCTCAGTGGATTGATTTAAACGACAGCGCTTCAAGCAACACAGGTAAATCTGATGTCTGTAATACAGCATATAGTAGGTGCAGAACAATGCTTTTACAGCTCATCTTTATAGGTGAAAATTCAGTTGATGCTTGCTTACTGACCCTGTAAGGATGAAGAAGGCCAGATGACAGGGTATTCAAAAGATGATTGCCCGTCCCAGTGTTTTCAGGGCGCACTGGTTCTTTGTGTCGCTGTACACTGTGTACAGTGTATGTGCTATCATCACTTTGCATGCTAACTTCATGGTGACAACACTATGCAGACCTTGAACCACATTGGCATGTATTCACCTGAGTACATGTGCATATGGCAACATGTGCTTGTGTTATATCATTAGAAGTGTAGTTCAGTTTGTTGTGCAGGTTTTTTGTTCAGAGTGCTTTGCCTTTATGTTATGTCTTCATTTTTGCAATTTCCTTAACTTGATTCTAGTTAAAACTATTCTTCTGTATGGAATAACAAATTCTTCCTGAAATTGTCCTATGGACTGTGAAGCACTTACAATGTGCATAATGCCACAGTTTTGTATTGCTTGTTTAAATTGGAATTCAGTTAACATTTTAAGTAGGTTTAATTTTTTTTCTCACTTAAATCTAAATACAATACAATGCTGAATTTTTAGTGTGCCACTTATGCTGATATTGTCTATGGTATATGTCCTTTTGCATCAGTAAAATGGTTATTTTATGTAATCATTTGTGTATATTGGATTTAACTTCATTTTTTAGATTGGACTTTAAAGCTACGTTGTGTTGATTTTGCAGGTGGTACATCAACTGCAAGAGTTTTCACGCCTTCTGGATCTGCAACAAAGGTAATTTAATTATGTTGCTTAGTCATGTGTACTCGTGACTTGGCATATGCATGTTTTGAAAAAATGAAATTATGTTGCTGTCATTGAATGAGAATTTTATGTGCCTTTCACTATTTAAGATGTTTTCACGGTCACTGTGTAGGTAAATGTTTAATAATGCTAGTTGTAGCATTACATTTCAGTCTTATTGTAGCAGATATTCTTAGTTCTAGTTCTTGATTCTCATTCTTAGATGTTCATTTCTTTACTGATGATACCCAGTTGTTCCTTTCTTTTGACAGTTCCTGTGCTAATTCTGCTCTCCAACTACTTGCTGTGTTTCAGTTATGTTTACTCCTTGGTGATTGGTAATAAACTTGCAAATCCTTCTTAGATCAAGTGCCTTCTCCTTGTTGTGAGTCAGCAGCTCCACAGATTTGACTGGATTAAGGTTGCTCAAATGTTCAGACAGCCCATTGATTGTACTGAATGTGCACTTGTTTAGGCTTGATTGCCAAATGTTCACTGTAACTCTTGATGTGTATCATACCATGAGTGTTGGGTTCTCAAGCACTCATGGTATTCCTCACGCACTTACTGATCCAAGACTTTTGCACATATTCTATTAATTCTGAGCAGAATTCAACCTGTGGATAGGTTATACTGTTTTATTACACTTTTGCTTGAACTGATCAATGATTGATGCCTTGGACATTATGATAACAGTGCACTAGAGGCCATATGCCCTGATGAATTTTAACACTTCACATATTGCACATATATTGCTCTAGTGAAAAGAAATCATTGCAATGCTGCCATCATAGGGCAGAATTTTTATATATAATATTGTTTTTCTGGTATTTAGACTCCGATACATCCTACTTCATTCTTGAATCTGTTGTCGAAAAAGCCATCGTCATCATCTGTGGTTTCTTCAGGCTCAGTCAAGTCTTTTATACCACATAACACACCTGTGAAGATAACTCGTGCTGAAGTATGATGCACGTGTATTCATTTATGTTGTAGGATTTACACAAGTTTGACATTTGCAACATTTAAATTTTAATTTGCAGTTGCAAAGTTTTTCAGAACTTTGCCAAACGATAAAGACAATTAAAGGAACATACAAGCGTTTAGTGGCATGAGATGACAATGTCTATATTTCAGCTCTGATTATTTTTATCTGTGTGTTTTAAATTAAGTAGTAGCAAAATCAGGATTGGATGCAATGTTTTCAGAAGTGCAACGATTGCAAAACATGTTTTGCTTTGTGAAGTTTCAAATGATAAATTTTGTGCCAAATTTGTGAATAACAAGTCATACAAGGGAAATGTCAATATTGTTCGAGTGTTAAATGTTATTGATATTAAGTTCTTACGAACCTCCTCTTGGATCATTTTGTAGGAACAGGATGAGCAGAAGAGGAAGGAACTGGAAGTCAAGAAGAAGAAGTTGGAAGAGGCAGAACAACGAAAACAGGAACAGCGGTTAAGTCCAAGTAAGGAAAGCTGAGGAACTGAAAAGGTAATTATTATAGAGATGATTTAAAATTTTTGAGGATAGGTCTCAGTTCCTCTTCTTAGATCATCATTTGTAGCGTGCTCCTCTCCGAAGCTTTGCCGTTTCCACAACGTTTAGCCAGCTTCTTAGATCAGCTAATAAAATTTCCATCTCAGCACAAGTTAGCCACATTTGTTGAACTATTTGACTATGTTCATCTTTTGTTTCTGGAATGCTTAACATACATTGCCCAGTTCTATTGTTGTCTGGAATTCTGTGTTTACTGTGATTGTGTTCCAGTATATTCTTACTATAATGACTGTTACTGACTGACTTGATTGCTGACTACTGAATAAGCCAGTTCATCTTTAGCAATGCGCATGCGCAACTATCTCCACTTTTACTTCCGGTGATAGGTCACCGTTCATAAACAAACTGAATGGTGCCGGTAGCGATGTTGCTATGATCTACTTTGACGCAAATATTAGAAGATATTTGATTCTTACGAAAACCTCCGAGTTCATGTTTAACTCGATGAAGTTGTCTTGTGGCATCTTTCTGTTATAAATTTCTTGTAAATCATCTACATTCCATCGATTAAAGTCGTCCACTTGTTGAACGATTCGTCTAAGCTATCCGCCATGTTTCGCTTTGTTTATGAACGGGGAACATAGACATCTTACATTTAATATATGATGTCTATGGCGGGGAACTATCACTTTTCCCGTCATGCCTTGCGGGAAAAATAAAGCTGAAATAGCATATTAGCTTGAGTACTAGTGAGAGATTTTAGTCCAGAGGGCGAGAGTCAATTTTGACAGAATTCATACTTCCTTACATAACATTCCAAGCAACGGTAGGAGGAGCCTGAACAGTCCCGTCTAAGTTTTGAATCTTGTTCAGCCTTTGTGTCTTGTGTCTTTGTTGTTACAGACAGCGAGAAGAACGTCAGATGTTGGCTCAAAAGAGACGTGATGAGCGACAGCAGAAGGATCTGGAGCAGAAGCGTGAGATGATGCTTAAGTTAGCGGAAACATCGAAAGCATCAAGTAGAGCTGCAGAGGAAAGACTACGAGAGGAAAGGGAAAAGCAGAAGCTGAGGTATTGATCAATCGTTTAATATATTGATCAATGCATTTTATGTTCAGGAAACCATAGTCTGATGTTTCATGAATTTTGTTATCAAGTGATTCTATCTTCCATTACTGATTGCTGGATTTAGCTTTGCTTTGAATCAACCTTAATTTGTAAACAGTGGCTTGCTTGCTTACATAACTTCTTCTGCTGTATGTTGTTGATGCTAGGCCACTTGCAAGCATCGTGACCAGCGAGATTAAGAGTAAGTAGCCAACTTGCATAGCAGAATCATGATGCTGCTTCTGGGTGCATCTTCTGCTAACATTGCAGGTTATATATCTGACAGTCTGTGCTGTGACTGAGAAATCCTACCATATTCATCACATAATTTATCAATTCTAATACAGGGAAAGACGAATTGCTGATGCTGAACAACGCAGAAAGCAAGAGGAGGAAGTCCGACAGCTAGCGGCCCTGCGGATGGTAATGTTTATTCAGTTGATTGCATTGAAAGCCATTTGTTAATTGCTACAATTCAGTAAAGAATCATATCAGGAAGAAGTATTAGAATACTAGACACTTAGGAAATTTGTTTTAGCTTGGTTACTTTGTGATTGGGTTGAGTTGATTTATCACTATCACATTAACGACGAGTGTTTACTAAAAGTGGCTGGGAAACCAATGCAGTTCATCGTTGAAGTGTCGACATACATCATCAGATTTTTATGGAAGTGAAATGTCAAGTGTGTTAGTGTTACATATGCAGCAAAGGGTAAAGTAGCTATTAACTATTCATTATTATTATTGTCTTCCTGAATGGTAGCATATGATATTGTTAATTGCAGAAATTATTCTGCAAGTTTCACCATTAGGCATTGTTTTGCCAAGTTTACACAGTAATAGAGTTTGAGCCAGATATGCATTTGCTGATAGATGACAGTTTTGCCCAATACACGTTAATTTGGAATTTGCACTGTGCTGAGTCTTGGATTATTTTATTTACAGGAAAAAGAGCGGGAGTTGCTTGAAGAACAACAGCGACTGAGACGGGAGTTAGAGGATCAAGAACGGCAGCAGAAACTAAATGAACAGCGTAGACAAGAAGAGGAACGAAGGAAGCAGTTAGAACGAGAACGTTTGGCTGAGCAGGAACGTCTGCGAGTACTGGAAGAACAGAAGCTGAAAGAAGAACAAGAGAAACAGCGGCAGAAGGAAGAAAGGTCAGTTACATCAGTCAAAGCCTGTCTTCTGAAGTATCACAAATGATTGGGACATTTTAAGTAGGCGCCCAGATCTTGTGTTCTGTTTGCAGCTCGTCATGTACTCTCATACTTTAGAGCTACAGGAATTACAGTACAATTCATTATGCAGATTTCTCCTCCAAGCTGAGTTTCAGTTTTTAGGTGGTCATTTTCTTACCTATTAATTTTTAACCACAAGAATTAGGAGTCCACTCCGAGTCAGAAGAGTCAGGTAGTGCATTGGTTTATATTGACACTGCTGCATAGCGTAGAACATGCTACTCATTATTTTATAATTTACTTATGGTAACTGTGTTTGAAATTCATGCCTACGAAGGTAAAAAGATTCCAGTTAAATCGTGACAGAAATAATCATTCTTGATATTCGCATAGGTTGTTTGATGCTGTGAACCAGAAATGGTGGTTCACTCATTTTCTCTCGAATCAAATCTTTTACTTAACAACACAATTACCAACATATTTAGTGAGATTTAAAATTGTGTCCTGCAGTTGTGCACAAATACATGTATCTTTCAATGCTGGGTGCATGCTGTTGAGAAGCCAAGACAAAGAACTCGGTAAACAAGTAGACCATGCTTAATTTTACATTCCTGTGAACACAACCGATTTCAGAGCCATTAATCTGAGTATAATGAGATGGGTTGATTCAAACTTCACACTTTGATCCCCTTCATGAGTATTCAGCTGATCATTAGTACTGAATTTAACTCAGATCAAGCCTTGAGGCTAGTTCAGGAACTTGCAGCAGAATGAAACATCTTGCTTATCAAATTTGTATCTGTTATGTTCTATGACTTGAATTACTCTGACTTTTTAGAGAGAAAAGGGAAAAGGCAGAACGTGATCGGCTTGAATTTGAACGACAACTAGAGAGAGAACGACAGAAAGAGATTGAATTTGAGAAACAGAGAGAAGCGGTAAATATAAAAAAATACCATTGATCATAATACACTGCTTCACTGCCTCAAACACTGGTACGGTCTATCTGCTTCTGCTCTCAGTTGGTTGCCTTCTTACCTGCACTATTGTACTCGATCATTTTGTGTAAATTAACACACTTCTTGTGCTCACTGTCTCATATTCTGTTTTAGGCCTTCTCCTGTTTAGATGATATACCACTCCACTCGGTTCACTTCTTACCGATAAATTTGATAGTTCTAAACCTGCTTTCCAACTACTCTCTTCTGTTGTTGGTAATATTCAGTCGTTGATGGCTAGTAATAGTCATTAGACACCGACGCAATAGAAGTTGCTAATTACAATTTACAATTTAATAAAGTTCAGCTAAGTCATTCTTAAACTGAATTTCTTCTCCTAGGCACAAGCAAGCAACTCTATTAATTTGATCAGCTTATATCTGTTCAGTTGGGTGGCTTGTTTACGGTGACATTGTTTGACTTTACAATGTCATTTTTTAACCATGTTCGCATTGTGCGTGTATTGTGCAGATGAACTCAATTTCACATACGGGATATTCATAGAATCAGATCTCTTTTGCATTCTCTGTCTTAAACCCACTGGCTGATACAGCTTATTGGTATCACTAAGGGATACATGCACAAACTAGGTGGTTCAAAACTCTCTTGCTTGAGCAGAGGTGTCGAAACGTTTTTAGTGGTGGACCAGTGTCAGTATTTTCCAGCCAGTGGTGGACCAGGGTTCCAAAGGCCTCTGAGTAAAATGGGGTATGAGTCTGGGAGGGAGCTTAGTGAGCCTGTCCCCAGAATTTTTTTGCAAAACTAAATCTTGAATGGTGCTTTTTAGCATGCTAACAGGCTTATAAAATCTTAATTTTGATCTTGAATATCAGCGAACATCACATAAAACTCGTTAAGCCTTAAAAATGACTAATATGAACTTTTATTCTTAAATTGTGTAGCCTTTAGGCAAGGCTCCATGGGCCAGAAAAACATTGTCGGTGGACCAGAAATGGCCCATGGGCCGGCGTGTTGACACCCATGTGCTAGAGTTAGAACAAGGACCCCTACATATCCGCATATCACAACCATATTGCATTTCCTTTAACTGGCTACCCATTGAGCAAAGAATCCATTGTAAAATCTGCCTCAGAGTTCGCAAATTACTAAATTTTAACCAATCAACCTATCTATTTTCCATTTTCATGTGTCATGCAGGCAGCATATACACTTGAACAGTGTTTGTTTCTCATGCTCTTCAGTAGCTGGTCCAAAGCTATGCAATTTGCTGTTCAGTTCATTAGTCAGTTTTATATCATGCAAGTCTAAACTTAAGACTTTCTTAAGACTTGTCTCTTTCAACTTGTTTACCAACTGTAGCAGCCTGGCTCCTGCTGATGTCTCTGGTCTACCAAACTTCTACCTGGCTTCTCCAATGGATTACAATTTTTTATTGCGATTTCACTTCAAGCAACCAGTGATTGATGTCTTGTGCATTATGATAACAGTGCTATAGAACAGATTATATATTATCAAAATCCTAAAAATATCTGGTGGGGGCCAGATTATTGGCTGAAATGTCTGACAGGCAAAGGGTTCAGGACATTTTGCAACAATACCTTTTCAGACCATAGGTATGTTGATTTTTGTTGCAGATAGGTTTGGCGAAGTTTATGGTTTAACACTTTCAAAAGTAACTGGTGGTAGCAATTTTTATGGATTTATATCGGTGTGATCTTATGTGTGCAATTAGAAATGATGAGTATTAGTTCTGTTAAGAATTGCCTGAAAATTCTGATATTCTTGCAGGAGAGGCAGCAGCGTTTGTTGTTGAAGCAGACAGAAGTTGAAGAGCCGAATCAGAAGGATAGGCCATTCGCAAAGCTTTTAGAGAAACACAATCAGAACCTCAAATTTAATTCTAGCATGAGCAGTAACACTGTCCTGGGAATTATTCAGTCTGCTGCAAAAACTACTTCTGCCACTGCATGCACTTCAGCCGCTCGAGTGCCAGGCACTTCTATATCTGCAGTGAAGACTGCTCCATTGACGAGTGGTATTTATATTGCACCTCCTCCTCCTGTTACTAAACCTGCCATTAAAGGTTTCAACTCTACAGCAGCAACAAATAAAGGCGCGACTTCAGCTTCTGTTGTGGCTGAGCATGATTCCGACTCGTAAGTTACAGAGTATTCTCTATTTAATAGTATTTTGTTATTACTTCTTCTATGCTTCAGTATGATGTGCCATCAGAAGCCAGCCACCATAGGTGCGGCCTGAGGAGTGTCTGGTGTACGCAAATGACTAATGTAGCGGTCAAAATGCAATGTGTATGTCAAGCATGTACGTGTGGGCATGTGTGTGCATGATTGTGTATTCACAATTTATTATCATACAATAAATGATGTCAGTTGTTTATGTTCTACTAGCAGATGTAGTCTTGTATGTTGTTGTAACTTTTCATTTGAAAAATTCCTATAATAAAATGCACAGCAAAACTTTGCAAACCATGGAAACAATTGGTTTACAAACTGATTACTATTGAAGCTATACTGAAGCCAGCAATCACAAGAAGAACATTATTTGGGTGTATCGATCTTTCTTGATGATCCTTTTATGGCTAGCATCTGTGGTGAATTCCTAGAACGAGACTTCTGATCTGTTGCTTGGATGCCACTTTTTAAATCATGATTAGCGATTTGAGCAGAATTATAAACTTTTGTTTACATAATTATTATTATTAAGGAGTTTTTATATAGCACCCCTTCAAGGTAATCTACTCAGAAGCGCTCCCAGTCCAACCACGGCTATACAAGACAGTCTTGAGGTTTGCAAAGAACGTAGTGGTGTGACCCCTTGGCACTAGGCGGAGTGCAACAGGGAGCCCGTCCTAGGGCCAGTGACCGAAAAAGAGCGCCGCTGCTTTATGGTAGTCCACGAGCGAGGGACTAAGAGTTCGGCTTGATTAGCTCATCGGAGAGCAGATCGCCACTGGACACCAGAGGTGGAGCAGCAGCGTTCCCGCAGGTATAGGGGAACGATACCCTCCATGCAGCGCCAGACCAGCGCAGAAACCCTATAGGCGATCCGCTCCGGAAATGGAAGCCAGTGTAGTACATTCTGCATATACTCTGAGATGTGGCCAAATTTTGGGATTCATTCACCCAATAAGACGTGCCGCCGCACGCAAAACCCGCTTATGCACCCAATCCGGACTGCTGGGAGCCCATCGTAGAGGGCACTGCAATGGTCGAGGCGAGAGACCACTGTGTCAGTGGTCGAATGACAAAAATTCACACATCTGACTCTTAAGAACCTCTTAAAATGTCTTTATGAGGATTTTTGTTTACTTGACCTTTTGGTATCTGTATTTGTAGTTATGATATGACCCCGGCTCAGAAAATCAGGAAACCTGCTACTGATGAGAACTATGACATCGCTGATTTACATTCCGATGACTCAACAGATGATGAATCCAAGCCAAGGAAGAAAATTCCAAACTGGGCTCAAGGTCAGATGGGTTCTATGCAATGTGATGCATGTGTGCTTTTTAGATGAAAGTAAAGGCTGCTTACTTAGGTACACCATCCTGCTTGACATTTTTGGGTCTGTCATCTAGTTTTGACACAAGACCTGGGTTTAAATCTTTAAATTGATAAAATTGGGAAAAACCACTCCATTGCTTCACCCCTACACTTACTGTACCTGAATAAGGAAGCCATCATTCCTGTTGCAGAGATTGACAAGATTTGTGTTCATGTATTTCTCTTGATTCCACATTTAGGAAGCTTGACTCCCCTGCTAATGAAAAAGAGAACTTACTCTGGGGTATATGTTATATTTTTGCCTTACTTTCAGCTTTCTGGCATCTTTTGTAGCATCTGTCTATTCAACAGGTTAGCTAAAGGATCAAGTAGCTAGACTATTAATCTTGATTGATGTGCGAGTGACCTATTTCTGTATGTTGCAGAGATGGGCATGATTAGTTAAATTTCTAATCGATTAGAATGAGAATTAGCTACTGAAATTTCCTAATCGATTAGAATTAGCTGTTTGTCTAATCGTATAGCTAATCGATTCTTTAATCTTGCCTCAGAGGTTCACTCCCACTTAGCGAGAAACTCCGTAAATTATAGAAGTGTCTTTGCCCGCTCAAACACTCGTCAGTTCTCAATAAAATCTATTGGCACCACTACCTGGAATAAAATTCCTCAAGAAATCAGAAAATCTCCCTCACTTGCACTGTTTAAGAATAAGCTTCGCACTTATTTAGTTGATTTTTAAATTTAATAATTATTAATTGCTTTGACGTGTTAATCTTTTATTTCCATGTGTTTATTTGCTGCACTTCCCACTCATTATGTACTCATTATTTTTGATATTTAGTTTAAATTAGTTAAGGTTAGTTAAGATTTTATATGTTAATCAAGTCAACAACTGTTATACTAAGTAAAGCATCTTTCGGTCGCCACATATTCTGTTGAAATTATATAGAGGTGTCCCTACTTAGCGGGATCTTTGATCCCTTCAGGGCCTTCCCTTGTGGCATTCAACTATCCATACTTAAAAGTGCAATCTGATTTGTAATATTATTGTTTATTGTTGTTTGGCTACAAATAAACGATTGATTGATTGATTGATTAGAATCTAATCGATTAAGTACCCATCTCTGGTATGTTAACACTTTAACGTTGAGAGTGTACTAAATGCAAATGGAAACCAATGCAGCTCATCGTTAGTGTTAAACAATTTGTAAATTCAGATTAATGTTCATGTGTGAGTGTATGTATGTATGTATGTACGTGTGTGTGTATGTATTTACACATGAACATTCATTTAAATTGGCCTTATGGCATATATATATATATATGTTTTCATGTGAAATTATAAGTATAAGTATTTTATGTTTTAAACCATGTTCAGCAACATTTTACTTTTGAGTACATGATATTTGTTAATTGTTAAGGGCAGTCATCAGTCTTGAAATGGACTTTTGACCTTTGAAGACTAGTCCTGTTGACCAAAAAGCCTGATTCACTATTCACTTTTGTGTTTTGAAACCTTGCAGATTTCTAATATAAAAATGTATTTTACTGTTTGTATTTGTAGGCACGCACTTGAAGGCATTGCTCATTGCACAGTTCACTCATCCTCCAGATGTTGAAAAAATCTTTGGACCTGTATATGCATTGGACCTGAATGACGTCTTTAAGAAAAAGAAGGCAAGGTTTAACAAGCGGACAAGCTCTGCTGTGTGGGACGAGCCCCTAATGCCAAAGCCCACTTCACTCAAATTCTGAATAAATCGGAAACTGTAACCAACTTATTTGAATGACCTTGTGTTTTTAGGTCTATTTATGATTGAAGTATGAAAATTTGTCACCTAATCTGTCGTAAGATTTTATGATTGTATATTAGGCAGCACATCTTGGAAGCTGCATGTTGACTATTATCAAAGCGGTTCCTAATGTGTGACATTGCTGTTAATATCTTTAACATCGATGGTTTGTGTGGTTGTCATGGTAAACCATTTTGGTGCTTAATTTCGTTGTCTATGTTGGCTTTGTAAGAGAATCTCTTCCAAATGTTTGATCAATGTAATTATGTCAAGACTTCAATTGTCGTTTCTCAGAGATGTTCCAATGCTGGGCCGTGAAGTATGTCTGCTGCCATAATGGTTTAATTTAGTTGATTTTATTGTGATGTGCTTCAAACAACACAACCAGATTAGCAGCAGTTTTAGTGATTACTCTTCAGTGTTTTTACTGTTGCTATAATGTTACTCGTTTCCCTTAGAGTAACCTTTCCATGTGCTGGGTGGATGAATTAGACAAGTATTGAATTGGTTACTGTAGGCCAGATGTCTCATTCATTGGTACATTGTGCTGTCTTCATGCTGAGCTTATCAATATATTTAAATTCGTGTCAGCCTCTGTCTTGTGGCAGGTGTCTGGTTGCCGTAAAAGTGCAATTCAGAGATGGCAAGGATTAGAGCCAGAGTCAGTCGTATGAATATGCACAAACTGATCTAAGTTTCTGTTCTGCAAGTTTGTAAAAATTGACTTTTTGTATTACTAGTTGTTACTAGTTATGAATATGCACAAACCGATCTAAGTTTCAGTTCTGCAAGTTTGTGAAAATTGACTTTGTATTCTAAAGATGGTCATTTTTTTCTGCTATCTTGTGAATAATGTAGAATTGGTCCCAAATATTTCATCTAAAATATATCGTTAAGACTGGATCCAAGAGTCAGCTCAACTTGGCCCAAAAAGCAGTAACACTGCTGTAGATGTGTGCTGCCATCTGTTGAGGAAGTTATATAAGTCATTATGTGTCTTATTGGCTAGGAAGAGAGGTCAGACTCACATAAAGTGCCTGCAAAGAAATTACTTTGTTCGTGTGTTATTTGAGATATGGCTCCAGCATTATGTTATGTTGCCTTTTCTAAATGGACCAGGAACCTATCCTTCCTTCTTTGCAAGTTTTCTGTATAATATGTTATCTGGGATCTTTGATAACGGAAGATGCAGCAGACGTTAAGGATATAAGAGAGAAGTTGGCTAGAGGTCTTAATACAATAACAACGTTGAAACAATTATGGAAAAGCCATAACATAAAGATGGATACAAAGATGAAACTCATGAGGGCTTTGGTATGGCCAGTGGCAACATACGGGTGTGAAAGTTGGACTATCAAGAAAAAAAGAGGAAGAAAGAATAAATGCGTTTGAAATGAAATGCCTAAGACAGATTCTGAGAGTATCATGGATAGAAAAAAAGAACAAATGAGTGGGTGTTAGAGAAAACAGGAACGGAAAGAAGCCTACTTGATCAGATTAAAAGAAGGAAACTTACATACTTTGGACATTTGATGAGGAAACAGGGAAACTGCCTGGAAAAGTAGATCATACAGGGAACTGTACCAGGAGCAAGGACACGGGGAAGACCGAGAATGGGGTGGCTTAACAACATAAGCACGTGGATGAATATGCCTTTTCATCGATTGTTGACAGAGACGGAAGATAGAAAAAGGTGGAGAAGACTTGTCCATGGAGCGACCAACCCTCGGATCGAGGATGGTTGAAGACAAGACATGTTATCATTTATTCATTACGAGGATTTATAAAATGCTCCTTCAAGGTTACTAGGCAGGAGACCACGAGTGCTCCCGACCCAACCTTGGCTAAAGATGACAGTTTTAAGATTGTGATAGAATGTGTATTACCATATTTCTACATGTATAATAATTATTATGTATTCTACACATACAGCAGAGACAGAGAAAGAACCTGCCAAAAATTAATGCTGTTTGAAATGTAGGCAAATATGAAATGTTGATGCAACACTGCTTTTCTAGCTCCACTTAGGCTACACCTTTAGTAGCCAGCAAGACAATGCCTAGGTCATCAAAAAAGATAAACCCATGCTTTCCATCGTTAAATGTGTACGTCTCCACTGAAGGTTACTGTGTTTAAGGCTATAATTGAGCTTAGCAATTCTTGGGTCAAATTACAGTTGATATACGGCCTCTGAGTAGCATATGGCATCTGAGACAATGACCGCATGGAAACTTGTCGCCTGAACAAGGGTGTATTAGCAGATTAAACAAACTGAGAAACCCTGCTGAGAGTAGCCTCACATAGTAGTCCTACATCCTGGCACTATGCGTCTGGTGTCGTGCTATAGTCTGTTCCCTCTCCCCAATCATCAAGTCCCCGGACTGAAATCACGCCTTCCCTGGACACTCTTCAAGCAGTTTCCATTGTGAAAACGGAGTCTCTGCTAGCTAATACAAAGTTCCCCACCAATTAAACTTGCTCCTCCATTTAGGCTGACTTTTAATTTTAAAAAGGATTTAATATGTATGTTATTGAAATAAATTATTTCAGTGCTTCTGTTTGTTCAGTTGGATATATAAATAAATGGTTTAGAGGATTACATGACCTGATCTAAGAACACAATAGGCTGATGGGTGCACTTGTGCAATTATAATGCGGTTGAGACAACTAAAGTCCGAAGCAGTACTGCAGTGCTTGTTCAGCCTGCAACTCATTCTGTATTGAATTATACAGTGGTTCCCAACCTATTTCAGAGCAGGTACCCTTACTAAGTCGTTCAGTCAATGGCACCTCGCCTTAATCTCATTTTCCTTCAAGTTCTTTGTCTTACTGATGAGCAATGTTCCTTGTAATCAACCAGAGTGTTATGACTATTTCCAATGCTACTTTGTTTAAACATAGAAGTAGGCCTATGTCAGCAGTAACACATGTATTCAGTATTTTTCATGTTTTTGACGAATTTTGTCATTCGCTCACAGCGCCACTGGCATCTTTGTGTGCCACAGCACCAAAGGTGGGAAATACTGGATTTAGCAATCGGTAGCTCTTTTAACAAGTCAGACCAGACCATTCAATACAAATAACTGGAAGAACGTAAAAATTAACAGTATTGAAACCAGCATCAGAGAACCTAGAGTGTAGCACACTACAATCACCTGCTGCTTGGTTATACTCGCTACGCCCCAGAACCCACAATAGAATAATACCTAAGGCAAACTCTCTATCTCGTAAAACATTTGTCACACGGATGCTTTATACTTAATTTTTTTTATATTTGATGATCTTTGTACACCAAAATGCGGTTAGCAGTTGGTTTTTCAATAAAGGATATACTTACTTACTTACTTACTAAACTACAGTTTTATAATTGTCACGATTGTGTGATGTCATGCAACTTGGCAGACACCACTCAGGCAGATACTACGACTGGAGATTGCAGCTAGTGATCTGAGAGCAACTGATTTAACATTAGACTGTTACAGTTATAGAATAATAATATTATTAGTTGCAGCCATGCAAGGCACAAGCTCATTGTATTTTTGCTGCCACCTAGGGAATGAAGGTGTGAGCTAAACCCAGGGGTGCCTTACGGGAATCGAACTGGGTCTGTGAGCACTTCAGGCAAGAGTGTTATCCTTTATACTATCCCCCTCCCCTAGTCTGTTGCATTGTGATTTGTACCTTATAAGCAAGGGGCAAGCTTATAGAATCGGGGGCTGAAGGATATCGTGCATAAGTTTACTGACGTCGTGAATGTCGGTTAGGGTCAGGTTAGACATCGTGAGGGTCGGCTA
Source organism: Aporrectodea caliginosa (assembly GCA_020284085.1). Lineage (NCBI taxonomy): Eukaryota > Metazoa > Annelida > Clitellata > Crassiclitellata > Lumbricidae > Aporrectodea > Aporrectodea caliginosa. Next base: position 43,796 of record JACEVL010001077.1, read on the forward strand.
CGTTAGACATCGTGAGGGTCGGTTAGGGTCGTCATTAGAAAACAGTACCGTCCGGCGTTCGCGCAGTATGCCCAAAGATACTAGGGGCCTAGGCCTACATAATCCGTTCAGCCCATGATACTATAAGTTTGCCAGGAATGGTTTTTTCTATCCTGCTGCTGGTATCTTCGTCAAAAATCGAAATTCTGAGACCACAATTATTAAAACAATAAGCAAAATATTCAGTGAACGAAACGCTATAGCCTAGCAGACAATTAATAGCTTTGCGACTGGTTTCGACTTGAGGGCTTTAGTAAGTAGTGGAGTCGGCGGATGGCGACGACTCAGAGGACTAGCTAGCACTGGCTTCTGTAATTCTTTGATGCGTATTAAGCCTGCGATTCAAAGAATCACGAGCAACCATAAAATAATCCCCAATAAGCCAATGCTATCTAGCCTACTATCAGGAAGCCAGTATCATTTAACTGAAGTAAAGGATTCAATCATAAAAAGGCCAGTAGCTGCCGTCAGATAAAGACGACTCAAGCAGTTGCTGAACCATGGAATTATTCTCCTTATTTTTACCCATGGAGATAACGAAAAGCAGAACAACGATGATTGGATGACTATCACGTGGAGAGTCTGGAGACCAAATAAGAATATTGGAAGTCCTGAAAAAGCTTAGTTTCTGCTGCAGCGTTTTGCTTTCAGTGGGCTCTTGGTTAAAAAGGGCTGGATGCTTTGTAGGATATCGTGGTTTATACGTTTATTTTACAACGCTTCCATATAGCCTAGGCCTAGAAGATGATAAGCGTGTTATATCGTGGCGATGTATGCCTATAGGCTTAATAGGCCTAGGCCTAGCACGATGCCTAAAAATCGAGAACGGCATTGCTAGGCCCTAATCGTAAACTCCACGTTTGTATTTGAAAACCTTCTTCGTATCCATAATGGCATACGCTCCCAGCAAGAGAAAAAATGTTAAAAAGAGTAAATTAAATGCTTCAATTCTTCAAAAATAAACTATAATCGAAAAGTTTGAAATAATAATCATTATGGTCACTTGAGTGTGTAATTCGTTTATTTAACGACGCCGTCATATCGACGATGATTGGCGTGTGGTCACTTGAAAAAGCCGCGTTCTTTTATATCACCGACTGCCAGGTGGCAGCGCTGTGAGCGTAATGGCGACGGATGAACGAGCGAGATGGCTCAACGAAGTAGTAATATTAAAATAAAACACAATATTAGAAATCAGGCCAGTCATTCGTAAAGAAGTTTCGAAAACCTGAGGGATTTAAATTCTTTTAACGGTCGATCGGTGGCCAGCGATCGTCTGGTTAAGCGGAAACAAAGGGTAGGGTTTTGTCTTTGATGTGTAAAGTAGTCTGAGACGATTGGCTGTTGATTAGCTGTTACGCTCGTTTGTGTGGCAAAGACACCAATACCCTCTAAGTAAATCTCGGTTTATTGGCTTTTTAAAACAGAACCGTTGCCCACGTAATAATATTAAGAAAATGTCTGCAATTATAATTTTTGATAAATTATGCTTGACGTCTCACAAATGCTTGTTTTCAGTTTTCGCAGCTTCGTGTGGCAAAACATTGAGCCAGTTAAGCAAGGTGCTTGTTATTAAACATCTTTTGGCCTAAGGTTTGTTAAAGTAGATGGTATGAAGTATGGACTGTTGCTGCATTGAAAATGATTAAATGATATTGTGGATCTGATATCTTTACGGCTTGGTTTGGTGTGCCCTCGATTGACGCCTTGTGCATTATACACGTGCGCCATAGAAGTTGCTAATTGATTGAATAACTGGCCCATCATATCAGCACAAGGTGCTTATTCAATAGCAAGCACCTTGGTCAGGTGACTCGCTGTTCGAATAATAAATTTTAGCATCCAGAATTTATAGGATAAGATGTGTGGCTTTTCATTTTTGTAGTAAATTTATTTGGAGCCTGTTTAGTTAGTGTACACAAAAGTGCTACTTGTTGTAGCAACTTTGTTTTTTTACTTCAGCATATGAGAGTCAATCCCTTTGTTTGTCTTTTGTCTTCTCAGTGATAGTATAAAGTCTCAGTGACATGGCCAAGATGGCCGCATGTTTCTCTAGCGTGTCATGTTTAATTCATTATGTGGTCACATGCCAGATATGCTTTTTTGCAAGATTATTTTCATGTGTTGCGACTTCTAATGTGACCTTCGTTCTTGAAGTTTTTTCTCTTTCATCGGTGTTTCGAGTGTTTTGAACGGTGTTCAGACTTTTACTGTCGAGGTCTTGCTCACCACTTATGGACTCATCCATCATAATAATTGGTTTCCGGTTGCTAAGTGGACAGTCTGAAGCTGCATTTGGAAGGGCCGAGAGAGTCTTTGGATTGGGGTTGACTGTTCTCTGAACAATTATTGCTGTGAAACATATCATCCTTCACAGACCAGGTGGCAGTGGGATCCCCAGGTGTGTGTCTGTGCTATCTGCCAAGGGCTGCTTGGTGTAGGGCTTCATGTGTTGCTAGCCTTTTCACGTGTCGTTGCTCTTTTTCTTTGTTGCTAACTTGCTATGTAGTCCAAGAGCTGCAAACATGGTGTTTGCTATCAAGCCTGGATAGGAATATGTTGACTCTTCTAGTTATATGAGCAGTTTTCATTTATTGACTGACTGTGTGATCTATATGGTTTAGTATCATTTACACTGGTGCAGGACTGCAGGTAGCACTTTTGCAAAGTACTTAAAAGGTGCTAAAGTAAATGTCTAAACACACACATATATATACAGACATACAGATAGTACTCATTTTATAGTTGAGTTTGCTAGGGGGCACAAGCAAAAATAAATTTTTAAATATCTTATCACCCTGGTATTTGAACCGCTGACCTATGTCAGCCAAGAGCTTGGGGATTTGAGCACTAGACTGCCACAAAAATTGTTGATCGAAGATGAATTTATTGTTTTTAGTAAGAAGATGCTGATCTGAATGAATGAATGCCTTTTCAAGGAGGTTCTCAGCCACTGTTAAGGCAGGAATTTGCATTCAGTTGTTAGTAGTTGTGGTACTGGTAGAAGATAGACAGATGGGCGAGAAATCTATTGGCGAGTTACAGCACTGGCCACCTGCCGTGCATCCTGAGGCTAAGTCCTTACACTTCATGCTCCTTCTCATGGCGAATATTCTAGGCCAATCTTCGTAGTAGCTCTTGTTATGAAAACAACTCTTGTTTAATGTTGTCAGTACTGTAGGCTGTCAACAATTATTCCAGAAATTACCAGTTCAGATTTCTTTATTAAACAGCAATTAAAATTACTTTTTAAAAATTTTGAATGATGTTTGCTGTTTGGGGTGTTTGCTCAGCAGCTTACAAACATTAAACCACGAATTTTTTAAGTATAGTTGGTCATGTATGATGTGGCACTTTCAGGGACATCTCATTAGTATTCATCGCAAGAAGACTTAGCAAAGCTGCCATCTCTGTTCAGTGCTGTCCTTTGGCTTTAAAATCTCCATTCATTATATGCTTTGGGCAATTTGATTGTGAGACAGTTGCTGGAAGTCTGCAGGAAGAAATGTTTGGGTTTTGTCTAAGGCTAATAAAAGTTACTATTTACTTACTTACTTACTTATGTGCACCCAGTTCAGAAAACTTCCCAGATGATGCCTCTGATGGCTCTAGTTAGGAAGGTTCATTGCTCAACTTGATCTCCTGAGAAACTTTAAAAGGTGCAGTGCAGGTGTAGATACTTAACATGATCAGATTATGGTTATATTTCCTTTGGAAAATGCTGTTGGGTAGTTGCAAGTATGTGTCGATTATCAAATTTTGCATTACTTGGATGCTGAAGAACAAGAGACTTTCCAGATTATTGGGTCCTAACTTGTAAAACTTGTGACTAGTTATAGTTTTTCTCATTCTCCTCAACTTTTTATTACTTACTGAAATATTTCAAGAAACATTATTATAGAGTCTGGTTATACTTTAAATGTACAGCCAAAAAGTGTCTGTCACGTGTTCAGTTGTACATGTGTGCTACTTTATATCATGCTGTCACTTCGGGCTATCTGACAATACTGCACGAGTGTTGAAACATCAGGCGACATTGTGTAAATGCTATCTAAATCTGGCTGATTCTTTTGTCAGATAAGCCAATTTAATTTAATCTCTTGATTTGTATTCCTCTGTACTTAGTACGAGTATTAACCTTTAGCTTGAAATGATGAGATTCAAGTCTGTTAAGGTCTTTCAATGGAGATAGCAGTCGTTAGAGGCAATTCAGTGGAACTTTGAGTTTCTAGAGAACTGGTATAATTCTGGTTTGGTCTAAGAGTTGGGTGATGTTAGACAGAGAAAGTCTTTTAACCTGTAGTCTGTTACTGCACTTGACAACGTTAGGCATAAAGTAAGACTTGTGGGTAAGACCAGTTTCTGCTTTGCAGTTGCAGTCTTACACTGGGCACTTGCAGCTTCTGACATTAGGCTAGAAAAGCATGGAATTACTTAAGTTCTTGGCTTGTCATCTGAAAAAATAAGCAGGAAATAAGAATAATGGATGTGCTGTTAGGAAAATCCAGAAGGTATTAAAAGCATGTGAGGGTAATATTCATGTCCTGATATCTAACCTCTTGGTCAACTGAAAGACCATGTGTGAACCATTATATTATTATTAGAGGGCTGTGCTACGAGGGGGATGTCCTCATTTCTGATCATTAGAGGTGTATGCAGTACTTACAAATGCATTACAGTATTAAAGAACATCTATTTTTATGGTTTCTTTTCTTATCCAGAGTAGTTACTACAATTTCCTCCAAATAAAGCAGTTAGGCTTGTAACGTTTATTCTGTTACATGCAGCATTTCTTCAGCTATTTCTGATTTAGTTAATCATCATCATTATTGTCATTGTCATCAGTATTTTTTTTATTAAAATAGTAACATGAGCATCTGATACAGAAGAGAAAAGTCCGGCTTAGTATTCATGCCATTTGCTTATTCATATTACATAAATATTTATGATGAATAGTGACAGAAAGACAAAAAAACATGATGTTGGATATTATGGATAGCTCTGCAAGAAGGAGAAAACCTTGTGCTGTTGCACAAAATGGCTTGTTGATACAGAATACAGATTGAAACAAACGTTGACAGTGTGACTCTGACAGTTCAAGGTGGACTGGTTTGGAAGGAAGTAATTTTTATTATGCAGTTGATGCCTGCAGGCTTTTATCCATTGGACAGAAATTAAGCTTTTAGGCAGGTATGGGTGCATTTGTTCAGTGTCAAAGTAGTTTGTGCTAACAGCTAATAACACTAATTTAATGTGAACAGATCAGTCCCAGACATTAAAGAGTGTTTGTGTGTGACTGTCCAGGCAGTTTAGCTTTCATATGGTTAGTCAAATTACAGCATTTTTTTAAATAGTAAAAGATTAGGTTAATGAATTAAAGGTTGTTGTACACAGAGTGTTTTGAAGTATGTATTGGATGGAAGTAATGAATGTGTAGGGTTATTGCTATTTTACTTGACCAAGACTGCTCAGAAATAATTTTATGTGGATAAACATTACTAGCATGTGCATTCTTCGTATAAATGCATAGTTTTATTATTAACAGAAGTTTAATTGTTCTCTGTGCTTATCATATGTGCAAAGATCAGACAAGTTCACCAGTGAAAGCTGTGCCACACAAGATGAACATTAATTGGCCTGTTTAGGATAAAATCTGGCTAGCTGAATTGTTCTATTTGACTGCCTTATTTGTGCCTGTTTATAATTAATGCCAATTTAGGCAAGTCCGTGATCCAGATCGCCATGTAAATATATATGTATACACAGTGCATATACACCTCAGTGTATTGATGCACTTCATAAATGTATGTATGGGTAGGGTTGTGAGAGTGCACTTAAGCACAAGTCCTGATTAGCTCAGGGCTTATACTTTTGAGATTGGCAAATTAGTTACCAAGGCAACCTGGTTTGTTAACAAGATGTCATGTCTTTCCATTGCTGTGGTTGTTTTTGAAGCTCATATCAGCTGAATATCCATATTTACATTGGGACTATGCTTCTGAGTTTCTACAGAGACATCCTAAGAAGCATGTTATCTTTACCTTTTATCTTGAGTCTGCAATATTAGAAAATAATGCAAATCTGTTCTGAGCACTTGGAGGGAATGTCTTCACCCTTTTCACTTATACTCACACGTGTTGATTGGCATATTAACTGCACAAGAAAATTCGTTGATAATTAGGGCTGGTACTGATTAAAATAATTTTAATCAATTAATCTCCAAAATTTAATCGAGATTAATCGATTAAATTTGATTAATTTGGTCCATATTACATTAAGCGTAAAAAACTGTTTAAACTGTATACACTGCAAAAATACTTCAATCATTCGACATGCTAAAGTTCAAATTGTCAAACTGAGAAATGTAGTCAGCAGTAACTACCTTCTATCTACAAAAATCTTGAATAATTTTGCCATCTTCGACTTTTCCCTCAGCATTTACCTTAAATGCAAAATGATCGCTTAATTTTCCACTCAAATGTTTCCCATTATTACTGTTCGCCATATTGTTTATTCCGGAAATAGGTCAATTGACGTCATAAAATAAGGAAGAAAATTAATAGAAAATTAATAGAACAAGCCGAAATTAATCGATTAAAATTTTTTACAATTAATCGATTAATTAATCGTTAAAATCCGCAGCCCTGTTGATAATAAAAGAACTGTTGATAATGATTGTAATGAGACAAATTTCTGTATGTCATAAATATTTTATAGTATTTTAGTCTTTTTTAATTTAGTGTCTTTTAAATTTCTAATGACTTTTGATCATCATCTTTGACAATCTTCTCCCCATCTCTTACAAACTGATGTGTCACCAATACTAAGTAGCATTATTACTGTATTCATTTAATGAAGTAACTGTTAAAAAATTGAGAACTTTCTCAAATAGGAGCTCGTTTTTCTCTGATGTATGGGACGAGTGTTTTGGAACAGTCTTCTGAAGAGAATACATGCAATTCAGACACTGACAGTTCAAGAAACAATATCAACCTACAAAAGTCACACCTGTCTTCTTGGTGTGATCATTTAGATAGCAATAATAGATAGCCATGTTTAAATGCCTTTGAAAAAGCTTTTGAAAGATTCTAACAATTTCTGTGCTAGATATATGACCAGATACATACATACGACAATTTTGCAGTTTCATCTGTCTTCTTCAGAAGACATGGGAAACTGCTCTACTGCTGTTCAGTCTTTTTCTCCAGTCCAACACCATCGTTGCCAGCTTCCCTATTGTTTTGTTCATCTCCACCTTGTGTTCAGTTATAACTTATAGGGAATCCTCTCTTCTCAGTACATACATGTACATGCATGTAGGACCAATCCATTTCTGCTGTCTGCTTTGTGTCACATGATGCACTGCAGATTTAACCCAGAACTTGCTGTGGTTGAAAAGGCATGTGTGAACAGTCAACAACTTGACAGTAAGAGAGATAGATGGCTCTTGTTTTAGGCTGAGAAGAAAGTTAGTTACAGCTTACATGGCCATTTAGCTGTTTGATCAACCTGTTCTTGCAGCTTTTATGCAGGTGTGGATACAGTAATATTATAGGCTGGCTAGATGCTGTTCAGAAAAAGTCAAGAAATGCACTGTGATTGTAACATTTTCGCAACATCCTGTTATGATATGTTCATTGGACAAGTAATTGTGAATATTGTCAATTGATGAGGGTTTTTGAAAAGTCCCCTCAGTTTTGGTTAAATTGAGTTCATCCTGCATGACTCTCAAGGAAATATGACATGTTGCATAAAGTCCAATTTAAAAAAGTCTTGCTTCAATTCTCTCAAATGAATTTTCATTATGATAAAGTCAAATCTAAAGATAACTTGAAGGACTTCTTCAATCTGTTTTTTTTCTCAAGTGTATTGTGGCTGTTCAGTGGTTACATAATGCAAATAATTTCCTGTCATAAAGGTCTAATTCTTGTTATTGTATATACTCCACCAGGAGTCAGTGCAAATGCTGCTGATCAATCAAACACTCTGAGGACTTTTGTTAAAGAGAGGCTTGTTATAAATGATAGGCTACCTTGCGTTACCTCACCTTACACTGAAGCAGGCAATCTATGTTAAATCCAAATCTCAAATTCCCTCCAGTTGTCTGAAGTCAATTGTCATGGTCAGTGTTACCAATGCATAAAGAACTTCATTGCAGACCTTTGTTCCTGATGGAATAGGAATCTGTAATAGACTTAGATTATATTGATTACCAACTCAGTTTATATGATCAGTGTACACTTCTTCATTTTCTGATTAAGTCTTGTGTTTTACCGTGATATATATTTATGTGACACAGACTCCGTGAAGTTTTCATTATGCGACAGCAAACCATGCAGTTTCAGGATTACTGTAGGCTTTGTTTACTGGTGAGCCCACTGGCCGAAACCGGCATGGACTGAAATGACTGACTATACTGCCTTCAGACTGTAATTCATAGCACATCCAGTATTGGTATGTTCTGCTAAATTGATCTCTGCATATTGCTGCTTCTGCTGCAGCTGCATATTATTATGTTATGGTGTTGGTGGCTGTGGTCTGAGTAGATGTAGGAAGGGATAGGTGGCATGCTGAGGATGGTTTCTGTAGGGGCTAATTTCTCTTGGTTCAGATTGTCAGTAACATTTTATGTGTATATCTATATCTATACGCGTATATTTATCTATAATGAAAAAGAGCTCTCTTATTCATGGTTCAGTTTGTCAATAACACTTTATGTGTGTATCTGTATCCACAGATTCCACACGCATATATTTATCTATAATGAAAGAGCTCTTTGATACATTGAATCAAAAGAGAAAGGTCATCATCCACTATGCAAAGCTTTCAGGCAACTCTTTTTCACAAAACTCTTTAATTCCCACTGGTTTTCAAACATCTCTTCACCTGGTGACTGACTAACTGTGCCTCATAAGGCCAAAACAAAATAATGGTGTGTTTCCGGTAACGCGACCGAGTCAATTTTTTGCCGCGACTCGGAAAATTTTGTAAAAAATTTTTTTTAACGGAAAATTTTGTAAAAAAAAAATTTTGTTTTTCAGAAAATGTTTTGAAAAAAATTTTTTTTGCTTCACATACGGTACATTAAGCTCATCCTCGGCCCCTTTGCATGCCGGAGATGCAGAATCGCGACATTATAGGTGCATTCACAGTTCACTAAAGCAGAGACGTTCGGAAACTAGCGGTCTTTCAATGGAAATAATGGTGGCGAAATTTTGGGAAATCACTGCATAAAATTATTTTACCAAAATAAAATTATTTTCCTACCTACCTACCCAGTTTTTTTAACTCTGTTACCGGAAACACACCATTATTTTTTTTGCCTAATTATAATATTCCTGTGTAACTGCACATGTTAAAATTTCCTAATTATTATAATAATAAATTGATCTTTATGTTTAATAATAATGATAATAATAATAATAATAATAATAATAATAATAATCTTTATTAGAACTACTACTAGCCATAATCTAAACTATATTTCTGAATATCTGTATGTATATATATATAATATATACATGGTGAACTTCTTGTTCCCCGTGCGCGAACTGCTCTTAGACAGCATCGCGCCTTCTCTGTTGCTGGCCCCATGGTTTGGAATGGGCTCCCATTAACATTACGCCTTATTCCTAGAGTTCATTAGATGCGTTTTACTCTAGCAAAACCATCCTTTTCAGCCGGGGTTGGGTCGGGAGCGCTCCTGAGTAGTAACCTTGAAGGTGCGCTATATAGATCTTTGGAATGAATGAATGAATGAATAATTATATATCAGTCTGAAACTCACTAATGCAACCCTGTAGCGATATGAAATTTTCACAGAACGTTCTCCTGCGAATTTCTAGGTCAGTGCAACTATTTTCAGCTCAAAATGTCGTTTCATTTTTGAGGTATGGACATTTTAAGTTCGCATATGTTTACATTCAATCCCGTTAAAAATGATGCCTGCCATTTCTCTTGACGGACCACGTGATACGAAGGCAGGGCTATAATATATGCAAAAGCAAGTGGAATCGCCTGGCATTGTGCTTTCTGTGCCAAGCCAAAGCACGTCATTCGAAGGTGGAGCTAACCATGCAAAATCAAGCGGGAGCAATGCATAAGGGTAGAAGTACACGAAATGAGAAACTTACTGAGCTATCTCGTATCTTGTGTATTTTTGCCTCAGTTGTCGAGTACAGACATGACTGCATTTAAACTTCTGATACCAACTGGTAATGACCCACTTTCGGCTATGTTACTGACATGTTTCTTTATAACACTTAAAAAGATCATTTAGTTTTGTTTCTGCCAATGTACTCATCTCCAGTTTGTCATGCAATGTAGTGTGTGTTTAGACCAATGGTTCTTAAACTGGCCTGCAGACCAAAAGTGGCTTGCCATCTGTTGTTAGGTGACTTGTCAAACCTTTCTCACTGCAGAAAAGTTTCTGGCCATTTTGTGTAAGACCTCTCTTTTTATTCCTGTTAACTCCCGCTTCATCTGATATATGTGAATTTAAATTCACAGGACCAAGTTTTATTCCTTATACCGTACACACCAGACGTCTCTTTTCTCAGACATCGACTGCCGGGCTTCTAAATATCAGTAATTACTGGGTATTTAAGTGCATTTGTTGAATTATGTATGATACACATGGTATACAGTAGGGTGGAGCTTAGGATATAAGAAAAAAATGAAAATTTGAATTTTGAAGGTCTTACAGAAGTGCTCCTTTTAAGCTAAAACATTGGAGAAAATTTATATTTGGCGTCAGAATAGAGTTTTGTGTTCTAAGATTGTCAGATAAGTGTGTGTTGTGATCTGAATTAGGGCTTTAAATAGTCATTTGCTAGCTGCCCTGCCAAAGTGTTTCCTGCTGTCTGGGTAAGCTGTATGATGTCTTCAGCAACCTTTTAAGCAGGAACTGGACCTAAGATTCAGTGTGTGTTATCAGTCCGCTAGACTCTTGTATCAGTTTAGTTACACATCCGGCGTGATCTTGATCACTTTCAGTGCTGTAACTGTATCTGCAGCATGCTTGAAGTCATCGTGTTCCTCCCACATTGCAGCATCAACTGCAAGAAATCCTGCTGGAAGCTCCATCATTTGAACAATGAGATTGACTTTGTTGTCACAAAATCTTCTAGATATTTGTCCTGGAATGTTTAAGGTCAACACTGGGATGCTTGGCATGATCTCACTTTTGATGTGGATCTCCACATGATAGTTTTGCATTCATGATATTCACCAACAGCCTCTTTGCTAATGGGCTGACCTGAATGTCGAAGAAAGTCAAGCCAACAAGTTCTTAGGACAAATACCAACAAGTGCTTAGAACACTTGGTTGATGCTGCCTTGGACATTGCTGAATGGATTGCTGAACTTGTACTCTAGTGGCACTTAGAGATTTTAGCAGATGCAAGTCATTGTATGGAGCACTTGGTGCTATAGAGGAGATCTATCTATGTAAACCAAGCTTTCAGGTATGTACATGCAGCAAACACACACACACACGCGCATGATGTAGCCCCTTTCTTTTCCTGGAGTCAGTGTGAATTCAAATCTTCAGACTGTAGAGCCGTGGTAACGGATCTTTGAAATTCTTCCTTTAAACTTGCTGATCTCTGAATATTTATCAGTGGGAGTCATATATTTTTAAAGTATAGGAATGACATGAGAGGGCAAGAAGATATTGTTTCTTGACTTAAAAAATAAGCTCCCCGTAGTGTGTAGCAGTTTTTTCTGATTCACATGAATTCATCCATTAAATTGAAGTGTTTCAGTAGCAACATGATCTTGTTTTGATATTTAATGAGTGTTTACTTAATTTTATCTATTCTATGGAAAAACATTTTGTAATAAAGATGCATGGCCATCCAGGAGTTACACAATATCTTGTTTTGGCCCTTGGTGCAAATTGTCTGTAAACCTCTGGTATAGACTATATAACAGCAATAGGCCTATATGTTTAACATTTGTATTTGATATTGGTTCTTTATACTGACTTGTGACATTCCTCAGTAGTTGAGTTACTGTGGGATTATGCATTGATTCCACGGTCACACATGCATGCATGTGGATACACACCCACCTACTCACATGCAGTTGCTTATGTGTATAACATTAGCATAAGAAAACACCCATTTCAACGATTTTAAACTCTTAAGTTATAGCTGGCTTTTGGTAAAAACTTGAAGGTCGTCAGATAATGCTGCTACTGTAGTTGCGTAGATTAGCTAACTGATTGCTGACTGTACAGTCTGTGTTTCAGTGCTTAAATTCTGACCTGCAGAGTCAGGGTTCATATGGATGATTAGCAGAAATAACAGTTGTCGGTTAGACGTAAAGGAACTGATTTTGTATTAACAAGTCAAGAGGTTCTTTTGTTGATTACCAGCCATGATGGTCTGTGATACCTATCAGTTTAAGTTAGTTCTGAAATCTTCAATACCTACAGATTTGAAAACACTGCCAATTGTACCTGTTTTCTTGGCATAATTAGCACATAGTACTCAGTAGGTACCAGTATTACTGGTATACCTACTGAGTATTATCAGGAATGAAGAAGAGGTCTGTGATGCTAAGCTTGCTAAACTGGACTTGGTTTGCGTGTGGTTGTCATCAATCAATCAATCAGTCATGGGGTGAAATATCCATGGATTTTGTCAAATTGACTAAGACTGTGAATCTTGTCATTGCGGTTAGTTCATATTGTTTTATTGATTTTATTGTGGTATATAAGTGTCAACTGCCATTTATATTGTGTTGATTTTAATATGGGTGTATAGCTGTCAGAGAGCAACAATTTGCACTTGCTGTTCTTCCAAACAGATTTGACAGATAAATGCTGTGTCAACTAAACTGATGCACATGTTGGAGTATTTTATACTCTCTGCTTCTCAAATATCGTGTAGCAGAAGTTAGAAGAGGGATAAATAAACCAGTCAACCATTTTGATGCTTCGCAGTCATGTCCCTCTAGAATAGGTAGTCTCACTCCAGAAATACTACTACACCAGTCTCTTGTTCACTAATTGAAATAAAAGACTGACAAAATATATTATTTACGTAACTGCGCAATCGAAGGTCATATGAGAGTAGTATGTACATGTAGTTCTAGTGGAAGAGAAATTATTAGTAGAATGAAAATAATTTCTTTAGTGTTGCTTTATTTTTGTGTATCATAGAGACTTGGAGAAGTTTGAGGTGATATTACGTAATGTGGTGCTATAAATGTGCAATCGTATGTATATACAAATGCTATAAGTGCAGTTTTAGTGTGAATTACGTAACTAGCTATTCTTAAAAGCCTGGTCTGAATGTGTGGACTGCTTTTAAGCTGTTGGTACAGGTGCCTGTTTGTTGAGCAAACACATGTTCCAAATGTTAGGACATGACAGATGTTACATTTGGTCATCTTGTGAACAACCAGATTCCTATAAAATTCAGTGTGAAAGAGCATAGGCTTGCACAGTGATGAGTAAAGTGCAGGTTATGTTGGATACGATTTTTCACATACCCTAAATCAGTATGCTAATTTATCAATGACTTTTTAAAGAACTTTTGGATTTGCTGAAAGTTGGATGAGCTTCCATCAACACACAGTGGAGGTGATGGTGATGATGATGCTGGAGGAAAAGCCATGTTGTTCTTCATATGAATTATTCTGGCATATCTGGCCTTCTATTGATTTCTGTTCATCAGTGTGGTACTTGGGGATTTGCCCTTATCACTTTCATCCAGTTGTGCTGATGTTGGCGTATATTTAGATCTGACCTACATTTCAAGCTACAACCCATTGTATTTAGTTGCATGGTGTACAACAGTTCACTCCCTAGTGAAGGAAATTAAGATTTCCGTTTTGTATAAAACGTTGGATGCAGTTGATTGGGGACTTGGGTGATGTCGAGTTTACTTTCAAGTGGTACTGCTAGACAGATTTTGAACAGCTGCTGTTTTGTTTCCTATTTAGTTTGTGGAAGTTATCATCTTGAATCATGTAGTCGATATTTTATTGATTTAAAAGAATATTATCTAGAATTTCAGCGAGTGCTTTTTATTCAAATTTCCAATGCAGAAGAATATGTTTGCAAAGGTATTTTGTGAGGGACTTGACTTTCTTGTGTGGAGTGTGGGGAAAACTTCATTATTTTTGATCACTGTGTAAATGCTGTAGTAATCGATATATGTGTTTGGCAACTCATGCACCATGGTTATGATGCTCACAAGCATAGTGAAGTTAAATAACACTAACTCTGGTTAGTACTTGGATGGGTGACCATTGACCAACCATGACATTAGGCCGTTGGGACCAACTTTATCACTCATCGTATTGGGATGGGTAAGTGAATAGCAAAACAAGTAAAAAAATAGCAAAAATGGTCCCTACTGTTTAATTGCTGTGAGCATATTTGCACTTCAGCCAAAGATCTTTGGACTAATGATAACCTCTATTGTGAGATGTTTCTAATTTGAGCGGTTTTAAAATGTAGCTGCTCACATTGTCTGTCAATTCTGTTGGAAATAGTTGAGCTACTATAAAGTTGCAAAAGATGATGATGCAGTGTGGACTTGTTAACACGATCCAGATAATGCACCTTTCTGCTTAGCACAAAGTAGTTTATGTCCCCAAATGTACTAACTTAACTCGCCATATCGGTTAATGCGCCAGATGGATGGTCAGATGGACAATCGGATGAATGGACCGACAGATGGGTGGAGTGATGGGTGGTTGGGTGGACAGTCAAACGGATTGTCGGATGGATGGATGGATGGATGGATAGTCGGAGGGATGGTCCGGTCGATGGTTGGATGAATGGACTGATGGTTAGATAGATGGGCAGATGATAGATGGACAGTTGGATGTGCGGACTTACGGATTTAGTCAGACATAGGTTATTTCTGCATTAGTCCATTTGACATGCAGTCCAGTTAACACACAATGTCTGATGACTTCTCCCCAACGACTTCATGTTAGCGGTTCCATACTGTATTTAGACATTTGTTCAAGTTGAAAATGGCCGTAGTCTGTTATGTGCAGTGCCACTACCCCACATTTTTTATACAGTGAACAAGAACTTGATGTCAACTTCTAAGGTTTATTAAAATTCAAGTCACGTGAAGCTTGAGAGCCAACTTTCTTGTTGCTGAACCAAATTGTGAATTTTGTTTACTGGTGTTTAAATCTCCATAAATTTGTGTCTTTTGTATTTAACAATAGAAACTTCTGTTTCATGTTGAAAGTTGATCTTAAGTGCATTGTTAAGCTGTTGGCCTTTCATAGACTTATCTGAAATAAGTGCCACAGTACTGCTATTGATAAGAGATGAGATGGGAGCTGAAGTAGGGGGCTAGTTATCAGACTTCATTTGCAAAGATGAAGAAATTCACTTTCTCGGCATTTACTACACATCCGATGTGCCAACCATAGCCTCCGGAATAGTCTTATCTTTCTGTGTGTGGTTAATTGATTGGATGTATTTATTGGTTCATTGTTTGCCTGTTACAGGCTGGCAGAAGATGGCACAACTACTGATGGGCATGCCTCGCCAGCCATTCAAGCAGTCTAGTACTTTCCAAGCCACTGGAGAAAATGATCCAGCCTCACAGCTCTTTGACCAATTCTGTAGTGCCAATACTTTCCATGGCATCATGGATACATTCCAGCAGCTCTGTGACATCATTGGTCTTCGTCCTGTGGACCACCAGATATTCTACAAGCAACTCAAGACAAGACTTCTGTCGTGGAAGGCTCAGTCACTTTGGACTAAGCTGGATAAAAGAGCAGCCAACTTGGAGTACAAGAAGGGCACAGCTTGCAACAAGACAAGGGTATAGTAGCTTCATTCAATCAGATTGGGACCTGTATGTTGTGTTGTAGACGAAGCTGTCTGAAATATATGAGGGGTACCACTGTTGGATTACATTTATGTCGTCTGATGGAGTATCTTCTGTGCAACTGTTATGTGGTCTGTCTAACAATTAAATTTAGTATGGCTTACTAAAATCTGTGAGGCTAATTCAGGGCCATACCTTATAACCATACACTGTCAAAAATCACCATTTAGGATTAAAGAAATAAGTACCAATATACAACAAGGATTGAAAATTGTCTGGTCTCTGACTCTTACAAAGCATAACCCTTGCCAATCTGTGTTGCATTGGTGCTTACTGATTGTGTAAAATCTTGTAGCATTTGGTTACTGCACTTCTAGCAGAAATGTCATGTAAAGCAGACCCCAGGGTGGACAAAATTGTGTTGTCTGGTGACAGAGACCACTCACTTTTGAATGTAACCAGTCAGCTGTGACCTGCTACAGTAATCTGACGTCATGGAAATTATGCTTTTTGAACAGCTTGGCCACTTGTTCATTCCGAACATGAAGTCATTTTAATTAGCATTCAGATTTGAAGTTGTTTTCTGAGTGTCTCTCTCAGCCTGTTTCTAACTCACTTAAGCTTTTTAACTGTGTATGCTTTAATGTATCACCTGCATAGACTTTATTGTCTTTTTTCATATCATGCACTTTAATATTCTGTTCTTTGTGAGGAAACCTTCTATCCATTAAAACTGTTGTCATCTATTGTCTGTTCTATGTGAGGAGAACCTTCTAGATTAAAACTGTTGTCAATTGTCTGTTCTTGAGGAGAACCTTCTATCCATTAAAACTGTTGTCAACGTAATGTATAGCTAATAGAATGTCTTCAACTTGCTATACAGGGTTCTTGAGAGCTATTGCCACTGCATGTAATTTTAATTGTTCTTGTAAATTCATATAGCGCCACTTCAAGAGAGACTTATCAGATGCTTGAGAAAATGACCTGCTAATGAACTCCATGTTTTGATATAGTCGATAGAGGTGTAAAAGGGAGAAATTAAAACTTTTGGAAATTTGAACACGTGGTTCTAAAACAATCACACTGTCATGTCCAATCCTGACTTAAATGTATGAACTTTGCTGTCATTGGTATTGTTCTGCTAGTTTATGTCTTCTTAAGATTGCGCTTAGGATTTATTCATAAAGGTTTACATGTCCAGAGGTAGGGATTATCATTAGGCATGTATCTATACCTGTTCAACTTTGCTATATGGATGAAGTTTGTTTACTAATTGTGACAAAAATATGGCCATACAGTCCTGTGTAATCACTATCCAGCACAAAGTACTTCACAATATCTGAAGTAGGTTGATTAAATTTTTGGGTTTGTGAACACTGTGCATACTCTGTCAGTGGCTCAGAGTACAGAGTACACAGAGTTCTCCATAATTAACTTAATGCAGACAGAAAACTAGAATGAAGTATACTTGCTCAATGGTGTGTTCAAGCTGAAAAAAGTAAATTGAAATATCTGGGCTTCTGGAATAGTTTGGTCACTGCAGTTTGTCTTAGAAGGAAGTGAAGTGTGTTGCTGCTATTACCAACTGCACATGCCATTGTGTTACAGAAGCTTTTTGTCTTCACTTGTATCCAGATCTCATAAAAGCCATGATAGGAACACAAATATTTATGAAACTGAATTAAAGTGCAGCCTCTGCATTTCAGGCACCATTCTGTAAGAGCTAGTCCTATTGATCAGTTGTTCGACAGATGAAGCTTGTAAAACGTAGTATGACCAACCAAGAGACTTTTAAATCCAACATCATGAAACTTTATTAAATAAAATGTCTTGTGAAAGAAAATCCCCAACTCAGGTTACTTTCATACATGCTGCATAACAAACTCCATCATTTCATATAAATATAAAAATTGTGATGGTGGTTAATCTGAAAAAAGTAAATTGAAATATCTGGGCTTCTGGAATACTTTGGTCACTGCAGTCTGTCTTAATGATTGCTGTGATATCTTACCTGTTTTGTCTTGTACCCTGTATACATCAACAAAAGGATCATCATCCTCTTACCGATGATTCCTGCCAGTGTTTGGTGTAACAAAGCTGATTGCAGTTAACTAATAGGGTAGATTGGACTTTACAGGACAAGAAAACTATCTGAATAACAATCTCACACATCAGATGTGATATGTTGTCTAGGCCAAAAATATGAAAGTTTGTAGTCATCTTAATTTTAGATATGCTGTGATGTACATTTGATCATATGTGAATTATTGCAGTCTAAATGGTGAAATTTCTGTCAATAATAGGCTTTAAATGATGCATTTAAGTCTGCTTTTATTCAAATGGTTTGTGTTCTTAGGCTCTGGTAATTGGCTCTGGACCATGTGGGCTTCGTGTTGCCATCGAGATTGCGTTACTCGGTGGGAAAGCTGTGATTGTGGAAAAGCGTGAAGGATTTTCTCGAAACAATGTCCTTCACCTCTGGCCTTTCCTCATTCATGACCTCAAAGCGCTTGGGGCTAAGAAGTTCTTTGGAAAGTTCTGTGCTGGTGCCATTGACCATATCAGTAAGATTTACTTTTTATTCAGCAATCTCTCAGATTCTTGCCTATGATTTTGAGCATTCTTTGGAGTCAGAAATGGTTTCATGTAGTTACAAGAAATTTGGTGTTACTCAGTAAATCCGAAGGTAGTAGTAGCAGGAGAGAGCTGGTTTGTGGACACTGCTTGACAGTTGCTGCCTTGCTGGGTGGTGACTGAACTGGTACAGACTGGACTCATTTATATGCTCCTGGTTTACATGCCATTCTGCTTAATGTGAAATGGTGTTATCTCCCCCCAACACTCCTAAATTAACATGCCGTATTGGTTAACAAATCATACAAGAGCTGTAGTGTAGTGTTAAATATTGACTTTTTGCATTATCCTTTTTAACATGTACCTTTTTACTCACTGTATCATAACGCACGTCCTCTGATGACTTTGCATTAACGATTCCACACTGTAGTTTTTCAATTACCTGAGCATCCTGTGCCATATGGTGCTTGTGTCTGCTTCACTGCACTTGGCTTAATCTTGTTTTACATGCTAATAATATAGTTGCAATGAATAAGCAACAGTCTCCGTCTGAAGTTTGGTATGTCATGCATGCAAAGTATTTGGTGAATTTATTACAAAAACTGTATGGAAAACAATGTACTAGAGAGTGGCAGTCAAAATCACAATGGTTCCTTGTTGGAAAATGGGTCAGGCAGGTGGAGTGGTTCTTTTCATCATACCTTTTCAACATTCTAGCAGAGATGGCCACGAGGGAGCACCAGATGATTTTCAAGTAGGGATGAAAATTGGTGGTTGGAAGGTCTCAAACTAGATGTGTGGACCACATTGTTTTGTTGACTGCTTCTGTGGCAGAACTGCTGGAGCTGGTTGATTGCCTTTGTTGGGTTAACTACAGCTTTAACTGATTGAGTAATATAGACAAGACAGACATTTTCATTATCACTATATATACAGAAGTTAGACTATTGGCATGAGATTCACGAACAGTGACTGGGTGAAAGGGAAGAAGCAGCTTTGAATATCGATGTTGGGAAACTCTTTTGCAGTATAAGCTATAATAATATAGTCTCTAATACTATAACTGCATAACATGCATTGATGTTACTTGCTACGTTTTTGACAGCTAGTTCAGAAATAAACGAAAAAAATACAATACAATACAAGAATCATATATGCAATTATCCTGCTACAATGTGACAATGTGTAAGTGATAGTGAAGATGTCTGTCTTGTCTATATTACTTAATCAATAGAATCTTATCCTACTACATTGCATCCCATTTTTGTCATTACCCATGTTTTAATGAAGAAGAAAACACATGTCCCTACTAGAGTGCAGTTCCGGTTGATATTCTAGTGGAATCCGAACACTTTCAAATGAAGTGGGTTCTGGCTGAAAACCTTCAGTGCGATATTGTGCTCGTTATATTTGTCAAGTCATAGAAGACATCTTTGGCATACCATCAAGTGCTTCTTCATTTAGAGATGCCACTGCTGTACTGATCGCAACTACTTATTCATCCTTTGTAAATCATTTTTCTGAAGTTGAACTTTCATGTGTTCAGCCACAAGATCTGGAGTGAGAGAGCTATATTCTGCACAATCAGTATTCAGGTCTTCATGGTTTAGTGAAGTTTACAAGCTATGCTTAAAGTCACACTGGTCTCTCAGTTGAGCATTGTCTTTGGTTTTTGTTACTCAGGTGATAAGAGACACCGTGGAAATTAATTTGTTTTTTCCTATGTACATGTATGACTTGTAACTTCCCATGAGTACTAGCTCTCTGCTTTCAATTACAGAAATTGATGAGAGCTAGGCAGAAAAATACAATCTGAAAAATACAGTATAAAAACAAAACTGGCAGCCTCCCGCAGACATGCACAGCCCAACCAGAATTGATAGTAGACTCCATGCCTGGAGTTCTTGGAGTACATACCATCAAAGACGAGGAGTAACAATAGGCAGCACGATGAGCAACACACGAGACTCAACATCAAGTAGTTCGTAGCATAGGGTAGTAGAAGCCTCATCTGGGCTTCCCTTTGCCACTAGGTCTGTGGAGGATGACATCCTGCATCCAGCAACTGGTCATTGTAGATCATCGCTGGGTATTCACTGTGCAGTAGAATTGTCAGCATCTCTTGATGGATTGTTGGCCAAATGAAGCCTGACACTATCTAGTTTGCATCCTGAAGCCTTAGAAGGAATGAGTCCATGGTCTTGTGTGAGACTTTGATCAGAAATGTCCAAATTCCTTCCAAAATACCCAGAAACTACAGCAAAAGAGAGAAATAACTCCATGGACACATGCTAAGTCACATTAGAAGTCTGAGCAAATGAAAATTGTGTTACCTGCTGTATCAAGATCCAGAATGTGCAGCTGGAACAGCTATGATACATTATTTTATCTAGGATCTGTGATCACCAAGGATCCAGAATGCACAAAGGAAATGAATGCTGGATTGAAAAGGGGTAAGAAATTATGGGTATCTTAAGGACACTATGGAAAAGTCTTGATTTATCAGTTACTAAGATGAGACTTCAGAAGGCACTCACATAACCAGTCCCAAAGTATAGGCTGTGGATGATGGACCACCAAGAAAATCGATGAAATGAGGGAAAATGGATTTGAAATGAAGGAATTGGGGCAGATACTGAGGGTTTCATGGGCAGCAGAGAAATGGTACTGGAACACGCTGGGGTTGAACCGAAGTTGTTGACAAACATCACGACAAGAAAATTGGCATACTTTGGCCAGGTGAAGAAGAAGCATGGAGATTGTTTGGATAAAGAACTATTGGAAGGTACAACTTCTGGGTTACGAGCAACATTCCCTCTAAACATTTTCCTGTGTGCGTGGAACTGGCGCTTGTTTGAGCGGCCTAATTTCTGCGTGAGCAATAAAACTGAGCAACACATTATCAGAAATATTGTGTGTAAATTGTAACTTGTACTGACTACATGCACATTTGTAATAATGTTTTTTAAAATTAAAGGCGATGTATGGCTTAAGTAGGTTAATATAATGCAATGGCCAGTTCAACATTTTTTTAGCTCATAATATGTGTTTCCTATCAAAACTTCTGTGCGGAATTTTGACTCTGTTGCACAGCATTTTTAATGAGCTGTGCACCTTAGAAGGAACGTTGGTTACGAGCACATGAAAGATTGAGAACAACGTGGATGGATTACTTAGAGGACATGGGCAGGAGTTACTACACATACATGTGTCATTTGTAGAGAACAATAGAGGACAGAAATGCTTTTAAGGCAAACAGTTCACAGGGTGGCCAACCTTCACAGCAGATGGCTAGAGACAAGACAAACACATTGACATTAATAGAAAAATAGAAATTGTAGAATTGTTTTATTGTCTGGGTGATGCATGCCCCATGTGATTGTTCCAGGTGTTTGGCCTGCAATGCACCATTCATTATTCTGTTATATGATTTGCTTGTACAGTTATGTTTTAGCTGATGATATTTTCCTTCCTCTTTAGTAACAGAATACTATTGAAAATATGTTTGATAGATTTTTTTATCTTGTCAGTTATATATTGTTGTGCACTGAACTGCAAACACACAGGCACCTAATGATATGCAAAACGTGTGGATGATAGTTTGGATGACTACGGTTTACTGTAACCTTATGCCTGAGTGAATCTCAGAAAGTAAGGAGTTCCTTGTCGGCAACATGTTATAATGTTATAAAACAATTCTCTGAGTCACATACTAGCAAACTCTTGAATTCTGTTAATTAAATTGAGTAGTATAGTATTATATTATAGACTTTCTTTTAACCTCATACTTATACCAAATTCTGTAGTACCTGCTTATTGTGCTCACTACGTTTCCTTTTGCTCTAAGCCAGAAATTTATCCTTTTCAACACTACAGGTTCCAAAATGAGGAACATTGTCAGGTTTAAGTTTTACCGTTTTGTGCTTAATTTCACACTGATCCAGGAAATGTAATGCATTAACTTATTATTAGAGATAACTTCAAAAAGTGTGGTTAAACATTAATAGTTGTTTGATCTAAGTTTTTTTAAAGACAGGAATAACTCTTGTTGCAGTGCTAGTACATTCTGTTGGGTATTTTTCCTAATTTTCAGGTTTTTTACAAATCTTTTCCAAAGTGTGCTGGATGCTGAATTTTATAGATCCACACTGTTGCCATTAATTCTGTGTTAAGGCAAAATAGCTAGACAGCCTTGTTTCTATTTTAGGTATTCGTGCCCTGCAGTGTATTCTTCTCAAGGTTGCTCTTCTCGTAGGGGTGGAAGTTCACTCAGGAGTTGCATTTGAGGGATTTTCTGAGCCACCTTCTGACCAGACAAAAGACAGTGAGTACCCCTATATTAAATTCTAATATTTTAGAAAAACACTGGAAATCTTATAGTTGAAGCAGAAATTGTGTTGCTTTTCACTCCTTCCTAACATTTAATTTAAAATATGTCTTTTGATGAAGTCGCAAAAGCTTATTAGGAAAAGTGTTATATTTTGTGGGTTCTTAACTTTGTCAGGCTTGGTCTCCGTTGGGATTCACTAACTTGATTTTGTTAGCTGCGTTCTTCTGTTGTCACCATTAGCACCATAAGTTTTGATTTCATAAGTGCTTAGGCAATTGTAGAGCAGGCCTGAATTGTGAAGTAATATAAAGTATTGAATACACTAGTTTTGTAGTGGGTAATAGCACCCCTGCAATGCTTGTGTGTGTCCATACTGTTCAAAATAGTAAACAAAATGAACGATGTTGGATTCTAGTTTCTAATTCGGCCATGTAAATTTGTTGTCAGTTTATCAATATGCATAATTATTGTTAATTTGGTAATAAACATGGTATTTTTATCTTATCTAATAATTTATAAAGCACCTCTCACAGAGGCACTCTCAGCATGGAGGCCCCAGGGAAAAAGAAGCTCATTTAAAGAGTGAGAGACTCATGAGTAAAAACCAATCATTAGTTTAGCCCTTAGTGAGGGGGAAGGTCATTCCAAATGGAGGAATCCACCACCACAGCAAATGCCCAGTGTTGGGCCAGGGCAGTCCTAGTCCTTGGAACAAAGAGATTAAACTGATCTGAAGAGCGCAGAGAACAAGATGAGGATGTAGCTTTTGCTTTGATGTAGTCAAATTAGATAGAATCATATTTTTAAACAGTGTTGTATTGCTATCATTATTGCTATTATTATTATTATTTTTGAACTGGAATATTGATAGTAAATTGCTGTTTTCCGTTTTATGTTTTTTTGATGTGTTTACAGTGTGTGAGGTGCAGGTTTGAGGTTGTAATGCTTTTGTTTTTAACTGCACCAAAGTGAATTTATGCTGTGAATGGTACCGATACACGTAGACTAAATAAATGGTGAATCTTTAAACAATTAAAGTACCAGGCATTTATTATTGCCTGCCATTGAAGAGCGGTGTGTTTATGCTGTGATTAGAAATTGGTTGGCGTGCAAAGGTAACTCCTGCAGACCATCCAGTGGCTGAATTCGTCTTTGACGTCTGCATAAGTTCTGATGGCAAGCGTAATACAATGACAGGTAGGTAGCATGAACTTAGTATTAGTCTTTTAACATACTCCAAATGATTGCTTTACTCTATTTCTGTCCTAATTTACTGTTTTTGTGAGTTTTAAGAAACCTTGCTATCAACTGGTTTAGTAAATTTAATAGGTTGTAGATGGTGTGAAAGTCTTATTAAGGGTGATTAACAGTTGAAATTTACCTCTTAATGTGAAAAAACAGGTTTGAAATTTAGTGCTTTAGGCTTTGTATGTTATACATATATGTGCCCTATGTTGTCATAATTATGTGACCCAAGGGATCAAAATGAGTCACATGTTGGAAATTTTAGAATATGAGTATTTTACATATTCTTAAAGACCACATTTTTTGCTTTAATATGACACCAAAAGTTTGGTTCTACCTTACTTTTTTACAAAGTTACAAACGATTATGTGTCCAAATTCTGGAATTTATTTTATTGATTTTAATATATAATCACAAAACTGAAACTATGCCCTGTACACAATCCTGAAAATACACATTAAAACAAGAAATTTCCTAAAATGTGAGATATCAGAAATGTAAAATTTTTCTCACCCATTTCCATTAAAATCTTAAACAGAGCAAAAATGACTTCTGATCATATTTTCCTGTTTTCCTAGCAATGTAAATTGCCGACATCCGACTCATTTTGATTCCCTGGGTCACATATGTATTGTGTATTATGGAAATGATGCTATAGGAACTATTATATTGGATCAATGGTTCCATATTGTCAACTCCTTTATGAAGCATGTCTGTAATGTGACAATTCTGTGCCTACAGCCTGTGTGGAAAGTTCCCCAATGTCGCAATTTTGTGCCAGTGACACCCAAAAGGTTAACATAAACTAAAAACGGCCAAATTGGTTTGAAGTGCTTTTTGTGCATTAGTTGTTCTGCTCATTCAGGGCATTCTTACTAGTTGATTTGTGATGTCCGTTTTCACTGTAATAGTTTGTGAATTGAACAGTAGCCAGTTGGCTGAGTGTTTTACTGTTGACTTGCCAAATATTGGCATTGCCAGGAAACAGAACTGTTCCAAAGTGCTTAGGGGGCTTCAATATTTAAATGTATATGAAAACCGAGACCTAGTTTCTGGTCTGTTTTTCTTCTGTCAAGAATTTTTACCCCATGTTTTAGTCTTTATTTGGAATGTTAAGTATGTGAAATAAGTTAAACAAGACTTCAGTCATGCTTATGTTGGCTCAAACTCTTTAAATAGTATTCTGTTGTTACAGTTTGTGTCTATTCTGGCAGCACAATATTATTGTCTTGTAAATAAACTTTAGCAATTGTCAGTATTGCTTTACCTGCAGCGTCACTGTACCATTTGAAGTCACACTTCTGCTTGCTGCCTTTTATTAGACAGTAATGTTGTGTTGTAACAGACTAGAATGTAGCTTTTCCGCAGACAGTCATTTAGCCTAAACACAGACTTGTAAAGCTGTTTGTATTATATTGGAGACTTAGTGAAAAGCACAAAATGCTCACTTCTAAAATTACTCTTTTGAGTATGGTAAATGAAATTTTTCAGGAAAAGATTCAACTTAACTAGAATTGTCAGTGGTGCATTGCTGTATTTAACTAAACCTTTTTATCTCAGATGATAGAAGTTATCTCGTAGCTCTAATGCATCACTAACAAAATGCATCGGTTGACAGGAAAGTCAGTTCTACAGATGCTAGAATAGGTTTGTCAGTTTGATCGGTTTTGTTCAGTTCCACATTTTGGTTTTTCATAATTTATTGTTTGCTGTTTGAAGAATTACCTTTGGTGTTCTTTTGCTGTATTGATATATGTATGGTCTTGGAACCTTTTACTTTATCTAACCATTCTGTTGAATAATTATTTTTAAAGTTATCAATTTAATTTTTTGATTGTTGAATGCTTTGAAATAGAATTTAAAAGAAAGGAATTTCGTGGAAAACTGGCCATAGCCATAACTGCCAACTTCATCAATCGGAACACGACAGCAGAAGCCAGCGTTGAGGAAATAAGTGGTGTTGCGTACATCTTCAATCAGAAGTTCTTCAAAGATCTTAATCGCCATGCAGGAATCGACCTGGAAAACATTGTATATTATAAAGACGAGACGCACTACTTTGTCATGACAGCTAAAAAGCAAAGCCTTCTGTGTAAGGGAGTTCTGCTGCAGGTGAGGCAAAACTGTTAGTCATAAAAATTTAACTCTGCTGCTGCTGCTGTGTTCCGGCTGCTGCTGCTGCTGGGTAAATGGTAACCAAGAGGCTTGAATCCTCAAGTGTATGAAATATTTGTCAAGCAAACAGTTAGATCTTAGCCAAAGTTTATTTGGCCACATGTCGACATGGTGCCAAATTTAAAGCCATATTAATTGAGTTCTGCTTGAAATTAAATAGAACTATTGATCTTTAAAGTGTATCCTTAGTAATGTATGTTGGTAATATTATTTGAGGTCAGTTTTGCAAAGAATAATTGTGCAACTCTTGTTCTGTTTTAAGGATTATGATGATCCAGAAATACTGCTGTCCAAAGAGAATGTCGACCAGCATGCTCTACTTGAGTATGCACGCCAAGCAGCTGATATGTCAACCCAACACAGATTGCCAAATCTCGAATTTGCTCATAACCACTATGGCCAACCAGATGTTGCTATGTTCGATTTCACATCGATGTTTGCCGCAGAACATGCCTGCCGTGTGGTGGAGAGGCAAGGATATCGTCTACTGGTTGGACTGGTTGGCGATACCCTGCTGGAGGTTAATATATGCAAATTTATAAAATATTTGTCGCTCTTAAAGTGTTTAGTTTTTCACAGCTTTGCCAAACCGTAGTTGAATTGTTTTGGGTTGACCTAATGTGCATGTGATAAGAGCAATTAGCACACCAGACATATTGTTTTATTCTATCAAAATTTTGTTGTCAAAACGCAGCAAGTGACAATTGTTCTAGATTATAGCCGTTATGAAACATAGATTTTGCCTAGTAACATCAGCTGTCTGTTATGACTAGTAAATGTTTTTGAACATCATACGAGACAAAAAGTTCTTATTGTCTTTGGCTGGTTTTTATACCTAGATATGGCATCAAAACACATTACTGTTTTTTATTATGCTGTGACATATATAACACTTGCAGTGGAATGTTTGTTTGCATAACGTGGTATAATACCTCAGTAATAATACATTTATCCTCTGTCTTTGTTTTCATCTGAACAAGTAATTTCAATGCAAACCAATTTCATTGCAAAAGGTTGAGTTCATCAATTCATTCATCAATGTTTTGTTATATTTATTTGCCTTCATTGAGGCTGTAACAGCCACCTGTTATTTCGTTCTTCTTGCTCAAAGTTTCCTTTCTTTTTTATAGATGTTTTATAACAGCTTGTCAAATTGAAACTACTTGTAAATTCAGATTTTTCTTTAAAAAATGGTATTCAAGCTTTTCCTACAAATGTGTGGTGTTGAAATTTAACTATTTACTGTGAACTGCTTTTAGCCATTTTGGCCGACTGGGTCAGGCTGTGCCCGGGGCTTTCTTGGTGCATTTGATGCAGCTTGGATGATAAGAAGCTGGGCGTCAGGGAAGATGACACCACTGGAAGTGATCGCTGAACGAGAAAGTATCTACCAACTTTTGTCACAGACAACTCCAGAGAACTTGAACAAGAACTATCTTCAATACACAATC
This sequence comes from Aporrectodea caliginosa, assembly GCA_020284085.1. Taxonomy (NCBI): domain Eukaryota; kingdom Metazoa; phylum Annelida; class Clitellata; order Crassiclitellata; family Lumbricidae; genus Aporrectodea; species Aporrectodea caliginosa. The sequence continues at coordinate 71,428 of JACEVL010001077.1, forward strand.
GACCCCAACACTAGGTATAAATGTTTATTAGTATTTCTTGTCTACAAACTTTGGCTATATTTGACTTACCTATGTAAATGTGCAAAGTTCACTTCTAGCTTGCTTTTGTCTCCATATATTGTTGCATGCAGGTTGGTATTAGATTTTAATGTTTTTATAGTTGGAAGCCATTGATTTTTTTTCTTGCCAGCCATATGTGTTGCTTACCTTGTTGGTCATAGGTATCTAAACCTCAACGTTCAGGTCTACAAACCACATCAAGTATCGTCGAAGTATGATGGACATGACACTGAATATCTAAGTGACATAGTGAGGCAGGCTGTTCAACAGAGCCATCGATATGGTAAGTTCACTTTTAACAGCCTTTCAACCCAGTACTTAAAAAGCAAACTTAAGTGTTACCATGCCATATTTTCTGGCATACAAGTCGTTTTTAAATGACGTTCAAGGAATGCATCTTATTGAAAGGAGCAGTTTATGTAAAAGAATTTTGGACTGTGCTGCTATAGTCATCAGTGCTGAAAAGATGAACATAAAGGAAACATTAAAATGTATTCTCCCTGCTGAGACGATGGCTGTTAGTGACACACGGACGATATTTAAAAATTATGTTTGCACTTTGCATCAAAATGCAAATTGGCATTCATTGGTTATTGGCTGCCAGTAATAGCAAAGGATAGTGCAAATCGACCCAACTTAGACTTGCAATTGCCTATCAATGGTGCATAGGTTCAACTCATTTCTTGGACCAACTTTTTTAGGAATGCATTTTGCCGCCTGTTACATGCATATATATATATATATATATATATATATATGTAGTTTGTAGATCAGTGACAATATACTGATAGGAATATACTAGAGGAAATAACTGGATAGGCTATCTCTTTCTGCTGCTTGGTCTTTGTTGTGTTTCATGGCAGCTGGCTTTGTAAAGATACTTTTTGTTTTTTAGATTCCATGCGAGACAGTCACAATATGTTGAAGTGGATCCAGCGCCAGTTGGAATCCTACCAGAGCATTGTCAAAGTGGTTGACCTGAGCATTTCCTGGCACTCAGGAATGGCACTTTGTGCACTCATCCATCATCACAGACCAGAACTTCTGTGAGTTGGTTTCCCATTGTGTTTTTCTGAGGCATTTGGTAAAGCTAGGAATTGTTTTGCTTGAATGCACTTTTAATAAAATCAAATAATTGAATAGCTGCATAATTTGGTGCTATTTAAATTTTCTTATGAAGTTTCCTGTTTCTTTTGTTTTCCATGTTACCAGGGATGTTTACTCTCTTGACCCAAATCGAGTTGAAGCCAACAATCAGCTGGTAAGTAGTTTGATTGAATAAGTACCAATTTAAGCAACTTTGTAGAGTTCTGACTAAATATATCACATCTGGAGACAAATACTGTGGCTTTGGATCGTCATTCATCGTAGCAATATTAGGCATTTACAATGTAGAATTGGCCGTGCAGAAGTAGTTGCTTTGTTCTTGCTTTGAACAATTGCATTGTTTTTTATAAATGTGATCTTCTTTCAAGGCACAATACAAATGATGTTGGGAATAGTTCTGTCTATATTTATGTGATGCTACTATCAAAGCTTCAAGTAGTGTTTTAGGGTGGTACTTGAAAGGTGCTATATAAATAGTTTGTTACATTACATGACATCTTGAGGCATTAAACAATCGTGCATATTGGACTTACTTGAGATATATGTACAAGGAAGCATACTTTCTGTGTTACTAGCAAACGTTCCTCCCGTCGGCAAGTGTTTCACACCCATTCTCTGTATTTTATAGCAATAAAATGGAAATTATGATGGTTTTCTCCCATTTTAGTCATTAAGGACTAAGCTTGTGTGCTCTAAGGAAGTAAAATTTAAAGCCATCAAATGATTTATACATACATGTATATTAAATGTGTGACTGTGATATTTACTTGCAGGCTTTTGATGTGGTGGAGAAGGAGTTTGGGATTGCTCCGATTATGACTGGTCAGGAGATGGCACAGCGTGATGCTCCTGACAAAGCAACTATGGCAGCTTACTTGGCACGCATCTGTAGTCTTCTACGCAAAGAAACTACCAGCCTCACAAAAAGTAAGTCTGTAGGTAACAGAAAATTATTGGGTTATCATTTTTGTACTTTGTGGTCTGTGGTTGTTTTGTAGACTAGCATTTTGAATAGTCTAATATCTTTAGAAAAATGTGTACTTTTACACTTGCATTTTATGTCTCTGGTAACAGCACATTGGTTGCATTTTCTACTAATAGTTCAGTGTCAGCAAAACTTTCATTGGTTTCTGTTGCATCTAGCAGCTGAAGATAAAGGTGAAGCAGCTTCCAAAGCTCGACTGATTTCTCTGACAAAGATTGGCAATCGCATTCGACAGAGAAGGGTCAGTATTTTCTTTTATGCCGTATTATAGTTGTTCATAATAGTTACTAGTTGATCCATTTATTCTTAGCATTTGTAAAGATGAGAGTAGTTAAATTATTTTTCAGATTGAGTGCAGTGATTGTGCAAAACTAAGCAGAGTTATTACATAGAGTATGTAGGAATTTCAACTAAGGTTAAAATGAGTTATTTTTTTCTAGAGTGTGTTTTATACTTAGGTTCAATAAAATTTATGGTTATGGTTATGATGGGTATTATGGAATGGATATGTTAGGTCTCAAACAGTGATTTATGACCTGTAATGCATTCAGCTTGTTTAGTGTACTTGCATTTTGTTACTGATTCCACATAATTCTGGTTGTTAATTTGAAAATGTTAACAGGAAGAAATGGAAAGAAATGATTCAGGTTCACTCAAACGATTCCAGGACCCTATTAATCTCTATGACGTTCCAAGTAAACGCGTTAAAGACTTATACGATGCCAATGTAAGTAGCCATTTAATAGCAAAAGTTTCATTGTAGACTGTTCTTAATGCTTAATGTTTATGGTATGGCAAAAAGAATCATTGTACATGACTGATAACAAATGATGTGATTTGAGATAAGTTGAGAATATGTCTAATTGATTTGATGAACTTACAGTTAAAGCATCTGTTTGCTTCACTTGTTCAGTTCAGTTCTATGCATTGTATGACTTGGCATCTTAAGTTTTCAGTGTAGTACACTTTTGCAATATTTCAATGTTCTTACTGTGCATCAGTTTGGTTTGCTTAATTAAGAACTTTATGCTGGTTTCATTGTAGACTGTTCTTAATACTTATGACCGTGTTGAGAATCTGGAAATGACTTTTGATGATTTGTCAAAATACTCGAAGCTGCAAAAGGAACTGAGATTATTAGGGTCGGGGGTCAGAGGTCAGAATAAGGTCAGCGTTCTGGCCAAAGACCTTGCTTCAAAGTTGAGTGGAGAGGGCAGCAAACCATCAGAGGAATCAGCAGAGGTCAGGGTTTTATAATTTTGAGAATCTAAACAAACTCCATTTTGTGGTTACAAGCTCCTCATTACTGTGCATGGTAATTTGTCATGATTAAAGCCCTCAGAGGCAATGTATGTTGTGAGAGAAGGTTTTTATAATAGGTTTCTTAAACTGTTTCTGTTGTATTTGTGTGACTGAAATTGTATATGTGGATTTACAGATTGGCAACAACTGGGTTGGTGTTACACTAAAGTAAGCAACCATAAGAAGGGCTATTGTTGGAATTTCCTGGGTTCAAAACTGGAAACCACTTCACTTCTGTTATGTTAACAAATGTTATTAGACAAGTCTTGTATTTATGTATATATCTGGGTTTTGAATAGCACATTTTGAGGACCTATAAAGTACTATAAGCATGGCCACATAAAGGAGCTAACCTTGTGCATTGTAACATACCTACTTTAAAATGATATGATTGGTGGAAGAACTGAGACTGACAACATTTGAAAGACAGAACTTCTGCACATTTTTTTCATTTTGGGTATTGCTTACTTTTGTTAGTTGAGACTAGCTATCTACCAAGTACCACAGACTAGCATCACCTAATACTAACATTCACTGGATGTTAGGTCTGTCTTGTTGAAGCCAGTATATCTACTACACATTAACACTTTAGCGACGAGAGGTTATTTTGTCACTGCTCTAAAGCCTTTCTGCATCTTTTTGTTATCAAACAGTTCTTTTCCTTTGCCTTCCTTCTGCGTTTGTGCTCTCTTGTCCCTCTTCCTCTCTCCTATATTTGTTTCTTCATCTTATATTCTCTTTCTCTGGATTGCAATGAAAAGTTACAGCGGTTTAACTTTATTTGTATGATTGAGGGCATAGCAGCAAGTGAACAGTGCATTGCATAGATTGTTTTCAATTTGAATTTAGAGCAGTGGAAAAGCACACCCAACCGACATCTGCTATTTTTGCAAGAATCGAGTCTACACTGTAGAGCGGTATACAGCCGAGGGATTGCTTTTTCATCGTGGATGTTTTCGCTGTGACTACTGTGGCAGTCCACTGCGCATCAGTTACTACTCGTATAAAGCTCTTGGCAATGGAGAAGGTTCAATCATAATCACACTTACTTTAAATGGAATCAATGCAGATTTAAAAAAGACTAACTGTAGCTTTTCTGTCTTCAACTTTACTTGTTTCTAATTATGATTTATTCCAAGGCTAACACTTATTACTTGTTTATTAGATTTTGTTTGCTTTGGCTTACTATTCCAACTTTCTTTAGAACATAAATTTCTATTTTGTCAGCTGACTATTAGAAAGAATAATTACATACAAGTTTTTTCTGTATTTGAAACCTTGTGTAACTTTATTGTTATTTTAGATTAGTTAATATTATGAAAATTAGTTGTTTACAATTTCAAACCTTTTTGAAGCTAGACTGGTCTTGATGGTGCAGTACATTGCTTTACCAGGTTTTATCATCTGAAAACTATATCCTTGACTTTTTTATTTTAATTTTTCATAGAGCTTTAGTGAAGTTTTGACATGGAGTTAAATTGCACTGCTTTGTTTTGGTCAAATTTTTAGGCAAATTCTACTGTGTCCAACACCATGGTCTGCAGCGGTCCACAGCAAGCTCTTCTGGTCAAGCGATTTCTGCTTTGAACAGAGATGTATCCAGCACAAAGTATGCCATATCGCCACCAAAAATATCATCCATCACTGGTTAGTTTACCATGGGATGGAATTGTTTTGAAATTCATATTTCTACAGTAAAGAGGACACAGTTGAGTATGTATGTCTTCTTAAAACAAAGGCATGCAAAACATATTTTTTTAAACTTTGTTCCTTGTGTATTGGTAATTATTTTATAGCAAATGGTAATATAGAGAATAAATTTATAAATTAAGTCTTTCTTGTGTTTACATTGATGGTTAGTTGGTTACTCTAAACTATGTCAATGTTTACGAAGTTTTGCTGTTTATGAAAACAGTATTTTATCTTTTTGACAGAGTCATATCTTCGTTGTCCAGGGAAGGATCCAACAACAGTGAAGAGGACACCTGAACGTGTTGAATATGTAACTGAAAGTGAAGTGGAAGAAAGCGAGTATGAACAAACGAAGCACAACCTGTGCAGTGTCCTTCGACCGTCGGCATTTAGCGACTCTGACAGGTTGGTCTCTTTTCTCAAGTCAGCACATTGTTTTTACTTGGAAAAGCTTTACTTTGAAGATGTAAAGATGAAAGTAATCAGTTTGTTCATTATAAAATTATTTAAATTCTTATTCCTGGGTGATTGACCATATTTGTGAATGTTTTAAGTGCTGTTTTAGGTATTTACTGATGACAACATGTTATACATTGAACTGTCTATTGTAATTGTTTATTTTTCTGGTTAATGTCCTGAGTTTATTCTTTGGTCAATGTAGTACTTTGGGTTTTGAAAACATGGTTTTTTCCTGTTTGTGTTTAGATGCATAACATGTCTGTTTATTCCTTTAACGACGAGATGCATTGGTTTCCCAGTCACTTTTAGTACACGCTCGTCGTTAAAGGGTTAAAGGTTGATTTACGTCGTTAAAGGGTTAAAGGTTGATTTAAAATAGGTTGTTTTGAAACATCAGTGTAACAGTTAAGTCTAATGAGATTATACTTGATAGCTGGCTGATTAATGCAAAAATATGTACGGTAAAACCTCTATTGTACGAAGTGGTATGTAACTAAATTAATTTACAACAGTTTTCCTGAATATTTTAAAGTATTTGAGCTTGACCTAAGTATTATTTAAAAATCACCTATCCTTGTCATTGCTTTGGTCTGTATGAAATTGTTTGGTAAAAACCACAGGAATGACATGGTTTGTTAAACAGATTCTATATGCCATTAAACACACGCGCACACACACACACACACACGCATATATCTGTAACATAAGAATATTGATATATTATATATTAGTGACGACAGGGGCGCTTTTTATATAGGACATTGTTGTGCATATCTGGATAATTATGCAGCACTTTCTGAGACCCTTTCAGACATGTTGGATCTAAAAACATGCTTTGTAATGTTATTATATATCTGGCTGACTCAAATAATCAGTCTGGATTTTGAGAGGAAGAGTTTCATGAAAGGTGATCTGATTGGAATGTGGCTTTGGTTAGAAGCATCAGTCATTCAATGCCATAAGCGTGTTATGATAATGGTGATATAGCAGTCTCCAGACTAGATTAGAATAGAATTTTTACTGTCTTCCTGGTATGATCTCTATGTCTGTTTCAGGATTCCTTTGGTTTTTGGAAACTTACTTATCTGAATCTAACTTATGTAGATTCTGTATCAGAGCATTAACTTAAATTGCCAATGCTTGCAACTTTAATGTAATAATGACAAATGGTAAATGGTGAAATTAACAATGTGAAAGATAGAGCTTGGTTGTATGCTACACATTTTTCATGTACAGGGAGGTTTATGGAGAACGTGTGAACATTTATTATCGGTATGATTAATGTTGTTCCTGCCGTTATCTAGTTACGTTCTACTGACTGGTAATTAACAAACTTCTGTTGGATTAATTTCCCATCGTAACAGTTCCTGTTATCATGCTCACAGACCACTTGGATTTACTGGAGGAAATGATCTCTCTGTTTCAGAGTTTGTTAACAATAAGTTTAGGAGTTTAAAGTTTTGCTAATGACATAGCTCTTTCCAGAAGTAACACACATGTTAATAACAACTATAATAATTGGAATTTCTATTTCAAATGCACTTTTTACCTTTTCGTTTTTGATTTAGAGTATAAATAAATAAAATAATTACCAGTGAATTAGTGCTTTGAATGCTGCATACATACCAATCGATATTTGAATCATCTCTTTAAGAACTTGAAAAATGTATGCTACAGTTTATATTTTCTCTTATAAGTACATTTAAAAAATGTACTTATGTAAAAATGTACTTGCATTTGCAAAATTAATGTTGACTTGAGGTCAAATGTGCATTTACTAAGATGTGAAAGTGCTTAGTAGCAGATTACTTGTGTGCATTGTACTTAAAGCTGCTCTAGTAAGTGTCTAGATGCTAATTTGTTTGTCTTACACCTGTGTGTTTGAGTGCATCACTGACATTTGAGGACTACTGTTGGTGATGGCTTGCCATTTTTATTTGTGCATTCAGACCACTATATTGTACCCCTACTAGATACCTACTCAGAGGCAGTCCCAACCCAACTTAGCAATAAGGAACTGTTTTCAAATGCTTGTGAAAGGCGTATGCCGAGTCCATGCAGATCTGAAGGAAGGTTATGGTTTTCCAAATGGTAGCTCCAACCACTGAAAAGGCACCATGGTGCATCTTCAAAGTGTGTGCAAAGGGAAGAAGTTCACCTTGAGACACAGAGCAAAGATCTCTGCGGCCAGCCAAACATGGGATTGAATGGCTCACAAGTAGCCAATGGCATTCCCTAACTGGCACCGCCTGACCCAGATTGAAATCCTAAAATCAATACACAGTGAAATAGGCAGCAAATGGAGCATGTCGCACATACAATGCTTGCATTATATACGTGCCATGAGCAGAGTTTTATATGCCACCAACAAACCTGGCAGCTGTGCACAGCACATGTTCAAGCTGCCCAATGCTCCCAAAAGGAGGCCAGTGAATGATTGATTATATTACTTTACTGTACAGTCTTTCTGTGGTCATATTACATGTAGAAGCCCATGCATGCATCCATCCAGTCCGCATTGCTTGTCAATGAAATGGCACTTGGCTAAGTTTACATTATGTATAACGAAATAGGTAACTTGAGACTCTTCCAAAACATAAATGTGTACTGGTTAGTATCTGTTTGGGTTTTGAAGTACTTCAAGAACCAGATGCCACAATTTATGCTGGTTGTGTAAAAAAATTATTGTTCCAACTTTCTGTTTAATAAGAAGTGAAATGCTATGACTTGCTCTGAATGGGCTGAGCAGCATATTGTGTTAGGATTGAGTTTTTGCATGATCCCGGTTTGTGTTTCAAGTGTATTGCACAGTTTGATAGATTTGGCTTTGTTCCATGTTGGCAATTCATTCATTGGCTGTTAATTTTGCTAGCTGACAGTTTAGCTGATTTCTAAATTGCACAATGGCAGGTTTCTGAATTAGGCCTGAGCGATTGGCTCTGTGATCTCTGCATTTAACCCAACCATGTTTCAGATGTTATCTGTGCAAGACACTTACTTAGCTAGGCTAATTATTATTATTGTTACTTATTTTAGGTAGTTCTTTTGACTCTTTCACAGTAAAGTGTTTCTATGGTAGTCTTACTTACTTACTTACTTACTTGTAAGTATATTTCTGATAATTCTTTCTAGTGAACGGTTGGTGCATCATTTATCCTTGGTGCTGATCAACATCTGTTGTGAAATGCTGTGTTTTGATTGGCTTGTGAGAAATTTTGTTCAAATGGTGTAATGATATAGGCAAGGTTTTTCTGCTTGATTGCCGGGTTTTCCTCTTAGCACATAGCAATAATCTTAGAACCCTTTTGCTTTATCTTTGAATTTGGTAACAGTACAGGTAGCCAACTATAGTGCTTGTGATTGCAGTTGTTTTCTTTTATATTTTTTAAGAGACAACAAATTCTAGCATTTGCTGTGTGTTAGTCTGATGGCTTTGGTATTTTGTAGTTCATCTTCTGAGGAAGAACTGCATTTTTCGGATGAGGATGCTTCTGATGAACAGCCGGACTTGTCTTGGGCAGAATTGGCGAGAATGTACACTGAACAGCAGCGTCAGACACGACGAACAAGGCTGCCACAGAAACGAACGTCATCGGCCAGCTCTGGATCTGAAACTGAGACGGTTGAAGGAGCGAGTGACGCCGATTGGGAAACTGATTCCAACACAGACAAAGAAAATATTGCTGAAGGTTTAGTATTTACCTGGCGATAAATTTTGTTATGTTACATATATATATCTATGTCTGTAATGTATTGTCATGTGGGATTGTAGTGCTTAGAATTAATAGCCTCATTGATACTTGGCTGAAAGGAATATATTACATTGAGTAGTCTGCTTCAAAATTAACATCAGACATAATAGTATAGATTTTACAATTATATTAAGTTACTTTTAATAAAATAATCAATCTACTGTTACAATACCAAACGTATCTACCTAAAAGCGGCATAGATAAATTAGTTACATTATTTTTATCTTTTCTGTCTTTTATGGTGGACAGTTTTGACAGAGAGTTGTCTCGTAGTTGAAGGAAAGCGTAGACAGCAATTCTCCTTGAAATATCATTCTGTCACAATTCGTGTATCCTTAGGTCGATAGCAGGTCATCCTTCTTTCGACTTGGGGTATAAAGGGACTGTAGACATACGCAAGATCACGCAGTTACAGAGTTAGATAAGTCCGTTTCGGCTGCTTTAACGATTACCATACCAACTCCAAATTTCACCTGTTCTTGTAAACCAATGCAGAGTTTATCCATGATATGAAATCACTTTCACCAATCAAACACGACTGCAATTATTTAATATTGTCATCAGTCTTACTAATTTCGCTTTTGAAAAGTCTCAAACTTTCTTCTTACCCCTATATTTGAGCTAAAGAACTTTTGATGCTTAAATCTGAGGATTCATTTAGAAATTATTCCCCATTCCTTGCATATCAAAACATCATTTTTCCACAACCGTTTCTTGTCGACTCTCCAACAACTTTTCAAGCAATTTAACTGGTTACTATGGTAACCAGTCCACATATTTCCAATTGCGTAGTTAGCCAGTTACCTGCCATTTGGTCTTATATCTATTATATCTGATATTATAGTGCTGCTTGCCATTAACTAGCTTACAATAAATTCGTACATTGAATTAATTAAGATAAACAAGACTTTTGATAGCCCTAACATTGGTACTGGGATATTGCCAAAATATGGACAACTCATTAAAGTACTCTATTTTGTAAGTAGTTTCCGAACATTTCTTTTCATTACTCACAGCAGGATTTATTTGATTTAAACGAATGCTTACTTCATGGAACTTAATTATTTTGTACTATGATGTTACTCCTTTTTTAAAAGGAATGATTTTGATTACTTCTTAAGTCAACAGTGACAGTGTTGTATCTTTCAAGGTCAGAGGAATGTTTACTTTTTAAAGTGCATGCTTTCTGTGATAAAATAAGGTAAGACATGACTTGATTAGTCTGCATTACTGGCCCATCCTTTGCTGAAGTGCAGACATGACAGTAGTACTTTGGCAACTGGATGTGTTATTGATACTAGGGCACAATACTATGTCAGTAACATAGGACAAACTAGCATTTAAACTGTTGTATGTCATGAAGCGATCGTACATTTATGTGTGAATCTTAAACTAGCTAATGTTTGTGTTTCAGAATCAGAGAATGGTCAGTCACTTGGGAGGGCATTTAAAGGAGAGAGACCAAAGGGTAGCCGGGATGCATTTTCCAAGCACCTTCTGAGCCTCAGCCCCAAACAGATTGTCCGCCATGAAACAAAACCGTCACCAACTTCTGTGGAAATCATGCGAAACCGGATGGCCTTTTTCAGCACCGTCTCTCAGCCAGTTAGAATTGACGCAAGAGTGTTTCTTGGACTAGCACCGCCTCCACTTGGAGCGGTAATACAAATAATGGAAGCACAGGAGGACCTAATGGAAGCACAGATACTGGTGGGAGCTGGTGGAGAGGATGGTAGCAAAGGGAAGAAAGCTGATGAGGAGAATCTGAGACTGGAGAATAGAAAGGAAGAAAGACCTTCGAAGAGACATGCAGAGAAGAAGCCGGTCATTCAGAAGGCAAAGAAGAGAACGAAACGAAGAAAAAAGGACGAGAAGAGTCGCGTGACAGCAGATGTTGAAAGCACAAGGTTGTCGACAATGCACGAAGCAGTTCCTGTCGTCTCAATATCTGGTGCCACAAGTAGTGATGAACAAGATGGAAGACTTGAAGTGGAGAACAAAGCTGCTGCTGAAATTACTTCCATTTCAGAGGAAAATGTCAATATCAAGCCAGATGGCAATTCAGGTGATGACAATATGGAAGAGAGGGAAAGGACAGAGAGACCAGAGCCACTTGATGAGTCACTGGGACCTGATGTGCAGAGGAAACGATGTTCTGGAGAAGAGGGTGAAAGCAGTCGATCAAAGTCAGGCGGAAGCCAAGCCTCGGAAAACTCTCAGACGCTCCAGTACTCTGACTCTGATGAGCTGCTGAGTCCTCGAGGTGATTTGCTGTCTGGAGAAGCCATGCTGGATAGCAAAGCAGAAGGGGTTGGTGATGCCCTTGATGGTGATGTGGTGGAAACTGAAGGTGGCAGGAATGTTGTTGCAGTTGTAAATGGTGTTGCCACAGAGGCAGTGGGTAGTGTAGCTGATGTTGGAACAGCAAAAGTGTCTAATGGAAAGCAAGAAGATTCAGCTAAAGTAGGGAAGCCCAAGCGTGCAGAGGACGATTCTGAAGAGGTATTAAGGATTGAAGAATTGGACAGGGATGGTGGAGAATTTGCACATGGTGCTAAGAAAATATCCAAGGTTCAAACTGCTAAGAGTGAAGATGTGCATCAAATTAGACGTCTGGACGATGAAGCAATGCATGAAGAAACAGATGAAGTCAGTGATGAACAGAAACTGGAGCATGAGTATGTGGTTCTGGAAGAGGTCTTGGGAGAGGGTGATGCAGGAAAGTTTAGCCCTTATGAGGAATTAGTCACTGATGGATCAGATAAAGAATATACAAAGATAGAGTTTGGACCATCACAGGCAGAATCAACAAAAGCAGACAGAGTCTTGTCTCAAGGGCTGGAAAGAATTGAAGATGATGAAGTTCTGGTACTGGCTGCAAAAAAGGAAAGTGATATTCTTGTGAGACAGGAATGTGCAGGTATTGTGAATGACTTTTCTGTTAGTGGTGCTCCTTTTGATGTCTCTCTGTCCACTCTGAAATCAGATGATCTCTTTGAAGCTGGGCAGCTGAGTGTTCCAGGACTTGCACCAAGAGCAGAATGTGAAAGCTACAGCGATGAAGATGGAAATATGCTAGGAAGATCCTGTGGTCAGACAAAGAGCGCTGGAGCCTTGCTTCCTAAGGAGAATGGAGACATTCTCCAAGGTCTGTCAGGAGATGGAGCAAAAGAGTCTCATCTTGCAAAAGTAATTCCAGAGAAAGTTGCAAGCAAAATGGCTAGGACAGCTGATGAATTTAAATCTGAAAAGTCATTAGATTCTACAGAATGCGTTAGCCAAGGTCTGCAAAGTGAGAAACAAAAATGGGATGAAAGAACAGTTGCTGCTGAAGAAAATGTACATTTGTGGAGTGAGGTGGTAGATAATCTGGAAGATGTAAAGAAGAAAGAGATTTGGCCAGTTACCTCCTCGGAAGTGCTGGTCGAAACTGGTGTCTGCAGCACCTTGCAATTAGAATTTGTGCCTGAACAACATATAAAAAAGGTTCCAATGGAAGAAATGGGTCCCGCTTGGAGTGAAGTAGCAGAGAATCTGGAAGCTGTAGAAATTAGAGAGACTTGGCCAGTTACAACTGAAGAGATGAGTGATGAAACAGGAGTGATAGCTTCGCAGGCAGCTCCAGCTTATTCCAAGCCTCTGGAAATGGCATGTAACTTGAAGGATCGAGATACTGTCCCAACACAAGCACTTTCGGTCGCTGATTTGCAAAGTTGTCCTGACAATGGCTTCGTATCAGGAAACTTGAAGACAAGCATAGGAGAACCATCTCTAGATCCACTAGCCAGAATAAATTTGCTGCTTGAGAGCCTTTCAGTGAACAAAGAGGAGTCAGGTCCAGTATCATCCGGTGACTTTATCAGGCATCAGACAAAGCCAGAGCAAACACTGCCTGGCTCAGAAAGTGAGGCCACAGTAACTGATGACACTAAGAAAGAGAGACCAAATAGTCTGATTATTTCAGAGGATGACCAGAGGAATGGCAATACTTCCAGCACAGATGCGGTTGCAAGGTTGGCTCCGCAAACAAAGCTGATCGACTCCAGTGGCAGAAAGACTGAGAAGCCATCGAGAAATGACCTTTCTTCTGATTCATCCATCTGCAATGCATCCACTACAAGCGGATCCGTCGACTTTATGAGCTCTCTGCTGCAGGAGTCAGCTCATGCCTCTGAACAGCTGAGAAGTCCAACAGATGACAGCATATCAGATGGGCGCCAGGGAACTAGCCTTGCCTTTGATGATGGCACCTCGTCTATAGACCAGTTGGCTAGTGGAAGTCTGAGTGAGGATGTTCTTTCCCTGGAAAATGTTGCTGAGGTGAACATTGAAGGAGAAGATCTGGCTGACCTAGAGGTTGAAGTCTGGCCCAGGGTCATTCTTGAAAACAAGTCTGTCGGTGACCAGGCTCTTAGTAAACGACTTGAACTGGAGACTACAAACAAAGAGTCCAACTTGCTCAGCAATGCGACAGAGACGCCATGTTTCGCTGAAACTAGTGAACGAAAGAATGAGGTTCAAAATATTCAGGTTGAGAGTGCATCACTTCCAGGTGCACTTTTGATTGGACAGAATTCTGACCATAGTTCAGTGAGCCTGGCCAGCAACAGCAGTGCGTCATCAGTCTTATCACCTAATCGGATAATGGATGCAAAAAGACGGTTCTTCCGTGAAACAGCTCAACCACTTAGGATCGATCCACGAAAAGTCATCAGAGACATTCCTTCAACACAGCAGCAGCAGGTTTTAGCAAAAGAATTTTCAGGGGAAGAGTCGTCACTGATATCGGGAGAATTTGACTCAGCTTCAGACAGAAGGAGTGGAGTTGCTTCAGTGCTGAGTTCTGGGTCAGAACGTGGAGTTGAAACTGTGTCACACTCTGAAATCTCAAATGAAATTCAGAGTTCTCCATTGCCTGCTGAAGAGATCGAGAAGACAGTTTCAGAGGTGGAAAGGAAGAGGCAGCTGCCTACTGTTCCAACCAATCAGTCATCCCAGCCTAGTCTGCCTAGCAACATTGGTGCAAAGGGTCCAAAGCAAACTTACTTGCAGAAGGCCAGTTCCTCTGGGTCTGACAAGGGCAGAGTTCTCATTTCGGAAGCTGAAGCACGATCAAAGAAGCATATCTTTAAAGAAAGGAAACGACCAAATTCAGCTTTTGTTGTGATGGAGGAGAGCTGGAGGTCGTCAGGGAAGTCCAAAGGATCTCCCGTTGGCCTCAGTCGACCAATGTCAGCCAAACCAGTCCCTCCTCCGCCTTCTCTGCCGAAGACTGGATCTCCGGTGCTTGGAGCTGAGGCTGGCCATACGCGGATGCAGGCATCGCAGTCTGATGGTGCCAGCACAGAGGAAGCTAGTCCAAGTCTTGTGCACAAGGACAAAGAGAACCGATTGAAAAGCTTTTACCAACAAAGAACAAAAGGCAAAGATTCAGTTCCTACTGTGATCAAGGAAGTTCACGATAAAAAGGACAAAAAGAAGTCACTGCTGGCGCTTCTGATTCCATCACGGAGTTTAGAAAAAAAAGAGAAAGCAACGAAGAGTCCGGTTCTACAAAGCAAATCACGAACACCTGGGGAGTCATCAAAACTGTCAAATGTGCCAAATATGGCTGTTGTCAGAGAGAAGACAAAGTCACTTCCGCTAGAAAAGAAGCAGGCTCCTCTGCCAATAGAGTCAAAGAAGGCAGCTGGAGACAAGTCACTGTTAAAGGGAAAGCACAAGTCAAAACCGGGAAAGGTGAGTGAGGAGCCTGCAGCTGAGATAGGGCACAGCATTTATAAGGAAATGGCTGGCATCATGGAGGGCATCAAGAAGGTCGAGAAGAGGAACAGGGACAAGAACAGCATCCGCGATCGTATTGAAGCTGTCGCTCCACCACCTGCTAAAGCACCATACACTGTGCTATTGCCTCCAAAAGCTGACAGTAAGTCTACTTTATAATTAATAAAGATTCTTTTGAAGGCCTTTGATATAGAATGAGTCATTTTTAACAGCTTGTGTGTGGCTAAAGTAGTGCCATAGATGTAGTTCTTGAAGATATCACGAGATTTCCTCATAGAACTTTGATATTTTGGAACGAAGGCCAGAAGTTGGACTACGTGTAACAATGGTGCAATGAAAATGGGGAAGGTTGTTCAAAAGTCTGTTATAGAATGGAGCAGTTGTAACAGCATGTGGGTGTTAGAAGTAGGGTTATAGTAGCTATATATTTGAACTTTTGTCACAAAACGTTGATATTTCTTCAGTGAAAGCTTGATTTTGGACCACATACAGCAAAGGTGCAATTGTATTGTATTTAAAGATTTATAATGCGCCTCTCACAGTGCACACCAATCAGAGGCGTAGTAGAGAGGCCGTTCAGAATCATATGGGGTATAGAATGGGATAGCTGTAACAGCTAGCTCATGAGTAGATGAAGTAGCACTTCAAAAATAGTTTATACAGTAAGAAATAATGAGCTTTTTTATTTAGAACTTTGAAATTTTGACAATTAAGATAAGAACTTAATCTACTAGTAGTGGTGCAATGAAAGCAGAGAGTAGTTTGATGGCATATGAGATAGAATTGGGCATTTGTAACAGACGTAGATGTATTTAATATTTAGTTCCTAGAGATAATAATGAGATATCCTCATAGAGAGAGCATCACAAGTTTAGAATGAAGGGCAGAATTGGATTGAAAATCTTTACCATTTAAAATTAATAATTTATAAAGATTGTAAAAGAACAAGATGTGTTAAGGTTCTTTAGTTGATTTATCTGCAAACCCTTATCAGCTGTTTTAATTCTGAAAAGCATGCATAATCTGATGTGATAGAAGGATCGCTTGGATGGTGTACATTTGCACCTATGCATGAAATAGGTGGTTATAAAATGCAAGTAGTAATGTCATAATTTGTGTGACTCCTACTGAAGCTTTACGTTATACCACTATTATTACCATTACTACCATTATTATCTCTAGGAACTAGATATTACAGGCTACTTCTGGTACTTGGAATCTGCAAGCTGTACTCGTGTCAAAAGCTCACGTTCTTTTTAGTGTCTGATACTTCCTTGTTGCAGTCAAATGTGTGTAGACAGATTAGACTTACGTGTGTGACTTAGTTTTATGGTTTTTAGTTTTAGTTTTATGGTCGCATTATGGTTTTTAGTTTTCTTTTGCTCACTTGTTTTGTTAATTCTTTCTTGTTTATTACCTCAGCTGGGATTGGTGGAGATTTGCTTCATCCTTCCCTGTGTAACTGCTTTCTTCTCATCCTTTCCTGTGCCTCTTCCTGCATCTCCTCCTGCTGCTTGTTATTGTCCAGAATTGTAGTATAATTGACTGATGCAATGTTTTTTCAATTTAGTTGAAGACTTTGAAACAGAAAGTGAGTTTGGAGATGATAGACTTTCACTTCGCAGTTTTCAGTCTCAGGTTTGTGGTGGTTTATTTGTAATTCTTGAGAATTCTTGTGTGATGTATAGTACTTTGACTTTTTTCAGTTTTTAGCATATTCTTCTGAGTCTAGCACAGTCTATAAAACAGTTACTGGTACACCTAGATAATTGAGCTCAAGAAACTTACTATTGGAATACAGTTCCATTTCCACTGCGGAGTGTGGATTAAGTTTTGGTGGTATTCAGTGATGTACCATTCAACATACTACTGATTCATTTACAGTAGTTGGACAAGGCAACAACTTTCAGACTTGTATATTTCAGATTTGTCTTAGAACTGACAGAACTGATTGACTGACCCACTATTTTATGGTTGATTAATTTGTATCAATCAGATATTCGTCTATTCAAAAAGCTACTTGACAAAAGACTCAACTAGTTACACAGTGTCGTTCAACAATTAGTAGAGCAGTTAGTCAGTTGGACTGTTTGATGAACTTATTGTTCAGCTGGTGTCTGCATTTATTTTTCAGATGCATTTGTTGTCTGAAGAAGAAGCAGCCAAAATGAAGAAGCGGCAGCAGAAGGTGGCACGGAAGAAACAGCGAGAGAAGGAGTTGAAGCGACTGTATGCTGCCCAGGAAGTTCAACAGCAGTTGGAGGAAGTGGAATTGAGGCAGAGGGAAATTGAAAGGCAGGGAGTGGAAATAGAAAAAGCTCTCAGTGGAGAAGGAACCGGTAAGAAACAGATACACAGACTTTACCAATAATACTGCTTTAATTTAGTATCTGTCACCAATTTTGATAGTATTCTGGGTTGTGTTTTTGTTTAACTATCACAGGATCTCACTGGCATCTCTTCGCTGCTTAAAGACCTTTCTCTTTTCTCGTGCCTGTCACGCTGAGAGCGCTTCTGAATAGCTCTGCTGTGAGAAGCGCTTTACAAATGTTCAGATTAGATTAGATAAGTTCTTGTTAGCTCGGTATAAGCCTACATCAGTTAGACTCTGGTCCAGCATTTACCCAATGTAGATTGACTTTGTTCTTCTGATACCAGTTGGCTACTAGAAAAACCTAGGTTCAAGACTGGTGTTAGATCATGTGCTTTCAGCTGCGGTGCCTCTTGTGTTTGTAATCATCTACGATAAATGATCCAACTTTCCAACATGCTATCGTCATTCAAGTAACTTGTAAGGTCCCAGTTTTTAATTTTTGCATGTGCTTCACTCTGTCTTGGCCTCTGGTGCACAGTGGCATCCGTGCCTCAGATATACTGACTTTGAATGCCTAAGAAATGCTGTAAATGAATAACTGACTAGTTATACTTGGCATTTTATCCTTAGTTTAAGATTGCTTCTGTCATTTTTTTAGATATAATAAAATGTTTAATTGTCACTGCTAAGATCAAACAATCACTGTCAAAATATTTGTCTGATATTGTTATAATTTTTTACATTGATTTGTTCAGATCATTCACGTGATGAAACTAATCTTGTGCAACAATGGTTCGACATTGTTTATGAACGGAACGTTCTCATGCGTTACGAGTCAGAACTTATGGTCCAGTAAGTTGTGGTTCATCGCGGCTTATATGAGTTTGGTAGCCTTTAGGGTTGTTCCTGTCAACATTTTATCATTTCTTCAGCTGATAGGTCTTGATTTTCCAGGACTTTCTATTTGGCAAGCTGGGTGATACAGATGCAATATAAAAAGAATTTGAACTTTTCATTACCTTATGGATTTTATTTATAAGCTGGCTGATAATGGTTCAATAGAAATAGGTCTTATACTTAACCTACATGCTGCATTGTATAGATGATCAAACATGTATAAGCGTGTGTGCTAACAGTGGCCATAAATAAATGGCCATTATTAGCAAATACTTGCCCACAATAGCGTTTTGTTGAATAAAATTTTATGCACATTTGAAATAACATTTTTCAACGTTTGGTGTTTGTTGTGGTTTTGCGGTAATTTTATTGATTTTGAAATTGAAGATTAGAACCTTTGCTGTTTGTTATGATTTTGCAGTGATAGGTACTAGGTTCTATACCTCACTTAGCTGAAGGGATCCCTATTGGCTGATAGATATTAAACAAATTAATCAGTTCAGCACCTTTATATAAGTCACTAGAAAAGACTCACTACCCTTGACTCTGATGTAAAAAAACTACGACTTATGGTCCGGGAAATAGGTAATGGTATTTCTGATTATTATTTGCATGTTGTTGTGTGCAGAGCGAGGGAGCTGGAGCTTGAGGATCGACAGAGTCGACTGGAAATTCAACTTCGAGAAAGAATACCAAATGCTGGTCAGCCTGCTTTAGCATCTGCAGTTCTTAGGAGGCAGACAGTTAACTCTTTTGGTGTATCTGAGTCATGTCTGTGCATAACTGACGGCTATATATTTATGTATCAAGATGCTTCATGTAGTGCGTTTTAAATAACTCACAGAAATAGGTCTATGGCGATGGTTTCACGAAAATGGGAATTCAGTTATCTGGAGTGTTATGCTGTGTATATTTACTAATCAATTTTTTATGAATAAATTGAGCATGGAGAAAATTCAATGTTGGAAGAAATTAAGCGTTACTCTTGTAAGAACTTTATTTTGACTGATGGAACTGGTTGCTTAGTTCCTTTGACCCTGTTATGAATCTCAGAGAGAACTTTCATTGATTGTTGTTTGTTGTGTTTATTTTTGAAGAATCTCAGAGATCTGAGTCGTTGAAGGAAGAAGAACAAAGAATTCTTGAGGAGTTGATGGAAGTTGTGGAACAGAGGGATGCACTTGTGGCACTCCTTGAGGAAGACAGAATCAGGTCAGTTGGTGTTCTTTCAATTAGTCTACATAGCTATACCAGTCTTCTTGATATGAGATCAATGCAACATGGTTGCTGGTTGCTTATGCAGTTGCCTTTCATTTGTGCATTCATGGATAGAGGCCTGGTGCTTCTTAGAATTGACAGTTTGTTGCAGTCATGTGACATGTAAAGATTGCTATTCTAAATAGTTGTACCCCAGGAAAACTATTCTTCATTCCCACAGCTCTAGCTCGGATGATAACTGTTGAAAGACATCAATAAACAAACAGTAGATTACCGTACCTTATCCTACCTTTTTCATATATCCAGTCAGCTACTTAGTTTCATTTAACCGTTTTAATCATTTCAGTAATAAATTTCTAAACATGTGAAGCACAGCTCAGAAGAAATACTGCAACTGCTGAACATTTTTGTTATACTTTCTGAAAGCATTTTAATGGCAGATGTTAAGAGGCATTGTGTTTATGATCAACAGACAACAGCAATACAGCAAGAACCTGGAACGGATCATGGTCGACCGCGGCTTCCAGTTGTCTTCGATCTCACACGTACATCTACCACAAGCACTGGCTTCTTTACAGGAAGACAGGTGATGACCGTGCCACCACAGCTAAGCACAGAAATCGTTTTCTGGTTGGTCTTGAGACGACGTGGGATGCTGAGTGGCTGGTCATTTCACCAGGCTACCTGCAAAAGTTGATGTTTTTTTCGATAACAGCAGATATCTTCACTCTTTGACTCACTCTAGTCTCTTGTCCAAACTTCTGAAAATGCTTCATTATGTGTTGCAGTGACTTTGATGGCACTTTGCCTTGTGTTATTATGAACATTTCTTCCAAAATATGACACAGTTGACACAGAACTTTATCGTTAGGTTGAAGTTATTAGTCAACTGTTTGTGCTGTGTTGAAATACTATACTACCTTGCAGCTGTTTGTAAATGTAATGGGACTGAACAACACTCTGTTAAGCTGCATGTACAGCTGAAGCCAAATAATGCCTAAGATGTATAGCATAGGAAGTGGCGCACGTGACACTGCTTAGGAAAACAACGTCTAAATAAACTGCTAGGGTAATTTTGGCATATTGCAAGTTTCCGATCCATAATTTCAAATTTGCTCTAGAGTATTGTTTGCACAATTGTGTAAATTGCTACACTTGTCTGTCTGTCTGTCTGTCTCCTAGCTGCAGTTGTCTGCTTGAAGGGATCACTGGTGTCCATGTATTCATCTGAAAAGAACATTTCATTTTCATCGTTTCTGATGTTTGTGTACTGTTGCTTGATAAAGTTGTCTGTCTAGCATAAAGTGCATTCATTGGTTAGGAGATGTAAGGCAACAGTGCTTTCTCTGTCTTTTGTCAAGTTAGTGGAACTTGTAGTTTGCTGAGTTATTGTTACCCATTGTTCTTGCACTTTGCCTTATAAAAGCATAGCAAAATGATTGTTGTCTGTCTGCTATGGAGTGAGTTTCTGTACAAATCTTAAGGCTTTTTGTTTGCCTTTGTCCATTGTGAGCCTTGGTAGAGCTTTCTTTAATGTTGGGTGCTTAGCTATCTTGTATTTACTTGTGTTGTAAGCAGGGCATCAGTTTTGTTAGTGTCAATTCAGTTACCCTGAGATGTTGGTGATTAGCTACTCTGTCTTGTTTGTGAAAGAGATTTCATGTGGTCACTTGCTTGTGATTTCCTGGGTGGCCCTTTGTGTTGCTCCTAGACCTGAGAAAAAAATCATGTAATGTAACTTCTATCCAATATAAACGATGAACTTGATGGGTGCCATGTACGTTAGATGTGAGAGAGCCAATTGAATACTAATCGCTAGATGCCTTAGATAGCCAGTCTGAGTTTTAGGCTGTTGCTGGCTAGTTTAGAAGCGTTAACGTTTTTGTTTCCAGAAGTAATTGCAACGTAGTTAGCCTTGTTGATGCCTGAAATTATGGGCATTCTTTCTGCAGATGACCTTATCCTGCTGTTTTTTGTTTGACATTTTAAAACAATGTATTGATCATGTGAACAAGCTGGTTCTCTTCACGAAGCTTTGCTGGAGACATTTTACGTTGCATATTGCATCATGTGACTCTTGTCAAAGGACTTTAATTAAGCAGTGCTTGCAATGCTAAAGAAAACCATTGATTGCACAATGCATTGAGTATATTTTTGAGTTGCAGCTTAAATTCTTTAAAGCATTATTGCTCACATTTTCATGACAGACGTCAGCAGTCAACAGTCTTGTAGAAAACCTCTGGCTATAGGAAAGAAATTATGCATGGAATGTTTTGAGTGGACACACCTTATGAATTTCAGAATTTTTCTTAATTCTTTTGCAGTGTCTTTTGCATTTTCTTCAGATCCTAAGATAAGAGAATGCCTCTAGCCCAGTTTAATGTAATGCCAAACCTCCATATGAGCTGTGAGTTTGTACATTGTATCTTGGATTTTGTGTGGCCAGCATTCTGGGTGTGAGCATTACTGGTATTGAAACATTTAGTGGTCAAATTGATGAGTGCTTTTGCTTCTGAAAAACTTATTAAATCATTTGTATTTGCTAATGGAAAGATTTGTTTGTCAAGATTTTCTTCTACAAGGTTTGTTTATTCTGCCAAAATGAGATCCTCGCCAATATATGATACACTAAATATTTTTCAGTGTTTACAACGTGTTGCTCATTTTTACATTGTGATGGATGCATGTAAAAGAATGCTAATAGGACTAAACTGTTGTGCAACTCATGTGCAAGCAGTGTCTTGCAGCCTTCTCCTAAATAAAACGGTTCTTCTGTGGCTGAGAATTCTGCTTTAGTAAGTTTGTGAAAATGTCCGTCATAGGAAATGTTGGCATTGAAGTAAATATTAACTTTCGGTTTTCAATGTTCAAACTCTAAACCAATGCTTGATGTTGATGTCCTTGTCCTTTCTCAAAACTTGTTGTCCTGTGTCAAGTTTATGACCTTTCTCGGAGTTTCTCCTAGCCCAATATTTTCCGTGCTTTCACAGTAGTAACTTTTTCGTAATGTATTAAATTACAGTGAATCAAGTCTTCAATTATAACTCTGAATTAGAATCCAGTTTTTATGTGTAATTAGAATTAGAGTATTGCAGGTTTAAATATCTTCTTGTATAAATGCCAGAAGATAAATTGTGTTTACGATTTTCTTGTATTTGTATAAAATTACATTTAAAATTAATGTTTTGCTGCTTGTCATTTTACTACCTTAGTCATCCTGAAGCCGAACAATATCAATTCTGAAACCACTGATGTACTACCACTACACAAGATGTATTTCAGAACTGCTGTTTTAGACATTTCTGGCTGTCTGTGTGTATGATTGTCATTTTAGTTTGCATTACAGTAGGAAAAGTATGATAAACTGTAAGTGTATATCATTTGAGAAAAGTTTGTTATAAAATCATTTATAGCAACTTATATAGCTAAATTCTATAACAACTATAGCGATATCACTCTGAAAACACCATTTTCTGCAACTGCCAATGTACTACATGAATAGGTGACCACCTAGGAATGCCCAGGGCTGTAGGCTTTGCACGACACCATGCTCAGTGGTTGAATGCTGTAAACTTGTGTAGGACTTGTACTTAACATGGTAAATGTTTACTGCCACTGATTTGTCTTTGTTTAGTGGCACCTTACTAGTGAAATAGTAATAACTATTGCATAACTTAGGTTGTAAGGCTGATCAGTTATGTCTGTGGTTACTTGCACAAAAAGAATTACAACACTGCCAAGAGTTAGGCTGGGATGATGTCTGTTGGACATGCAGTAAACTACAATCCAAAGTTATGTACACTTTGTAATGTAATATGCAGATTTTTAGCATATAAAGCTGTTATATTATGGACAGTAATTGACTTCCTAATAAAAATACTTGAGCTGGTTTGGTAGAATACTTGCGTTGTTGAAGTATTGCAAATGGAAGTTTTGTTACTCCTCTGAATGTTATAGGCATGCATGCTAACTGCAAGACAATGCGTCCATATAAAACAACTGCCTTGCACCAAAACACAGTCTTTATTACTACTTTAGATGATGTAGAGTCCTAGTTCTACTGAACTTGTGTTCTTGTAAAATATGAAAACTTCTGAAAATAGCAGAGTTGGGGCCCATTTGTAGTAGATCATGCTAGTCAGATAAATTATTTTCAGTGTTATCATGCTGCTTGTGGTACACCACTGTTTACTTTGTCATATCATGTTTTTGTCATCACTCATCGAAAGTAAACTTCTTAGACTTTTGTTTTGCCGTTATTGTGTAGAGACTGTGCGTTTCCTGCTGTTCTGTAAAATCATGGCTTCTGATGTGTTTCCTTAATTTAAACTGCTTCTAGAATGTTAGACATTAATGTGATGCCTGAATAAACATTTATATACCACTTCTCATGACTTTTTTGGTTTTACTGGTTCAACCAGTGTATCTTGTACATATCTAGAACTTACTACAGCACTGCTGTGCCTTTTAATTACTTAACCATAGACCCCTTAAATTCACAGGATTCAGCCCGGGACGGAACTTGTCCATTCTCAATTTACACTTGTTATCACAAAAAATGAACAAATGTCCGATTTGCATGAACTATTTTTCTCGACGAGAGACCTATATTGGGGGAAAATATTGACGCTAAATTCCTGGTGTCAGAAAAAATGAAATCTAGCAAAAATCAGAGAAAAATGGTCAGATCTCCAGCCATTCTTGAAATCAGCTAATTCTTTCTTGTGTTTCTCTTCTAGATAAGGGCTACCTGGGACAAGAAACAAGGCTATTAAATATAAGGTGATCCAAGGTTAGCTTTTAAGGTCAAAAGGTCAATTTGAGAAGAAAATAAGAGGAAATAGCCATAGCTCAGACAAATATTGCTACATTTTAATTATTCTTTTACCAATTTGCTCATGCCGATAAGGGCAAGACGACAGTACCTAAAAGATAAAATAATCCAAGGTCATTTCAAGGTCAGAAGGTCAAAATCAAAAGAAAATGACTATATCTCAGCCAAAAGTTGTTTTATTTGGGTGATTCTGTGTAATGGTCATTGTTCCTTGATTTTGACCTTTGACCTTCAAATGACCTTTAAGTAACCCAAGGTCGTTTCAAGGTAAAAATGTAAAAATAAATGAAGAATTGCCATAACACCGAATCACCCAAATTAAACAATATTCTGTGTAATGGTAATTGTTTCTTGATGTTGACCTTTGATCGTCAAATGACCTTGGGTTCACCCAAGGTCATTTCCTTAGGTACTGTCGTCTTGCCCTTATCGGCATGAGCAAATTGGTAAAAGAATAATTAAAATGTAACAATATTTGCCTGAGCTATGACTTTTTTCTCTTATTTTCCTCTCAAATTGACCTTTTTGACCTTAAAATAACCTGGAATCGCCTTAAATTTAATAGCCTTGTCTTGTCCCAGGTAGCCCTTATCTAGAAGAGAAATACAAGAAAGAATTAGCTGATTTCAAGAATTATTGGCTGAGATCTGGCCATATTTATCTGATTTTTGCTAGATTTCATTTTTTCTGACCTTGAAATGACCTTGAATTATCCAGAATTTAGCGTCAATATTTTCCCCAAATATAGCTCTCGTCGAGACAAATAGAACAAAAAGAGTTCATGCAAATCGGACTATTTGTTAATTTTTTGTGATACAAAGTGTAAATTGAGAATGGACCCAAGTTCCAAGTCCCGAGCATGAGCGCCTACAGTCCTGTGCCTTAAGTAGTCTATGTACTTAACAAACATGCTGGGCACCTCAAAAAAGCTTACCCAAATTATTCCAATATTGGCTTCATGTGTCCTAGATATGAGCCCATTTGAGAATATTGTCATAGTATTGCCATGTCTTCAACGTATGTTATGGTTTTTGGGCTGCTATGCTACTGTCTGTCACATTCTGCTAACATATCATTGCCAAACTACATTTTTCTGTGGAGTAGTGTTTAGTGAAACCAGATTGGTTGGGCTGTGTTACTGTAAGCAAAACAGGACCAAGCAACAAACCCTGCAGGACACCACATGCTAATATGGCATTGGGCGAATAATTGCCACTGAAATTTACTGACTGACTGTGTGGATAGAGAGGTCTATAGTAAACCAATTTAGGGCAGGACCAGAAACCCAAAATCAATGCTGGAGGTGATGTAAAATAAGACCATGTTGAACAGTATTAGGTATAGAAGAAAATATACTGTCACTCTACCTTTGCCCATTCATTGTATGATGTGGTTATGAACAGTAAGAAGGGCATTTTTGTTGATTGTAAAATTCTGTATGCGTCTTGAAAGGCACTAATAACAATTGTTTTGTATAAAACAATGCAAGTATTATCAATCACCATTTTACTAGTTATAACTTTATACACATACAAACCAAAAATACCAGTCACCATGTTCGATACATGTATTTGTTAAAAAAGCAATATTGAAAATGATTACACAGATTGACATAAAATCATAAATTTCACAATTTAGTTAGATATGGGTGCCATTACTTTTAAAATGCCATTATCAAAGCTATTACCCCAGCATTACATCTTTTATTGTCTAACACAAAATTTTAAACTTCTGAAACTTTCTATATGCTCACAAAAGACATCTTCAAAACATCTGAACTTGCCATGCACATACACTGTAGTATTAAACCAGAAGATCATACCTTACTGCAATTTTAGGAAAATTAGGAAAAGTATTTAGGTAGTCTAAAACCTGCACTTAGCAACAAACTGGTATTATTTGTAACTGACAATAGTTATACAGACTGTACAGGCATTACTATAACACTAGCCAAACCAAGTTCATACATGTTGTCAAAATAAGAAATGTCCTTTTAGGTAAAAAAAGTTTATAGAAGAATAAATGCTACAACATTCTACTCTATACAATCTGTGTATTACTCATGATTATTTGAATAGCAAAGCAATACAATACAGTATTAGAAGCACTAGTAAAAACAAATAAAGCGGCTCTCGCACTAACAAGCGGTTAAATGTTAAACCAACTGTAGCAGAAATTTGTACTTGCAACTTCCTACCAATTTGACTAAGGTAACATGAATCTGTAGACATAATTGTTGCAAATATTTTTTCAAATGTATTAGGTCCCCTAAACAGCATTGCCAATCTTAATAGAAAACCTGATTCTGAATATATGCACAATAAAAACAACATAAAAGCAAATTCAGTGCAAGTGTTGCAACATTTGTGCTGTGGCACTACGCCTAGTGCCTAGAGCCCTTAGGGGCGTCCATAAATGACGTCACGCAATTTTGGCCGATTTTGAACCCCCCTCGTCACACTTCGTCACAAAAAGTAACACCCCCTTGAAAAATGATGTCACAAAGCTCTGAACCCCCCTAAAACGAAATTTCTGTGGTGAAGCAAAATGCTCTTTCATGGAACAAATAGTGAGAGCATGCATATTTTAAAATCTAACGGTGACCAAATATTGAAATAATTAGAAAATTATTAATAATGGTGCCTGTATACATTAAAATAATAAAAATATAATGAAAATTTAATACTCACAATTAGTGCTGTTATTGTTAAAATTAAATTGTTGTTAATTGTTAAATTTAATTACATAGACCTGGTGTGACGTCACACCTCTCAGACCCCCACCCCATGTCACACATCGTCACAAATTTCCGACCCCTCCCCCTAGGTGCGTGACATAATTTATGGATGGCCCCTTACTGCCACATTCTACTCTAACCTCAAGACTGTTCTCTTTAGCTGGGGCTGGGTCGGGTGCACACTGCACAGTAGATAATCTTGAAGGGGCGCTATATAAATCTCTTAAATGGAATTAAACACAATTTTGCCCTGTTAAAATACTCTGAATTAATCAAAAACATCATAAATAATTGCAGATGCCATATTATCTGTAGACTAATGGCTATGTCTAAACCTTGAAATCGTTCAGTTATATTTAATCTAGTACAATTCTTTATTCAATAAAAACATGTCACACAAAGCTGAATCAGGAGGTGCAAAGAATGAGTAACACAGGTTAGGGTGTGAGGATTAGATGAATATCCAGCAGCATTAAGAGTGAATGAATGTGAAGAAGGGTATGACCTCATCCACGGTAGGGCAGTATCAAAGAATTCGAATACAGAGGATACAGAAAGCAGAAATAAGAAATTTGGATAACACAATGAAATCATTAAACTAATGGTGACTGAAAAGATTGTCAAAAATTTGTGACACAAAATAAACTAGTTATTATCTTCAATACTTTCAATACTTCAGGATTTATCAGTAGTCCTTCAAAACTGCTGATGCCCTTGATCACAGCATACACAACTCAGTGGTATTGAATTGCATCAAGTTTTATTGCATGCTAGAAGATTTTTAGTTCTTTTAAGACTGCAGCATAAATAACTATCAATCTTAAAATGTACTGTATACATGAACGAAACAAAATAAACTGTAACCAAATTATTGACAACTTTCTGTACTATGCATGAAAAATTCATTTGTCTACACTGTAACTGTTCAATGAAAAATCCAGAAAAATCCAGTAAACAAACAGAAAAAGAAAAACGGACGGACGCAAACAAACAGACAGAAAGAAGGAAAAGAAAAGGAAGGAAAATGGAAGGAAAGAAAGATGAAAAGACAGAATAAAAGATATAATACAGAGATAGAAATACAGATGAACATACAGCCAAATTCATAAACTCTGTTTATGCATTTAAAAGAGTGCATCCATCACAAGAGTGTTTAAGTACTGTCATACTACGCTTGTCATATGCCAACATGCATGCCATATCATGCCACATCTTATTATAACTGTCTAATTACAACATGTTATAGCATATAGTTGGGGTAGGATTTGATTGCTATAGCATGATGTACAGACAACAGCTGGCTTGCCAAACATCATGGGCATTTTACCATACCACAGTTTAAAATTCAAGCTCTCAAGTCTTGATCGAAAAGTTCAACCCAAAGTGCTGGTTTTAAATATTAATAAATTAAGCCCTTTGGCAACCCTATAGAAGCAGCTTTTCAATAGAAATGTACAAAAGTAACACTCTAGTCCTGTTGACAACCAAGGCCCTCCCAACTTGAGAGCTTGTGACTAGGTCAAAAGTAAACTAATCCAGTTTTGATCAAAACATACACTGAGGTCATTTTCAACACCCCAAAAAAACCTCAGTTTTTTAGACAGTTGTTTTAGAAGTAAATTTTCACTTGAAATGCTTACAACATACATAACATACCGGACATAACCTCTGATCTAATCAAAAAGACAATGGTATGGCTAAATTCAACCACCCTAGTCATGGTCAAAAGTTCATACCAGGTCAGTTTTAACTTAGAAACCCCCAGCCATTTACATAGTACCCTTAAAAGTCCAAGAATTGTTACAAGATAATTATGTTCTCTTACCACTGGTATGGGGCCGTCCATAAAGTACGTCACGCTATTTTTGACCATTTTTACCCCCCCCCCTGTCACAAACTGTCACAAAACTCGGACCCCCCCTAAAGTACGTCACACTTCCGAAAGCAAGGCTAATACATAAACAAGGCTTTG
The DNA here is from genome assembly GCA_020284085.1 of Aporrectodea caliginosa. NCBI lineage: Eukaryota > Metazoa > Annelida > Clitellata > Crassiclitellata > Lumbricidae > Aporrectodea > Aporrectodea caliginosa. The sequence continues at coordinate 100,541 of JACEVL010001077.1, forward strand.
CAACAGCATTATTACTAGCGCTCCTAGCGAGAGGAATCGTGAAAAACACATTCAGGAGATATGCATTTCATGCTATTTTGACATAAAACTAATTAAAATGTTTCAGAAAATTTTTGAAAATTATTTTCAAAGCTATGAAATTCTACTAAAAATAAAAAATAAATTATAAAAAAAATAAAAAAAAATAAATGTGTGACGTCACACATGGCCTGACCCCCTCCCCCTGTCACAAACTGTCACACTTTCTTAAACCCCTCCCCCTGGAGCGTGACGTACTTTATGGACGGCCCCTATGGGATTCTGTGAAACCATAATGACTGTTAACCATCTAATTCTTTATCATAAATTGTGCATCTGAGGTTATGCTTAAACAGCTGGCAACTTCTAATCATTTATGCTCAAAAGTACAAAATTAAATCAAAAGTGCCAAGTATCAAATGTTTGCAAAACAGAACTTTTCAATATAATTATACACTTTAAATTCTGAGATGGCATAACTGTGCACCAGATCCTGTATGGAAGCTCACAACATTAAGCTTCCCAAGCCTTCACTTAGAAACCTTTAAGCAATTCAGTTGCACCCCTTCATGCACTGGTGCCTTGTGCCATTCAATCAATTGTGCTTTTCTGGCCAAAATCTCACAAATTAAACCCTGTGTATAGCCCCAAATAGTTACAATACATCCAGAAATGTGTGCACATAATTCAATCCCAGCTTGCAGTAGTTTGTGCTGCATATACCGGGTATAAGTTTAGCAACAACGTTCTGCACATATACTTGATTAAACTTTGCTGAAATGCATGTACAACAGGCATATTCTTCTAAAGATCACAAAAAGTCCTAACCAAGTTTATTATCCAAACATTCCATACATTACTTTCTTGGATGTTTGTAAGTAATTACAACATTCATTATTGTGCTTTAATTAAGCTTACATTACCGACAGAGCGAAATAGGCCTACAGCCAAAATATATATTCAAAGCCAGTTTTGTTCAGTTCAAAATCAAGAGGTACATGTACATATATAGGTGTCCATTCCCATCTGCCTGCTCAGCACTCCTATAAAGAGGTGGCATTTGGCAGACATGTGGGAAACCATAAGTTTGACATAGAATGGCATGTGATAAATGGCACTGGCAGACATTTGTATCTTTGGAATGCATAAGTCATGAGTGCCCTGGAGTTGTCTGAGTGGAATGTACCATTTCCAGTTGCAGGTAATACCGTCTACTGGCTAACGGTAGCAAGCTCAATCAGAACTGAGCCTGACCTGATTGGAAGAAACACTATTTAGCAAACAATAGAAGCAGACCCAATCTAATGCTAGGCTAGTAAAGGTTAGTAAACTTAACCTAGACCAATGACTACTATAGCACCACTGTCATAATGCACAGTCGTTATAGTTCCAGTCGTTGGAGTTCCAGTCATTGGAGTTCCAGCCATTAGAGTTCCAATCATTAGAGTTGGAGTCGTTAGAGTTCCAGTCCTCGAAGTTGGACTCATTAGAGTTGGAGTCGTTAGAGTTGGAGTCGTTAGAGTTCCAGTCCTTGAAGTTGGACTCATTAGAGTTGGAGTCATTAGAGTTCCAGTCCTTGAAGTTGGGACTTATTAGAGTTGGAGTCGTTAGAGTTGGAGTCGTCAGAGTTCCAGTCCTTGAACTTGGACTCATTAGAGTTGGAGTCTTTAGAGTTCCAGTCCTTGAAGTTGGACTCATTAGAGTTGGAGTCGTTAGAGTTCCAGTCGTTAGACTTCCATTCATTTAGTTGGAGTCATTAGAGTTCCAGTTTTTAGAGTTCCAGTCATTAGAGTTCCTTCCTTTGAGTTGGAGTTGTTAGAGTTGGAGTGGCTAGAGTTGTAGTCCTTAGAGTTCCAGTCATTAGAGTTCCCGTGGTTAGAGTTCCAGACGTAAGATTTCCAGCCTTTAGAGTTCCAGTCTTTGGAGTTCTAGCCATTAGAGTTGGATTCCTTATAGTTACTGTCGTTTGATTCAAGGTTGAGGAAAAAGGAATTGCAGTAATCAAGCTTGTAGTGGACAATGATAGTAGAAGCAGTTTTGAAGTTAAGCATGAATCAGATCCAGCAGAAGTAATGAATGCACATGAAGCTGGTGCACGCCAGGTTGTAGAAGTGATTTGAGAATGAAAGATGTGGGTTGAAGGTAATTTCAAGCTTGTTCATAGGCAAGTCAGAGAAGAAAGTAAGAGATGAGATAGTGGATAGGTATACAGAAGGGTCAGGAATCATGGAAGGGTCAGTGATGTTAACTAGCTAAACTCATCCTTAATAATAGCATTCACACCATTCCAACATGCATCGCTAGGATAGCACTCCAGCAACAGCCCATCACTAGGGATACTAGTTATGGTGTCTCCATCCTTGAGACCTTCAACTGTGCAGAGGCGAAGTACCGTGCTCCAGTTGTCATATGGGTCCATCACCTGCTGATGTGCAGAGAACCGGATGACATTGTTCCCCCACTTGATTTTATCCTTCACTTGTTGGGGTGATGGTGGTTGCTGGTCTTGGTTCACTGCTGCCAATGACAGGTCATTGCGATATGAAGGGAAGACTCCTGTAATCAACCAGTCACTTTTTGTTACTACACTGTAATGACAAATGAGGCAATGAGCAATATTAATACAGGCTTGCTGAAATATAATATACATCACTGGTTTTTAATGTCATCATCATGGTCAGCAAGAATATTCACTTTTGCAGATGTCCAATTAACAATAATAGTAACTTGGATGCAAAAAACGGTAAAAGCACTAACACTAGGCACCTACTGCTGACTATTGCTTTTAAGTTATAACTCACCGTTTAGGCCTTTCATTATTATATAATAGCAGTAAACAAATGCCTAACTAGGCCTACTCATCCGGCATCTATTAACTGTTTGATCAGAACAAGTTTCGAATAGGAGTAGGCCTATTACTATAGACCTTGGCCTGAGAGATAATTATGTCCTCGGCCTCTTGGTGTTCAACCATGTAAGATGTTAAGGGATCTGGACTTGCCTTTGAGCTCATTAGTTTGCCATTTAACTCTACAATTTTTCTTCCTAATGAGGAAGTGTCGCCGACTTTTGAGCTACCTGTTTTAAAAATTGGTTCATAATACCTCCAACTCCACTGACATACTCTTCAATTGGAAATCCATCAGATGGAAGAATCGAGTTGAAGGAAGCGTCTCGGACTGCATCCTCTACTACAGTCCGTGGTGGTGCACCATAAAAGGTCGTCAAATACCGGTATTCTAAAAAGGTAATGAAATTCCTTTGAGTAAATTCATCAAGTATCCTTAAAAAGAGGTAGTCGACAATCAATGTAGTATGTAGTTAATCAAAAAAGTTTTTCACTTTGTGGATCTGTAGACCTACACATCTTGAAGTTGAAACGCCCGAGGGTTCCAACTTCCAACTGAAGACAACTTAACTAGCTGCGTTATGACAGCTAGAGTAGATCAATAAACGAAAATACAATACAATACACAAACCTTTCACCCTTTAACGCGGACTCATTGCAATTACAATAGGGCTTCCCTGGGCAATGCCCAGGAACGCCAATTCGCATCACCAACATTGCTTATATATTGCTTTCTCCTCGACTTTACTTCTTCCCATGGATTCTGACAGACACCGAAATTGGCCAGTTGACCTGGCCCTGATTTGATCACAGTTTTTGTGTGTTAGGCCTATAAGCAGCTGGTCTCTCTGGTGCGGTTTTCTTCTTGGCGCTGAGAACTATACTGTAGGGATTTGTGCTGCCCATATCGACCTACCCTAGGCCTATATGCGGTTCATGGGCAGCCATTGCAAGCGTCCTCGCCATCAGAATGAACTGAACCAAGCCAAATAAAGATGTCAGTCATCGACAATGTCGACTCTGGCATCGCCTGAAATGCACCACAGCCTCTTGAAAGCTCGATCGGTCGCTACTGTCTGGTTTGATGCGCCGTCACTCTGGACCATCTGAAATCGGCTCAGAGCTGACGAGAGCCATGTCTCTGGTTAGTAGGCTACCAATTGGGTAACCATAGACGGTTCAGCTATGATGAATGAAGTTATACAGTTATGCGTACTGTGCACATTTGTTCTAGTTCTAATCAAATAACAGCCAAAGACGCCGCTGACGCGCTAGCTCATACTGGATTTGTCTGCAGTAAACGAAATTTTAGACTTTTATTGCGACGTCGTGCATTCATAAGTGATGTTCGAGGAACGTATCCTCGGAAAACATGGCTCTGTTCATCGTTCAAGCACAGGCCAGCCATAAATTGAAGTCAACAACGTAGAAACAAATTAATGGTTTACGTATAGGCTACTGCCTATAGTAGGCCTATATTCGCTTTTTCAAGCCTTTTTGGGAGCAGCTGCTGTAGAAATCTCGAGATTAGGCCTCTAACTTTTGTAGCCATAACCATTAATTAACCAGCAACTAACTGCGCAATAATTATTGTCAACGTTATGGAAACTAATACTCTGCAGTCTTAATTGGGCCTACGTACCTGTGCTGCGGTGACTTAGGCTATGCCCAATGCTTCAGAGATGCGTTCAACCTCCTCGGTTGCAAGCTCAAGATCTGGAGAAAACATTATAAGACTGCTTTTCCACGAATCAGTTAATTTGTCGAAAATTGTGTATAATATGCTCCCTGCACGTACGTAGTGACGTAGGTCTAGGCCTATATGAACAACAACGAATAGGCCTAGGCTATTTCTTGCATAACACAGTATAGGCCTATATAGGGCCTAGGCTATTAGGCCTAATAACCTATAGGCCGACTGTGCTGCAAAAGCGAAACTAGGCCTAAAAAGAGTCAAGCAAGTTATAATATTACTATTAAGTAAGTTTAATTACTGTTAATCTGTATCCTGTATTAGCCTAATTATTGTGTCCCCAAACTCTAATTATTTCTGTGCCATTTTAACATTGAATATATAGGCTACCATAATTTTATACAAACGAGAATGTACTTCAACATGGCAAATTCTATTGTGATACACGCGCCTCATGAGCGGCGACGATCATTTTCAGAAACAGGACTCGATCGTACGTTAGGCGAGAGCAAAATCTCCCTGTAGGCTATTTGGGCTGTAGTAAAGCGACATAACAGCTAACTCCGGGAGAATGGTCCTTTACGGACTAGCCTACCTTATGTCCATATTGGACTACTTCCTTGGCTGTCTTGGCTCTTTTTTACATGATCGTTCCTTTTCAGTTGTCGATACGGGCCTATATACTAGGTCTCCATGGGTCCCTGCCCCATTTGGCTTGCCCCTTCTCTATACCATATCTAGGCCTACACGGCTAACCTAGGCTCTCTTCTGGCAGTGAAAACGCTGTGCTGTGAGCCAGTCTTAATTATGCTTACGATGTCCAGGCACCTGCACTGCCTGGCGTCTGATACCGTTCCTGCAGTCCGGTCCATGGGCGCTGTAGAAATCTCGAGAGGCCTACGATGGATATTCTTGAGGCTTGGATGTCGTCGCCTGCGGCTCAACCCATCCAAGACTCGATTCGTCTGGCTGGGCACGCGCCAACAGCTCGCTAAGATCGATCTAGCAGCACTCGCCTGAGTCGCCTCTGAGTTCTCGCAGTTCGAATTTCCTACGACTGTTCACGAGCTTAATTGGCGTCACATTAGATGAGCTCGCCTTCGCGCGGCACATCTGGCAGCTCTGTCGCGACTGTATCATCAGTTGCGCCATCCCAGCGTTGTCTCCCGCTATCTTACCACTAAGGTACGTACCATTGCACCTGTCTATTCCGTTGTCGTCACTCGCCTTGACTCTTGCTGTGCGCCCTATGCTGCTTCCACCTGGGCGGTTGGGGTGCTTGAAGCGGGTCCTGCGCACGGCCGAGGGCCTCACTGGTCGTATCACAAGGTTCGGCCACGTCGCTGATCATATGCGGGCTGTCCTGCATTGGCTCCCTATCCCACAGCGGATTGCGTATTGGATCTTTGCTTTGGCGTGGCAGTGCCTCCTACGTGCTGTCCCTGCATATTTTCAACAATTCTGTCGTACCACTCTGGGTGTTCAGGGACGTCGTTATGCTATCCGCTACTCTACACAGGGTGAACTCGTTCCCCGTGCGCAAACTATTAGACAGATCGTGCTTTCTCTGTTGGCAGCCCTATGGTATGGAACGGGCTTCCATTAGCATTATAAAGCGCCTTTCACAGTGCACACCAATCAGAGGCGCTCCCAGTGTGAAAGTCCCCGCGAATAAAGACAAGTTTTGAGGTAGCGAAAAGATGTAGCAGGACCACTGGTGGAGCGAACAAAGGGGGTGGGAGTTGATTCCATAGCAAAGGGCCAATGCAGGCAAAGGCACGGGACTGGGCTATGGCCATTCTCAGTTTCTCACACGATGAACCAAAAGGTCAAGACGATCCGAAGAGCGAAGCGGGTGAAGGGAAGCAGCCGAGGTAGGCTGACGTATTGAGTCAGACGTATTTAGGGGCAAGACCTAGGTAGGATCGGCAAATGAGGACAAGTACCTTTACCTGGATAAGTCTGGTAGCTGCATTAATAACCGATTGCAGAGGGGAGAGGCGCACTTTTGGGAGGCCAACAAAGAGGGAAAGGATGTCCAGGGTTCACTCAGACGCGTTTTATTGCGCCTTAAGTCCATCCTTTTTAGCCGGGGTTGGGTCAGGAGCGCTTCTGAGTAGTAACCTGGAAGGGGCGCTATATAAATCTCCGTAATAAATGAATGAATTTTTCATGACACCTTTGTCTGAAGAAAGCCACACTGCTTGCACCAGGCTGGGCAAAACTTTTGTGGAGCGCTGGACCATTGTTCTTTCTGCAGACAGTAGGCTACTAACATCATTCCATCACTATATCAGCCACAATAGTGTATGTGTATATTATTTCCGGGTTTTTAATGGCCTAGCCCTAAGAAGCCCTGCATATAGGCCTACGTGCCTATCACACAGCAACTATTCTAAAATGTTTTCAGTTTCTAAAAAAGCATCGCGATTCCAATGCTGCCTGGATTGATGGTGGACAATAATTATTGGTTGGAATGATGTGTTCAAAGGATATGAAAAATGATGTCACCAATGGATGATTGGTTTGAAGGACTGAAGGATGATTAATTCAATGGATGATTGGATGTACTGATGACTGCCTACGTAGACTTAGCCTCACTTAGGTATGAAGTTGGTTTGACAGATGGTTGTGTGAATCGATGATTGTTTTCGTGGATGATTAGTTCGATAGGCAATTGCATTGATCAAAGGATAATTGGATGAATAACTGGTAGAATAGATCAATGCATGGATTGGTAAATGAACACATTTTCCAGTTTCCAAACAACCAAACTATAGCCTATGAAGAACCAAAGAGTCATTTACCATTGCATGCATCTTCATAGCTGGCATATCAGAGATACAGCATTGGCCAGTACCAAACTGAACATCAGTATAACATCTAAATATTTATTCGCTTGGTGACAGTGAATCAGCCAGATCGGCAGAAACAGCAACAACACAAATTGTACAAGTACACTAGAGTACCACAACGGACAGTAGATCTGTCTCTAACACAGCAGAAGCAGGCCCGTAGCCAGTAAGAGGCAAGACGAGGCGAGTGCCTTGGTGTAATTCTCAAGACGAGGCAAGACGAGGCATGCCTCGTCGTACTTCGACATGAGAATTAAAACAAATATCATGTAAAGAGTAATTAGATTATGGCATCTTCTAAAAAAAAAAGTCATTAGAAATTTTGGCGGAACTAAGAAAGAAAATTTTCAGGAAAGTCTTGCCCTTCGGGCGCACGAACCCCTAGTTACGCCACTGATGTTAGTTTACATTAAAGTACAGTCGGGGCAGACTTTGTCCAGTAGTCCAAATCTGTTACAAATTTTAACAGATTTAATATGCACTGAGGTAAGGATATGAAAGCGGAGAGGATGGGAGTGGAGGTAAAAGAACTGGAATGGGAGGGGGATTTGCCTCGTCTTGAATTTGACTCTGGCTACGGGTCTGAGCAGAAGCTACATCATATAAGAAGTATCTTTCTGCTACATCATATAAGAGCATCAGCCAAAAGAAACGTCGTCATCCTCCAGTTTCTGTGCCAGCACCGAAGAACATACATGTTTAGTGTTTACATACATATGGTACAAGTGACCCTATAGTTAAATTAAAGAAATTAATACAATTATTTTTCAAGTGCTACATAAGCATAATGTAAAGTCAACATTACAGTATAAGGATAAAAAGTGGCAATCATTATTACTAAATAGCAACTTCTGTAGTGCCTGTGTCTAATGCACAAAGCATTATTAACCAATAGTGCACCAACACCAAACTGCAATTGGATCAACAGCCAGACAATTCAATCTGCCAAGGAACTGGCAATGATGGATAAGCAATTTGAAAAGGTAGATAATGTGATGAAACAAATACCTTGGCAAAATAAACAGATCCAAGGAAAGACCTAAATCTAGGTCTGGCAACCAAAAATGTTCATTCACAAAGCATTTAAGGAACTTGAGACAATAATTATTGTGCTTGGCAGACAATGGGTTTCTGCTGGTCCCGTGCTTCCACACATCAACTCCAGCACACGGTGCTCTCTTGGACATTAGTCCATCCTGATGGACCATCTTCAATTTGCACATACTGTTCATCAAGAGGAAGGTAAACAAATTCAGCTTATCTGAGATAGGACCTAAAACCTGTTCAGATCTGATTGAAGAATGTGGATGCATTGATGTATGAAGAAACTGTATATAGCTCCTTTTAGGGTAATTCACATGCACTGAAGGTCATGTACATGGTAACATGGTCATATTGAGGTTCCTAAATACACATGTACATATATGTTCAATTGTTCATACATATATGTACATATATCCCATAGTATAATCCCACGGAGAATCACTTCTACAGCTTACACTGATTACAGAAAGTTCTGTAATATCCATAATTTTTTTTACAGTATTTCAAATAGTATGCCTTCGAATGTATAATGCAATCCCAAGCATATACATAGTCTGTTTCTAAAATACACAGCATTGATATAGCTTTTCTGTGTAGTCAGAGAACAACGCTTGTAAGACAGACAAGTCAGACTGAAATGAACTGAGAGGCTGACCTAAGCTCAGCTGGAGTGAAAGTCCCTGTTGTAGAACATCTCCTGACAACAAAGTGTACAAGACTGTATTATGATAAAATACTGGCCATAGTCATATGCTGTTAGTTTAAAGTTTGTTTTTAGCTACATACATGTAACAGACTGAATATGCAGGAAACAATTTAAAACACAACAGATCAGACTAAGAGACAGATATAACACCATAAGAAGATTCATGTGTTTACATTCTAGCTAGCAAAAAACCTTAAAATGTTACTAGCACCACAAATCATATTCATGCATATAAACCACAGTGACACATCTGGTCAAAGATCACCATTCACACTGCAACTGCCCAAAACCATTTTCTGTGAGATGGTCACAAAGTGGTTGATTGCTTGCTTTTAATAAGCTGCAGAGGTTTCTGGTTCAAGCCCCACATCAGACAGTCACTATGCAAGGACCTTGGGCAAGTCCTTCACTCACAATTGTTTATGGCCATTGTACAATGTCTTGCCATGCACTATATACAATATTAAAGAGAATAAATAGTAATTAATAACAATAATATATTTATTTATTAGACAACCATTCCAAGAAAGAATCATAACTAATATGTTGATTGTTTGCTTTGTGCAGCAGAAGTTTAAGAACAGAACAAGAATTTCCTCTTGTTTGAAGCAGACAGCTGAAGAATTTTACTGATTGATCTTCCGAGCTGTAATAGCTCGGCAATCCAACAAAAGGAGAAAGTACACGAACCAAAAACCGATGAAAAATAACTAGCAAAGTTTAAGTGATGCTGATACTAGCCGTTCGCTTAGGATCGAATAAGTGAACAGTTGAACTGTTGAAAATGTACAAGACATTGTAGCTGTACAGAGAAGTTTCCATTTTCTTACATTTAAATTTTCATTATAACTGAAAAAGAACTTAATCACAAATAGATCAGGCTTCTACACATTCATCTCTATGCTCAAGCACAGATATTTTCCAACATCATATTATGGTGTAGTTCAGGTGGTCAACACCTGTCACATCACACACACAGTTAATAAAAGAACTGTAAAAAATAGCAGAATTAATAATAATAAAATAGCAAACTGGTCAAACTGTTATGAGGAAATACATCCATTCAGAAAACTAAACCTATACCGAAACAATATTAAGAACTCAAATTCCCTTATCACAGCGATTTCATGGAATTAAAAATTAACAGCAACAATGACCACTGATTAACAAATCTAGAAATAAATGAAATTGAATCACGTAGTAGCTGGATGGTTTCCAAATGACAGCGGTCGGCCTTTGACTGTTCGTTGGTTCTCGTCCACAAATGCACTGATGTTGAAAGAGTCGTTTGTTGGAGTGCGATCGACATCAACATCGGGTTCTGGAATGCGAAGTGCATTTGCTGTGACAGCTGCGGTCGGCTTGGTGCGTAAGGTAGAGCCACTTGGAGTGCTGAAACTGGTCTGACCACCATACCTCAGGTAGACCTTACTGCCAGGTGGCTTGCTGGCCAGCGAAGACTGCAGTGCAGAAAAATATGATTAAGTAAGTAATTCTCTTCTCATGAATTTGATCAGTTCTACATTTGAAAAATTAGGCCCATAACCATTTTTAAAACCATTATATTAAAATCCAAACAATTTGGTACTTTTTGCTGCATAGATATCAATGAACTGTATTTTCTTTACATGAGTTACAGCAAACAGAGGTGAACATTTAGATGGAGAATAAACACAGAAGCAGAATTTCACCTGAACTGGAAATCCTTCGCCATTCGCTGAATCAGAATGACTGCACTGATCAAGCCTGGCTGCAAGATCTGTGTTCTAAAAAACAGAGTAAGCATATCTCCAGAACTGGCAAAATTCCAAAACAATTACCCAGCCAATGCTCTATTCCAGGTGCCTCCCATCAATTCATTTATAAATACTGCCTTTGGTTCAGCAACAGCCAACAGCATTTCAACATCCAAGAGTTGCTATAATACATCATGGTCATCAACCTCACTGTGGTCATAATTGTCATCATCACAATGAATCATCATCACAAATCCTCGTCCTCTGTCACAGCATGAGTCCTCTGTCACAGCATGATTGGTACGAAGGTTGGCCATATATCAACAATGACAGAAGCTTTGATATTTAACCAGTGTTTGAAATAAACATATAAATCACCAGGGTCAACAAGACAGCTGTCACTGTTCACGTTTACATCATCATAAACATGCAACAGCTAGCAAAGTGACTTCAACATAAGCAGACAATGAACATAATAGAATCACTTTGGCCACACAAAGATTATAGAAAGAGTTATGGACAGAACCAAAAATGACAGCAGACTAGAGGAAATATCTAAAGGAATGAGTTTTGGCATTGATCTGGAGTTTCCCAAAGTGTGTTCTGTGGAGCCCTAGGGTTCCATGAGGGGAGAAGGGTTCTGTGAGAAAATTGGATAAAACTGTTGTGAGAATGCATTGTTATAATTATAAATCAGACTCCAAGGTAAAGACAAGAGTTTGAAATAAATATGTAAGTGTTCTGTGGGAAAAGTTCTCTGCATACATCTTTTACAAGAATCTAAACTGTTCTTTATCGCCGGAGTTGGGCTGGGAGCGCCTCTGAGTAGGTTATCTTGGAGGGGCTATATAAGTCCTCTTGATGAATGAATGAATGAAAAGTTCTTTGGAAAAATTCATTTAAACTAATTTTGAATCTTGTCTTTAAGGATTACAACTGCATATTCCCCGATTACTGTTTTAAAACATTAGACCATCAAAAAGTAGTTCACATCATAAGAGTTCCATAGCCTAAAAACGATTGGGAAGCACTGATCTAAAGCAAGCATGGCTTGAATGCAAAGCAATTTTGTATAATGATGTAACAAACCTGCACTTCAAGTTCTGCAATTTTTCGCCTCAGTTCAGTGACAAGCTGTGACTGTTCAGCCTCTCGAAGCCTTCCAACCATAACCTCGTCCCTTTGCTATTGAAACAAATGAGCAAGTTAATGCATACTCTGTGTTTAGACTGATGTAATCAACTGTTTAAAACCGCATAGCACTGCAGTTAATATGCTTTACGCGTGAGGCCATTTGATTTTCAGGTCGGTGAGAACCAAGTGAAGTCTATTGATATTTTAGTTAGCCAAGAAAGTGATCTTGTCATTGGATACCAAAACAGCCAATACGATTCTCTCTCTGATCTTAATTAAGCAAAACTTTCAATCAACAACCACTGGACCATGATATGCAGCCAAACAAGGCAATCAGATGAATCCGTTTTAGTCATCTATCTTCATTACCATATGACTAAATCAAGCCAGTTGTTCACCAGATCAACAGTTAGGGTTAGTAAGGTTTTATTTCAAACCAGTAGTGTTGTTTCATGCATATTAGTCAGAGTACAGTTTTTAGTACTTCCATGCTTATGCTTCTTAAATAAGAAATTAACATATAAAATATTCATGCACTATATGCACGGTCTATGTGTGTATCAGTGTTTGTCTGATTGATGTATATTATATGTACGTAAGTTTGTATGAAGATGGGATGCGTGTTTGCATATATGTTTGTATGCATATATCAATAAAGACTATGTATGTATGAAAGTATGTATGTTTGTATTAAAATGGTACCAAATAGAATATTTTACTATTTGGCCAAATAAGCATATTTGAGCAAACTATTCAGCCACATATGAATATGAAAAGTAGGTGATGCAAAGTAGGACATGCTAAAAATATTGTTTAGTTTTTAAATATAAAAATTGGACAGAAGTATTTGTAAAACAATTTGAATAGAACTTACCTGTTCTACAGGTATTGAGCTTTTCAAAGCTCACAGTCAAAAAGTTTAATGTCCCTAACTGTATTTAAAGAAGAAAGCAATAGTTGTGATGAATGAAAGTTATGTAAGTCTGCTTTCAGAAAGAAGTCTACATTTTTCTGCAAAACGCGACCTCTCTTTTCATAAAAATTAGCTTCTTCAGCACTGAACAGTTTTTCACTAGGCACACCTGTTGGTGGGATTGCCACAGAGGCTTGGGCACATCCCCAATTTTAGTTTTTATGTACATTCAGTTACTACCACATCACAGGATCTGAAGTTCTTGGTATGCAAGGATCCATTAGCAATCTATTAATTTCAGTCCCTAGGTCTGTAGCTGTTGAAGTCTCATAACCAAAGTACATAAATTTGAGGGAAAGAGAGCCCAAAAATCAGTCATCTGCACAGTTTATTTTGCGGTGGATCTTGAAATAAAGTCACTCATTGCTTGATGAGTTTTCATTTTTTGTAGAAGCAGACTTTCCATTTGCGATTCAGTACCTTTCCAAGTGCAGACTTATATTAATCAGCATGCATTCAAATGCCCATTTAGAGCCAGTGTAGAGAAATTTCAAATGGCCAGTGCCATGTAAAAGTATTGCTTTGCACATGTATGGTGCAAGTGGCTTTGCTAGGCTCTTGTTCAAGACCTTAAAATATCACCACCCTGGACTTTGCTTATCCATGGTCAAATGCAAATTCTTTTAGAACACATTATATGCAATAAAAGTTCAATTTAACAAAACTATAAGAAGTTAACTCTATGGCAGCTCCATTGTTTTTTGTGAATTTCACCACAATTATTTCATACAAAAGCAAATACTTAAAATCTTGAAAAATACAGACATATTATCTATGCTTTTTTGTCACTACTGGTTTTATTCCTCAACAGTATTCTGTCAAGGTAAAGCTGATCAGTTCACATGTTTACTTCAAAGTTAATACAGAATAACAAACTCTAAAAAAATCAGAATTATAAATTTTGAAAATCAGTGCAAATTTCATGAACAGAATAGACTAATAAAACCTTGCTAACTGTAGTCATTAGTATGGCAAACTTGTAGCAATAGGGAAAGAAGTAAAAGATGACTAATTTAATTTAGTCAAAAAACTACATTTTCTTTATTCTAAAGTCAAAAAAGACATCAGCAATTGTAATGTTCACCTTCATTGGCTTCAAATTGCGAAAACACCAAATATACTGTCAAGAGCAGTTTTTGGCTTCAAAACATTGGCTCAATGATATAATTTATATTTTGTTACATGGCTGATGAATCAAAAGATTTGACTACAGGAAAGCAGCTGACAATCAAGAAGCAGATGTGACTATCCAAATTTTAGCTGGACTTAATGTTTGCCACAAATATCGGAAACATTTGTGTTCATAACTTTATAAAAGAAGCGTAAAAAACCTCATCATATGTGGCATTCCCCTCTCTGAAATACTGCCGTCAAACATATTACCAGTCAGGATGCAGAATAGATTCCACCATTCATGTATAACATGCACATATATGTATGGAAGTATGCACACATGCATAAATACATACAAGTACATATATATACAGCAAATACGAACTTATGTACATGATTGTGTATGCATGTATGAATGCATACAAGTAGCTTTGGAAATGTTGTCACTAAGCCTTGATGCCACATGACACACATTTTCCATTTCTACCACAAGAAGGTCTTCACTGACAGTATTAAATTAGTTCAACCTACTCGTAATAAAGGCAAGGGAAAGTGTGACTGCAGTGCTGAATACAAGTGAACAGGACATAAATGGGAAACAAAAAATGTAGAACTTTTAGTACCACCACAGGAATTCTGAAGTGCCAACAATGAAAACAATGCACTCAGTTAGGATTGCAGATTCATAAAAACATCAATTTCACATTTGAAAGCCCAAACTTTACATTCCTCTGAATCTATGTTTTCAAGAATAAAAATTGACAGCATTTAACCCTTTAACGATGAGCTGCATTGGTTTTCTCATACATTTTAGTACACGCTCGTCATTAAAGGGTTAAGCAGCACAAATGGATGGCTGCTTTTTATGTAACCAGAAACTTTTAACAGAATAGCAAATGTTATTATCAGTTTGGAATTGTGAAAGTGCCAACCATCAACAGTAAAGAAACAACAGAAGACCTTTGTTTTGATGCTGTCCAACTGGCTCTTAATCTCTGAACATTCTTTCTCTTTCTCACAGATGCTCTTCTTCAAAGAAGTGACTTCTTCTTGCGAACGACACAAGCGAAGTTCATTTGTATGGTTCTGTTCATAAACATACAAGCAGCCGGCAGTGCAAAACCAATTTCAATACTGTATTTGAAGGAATCTTCAATTTATTTACTATGGTCTGAAGCAAACAAACATCTACTGGATAAGTGCTTTGCAAACAATCAAGCCAAGCCAATAATAAGGTTATTGAATGTTGGGTAAGGCATGGTTAGTATAAAACATGTGAACATACCAAGTCATCAGCAACAAGCTTGGCTCTGATATCCTACAGAAAATGATTTTCATATATTTACGAATTCAAAGACATGACATCAGCACCATACACCATACTTCTGTCTACACTAAAATTGTTTAAAACTGACCTTGTTAACAAGTTATAAATGCAAAGTTAATAAATGCCACCACAAATGTACTGTTTGCCTTAATCACTGTTTTCAGTACCTTTAGCTAAAGACATCTAACAGAATTTGGTAGTGCTAATATCTAGAGAAGATGAGATGTTTTGGTTGCCTATAAGTGCAGGAGACAAGTTGTTACTAGAAATATACTATCATATTGCACTGTATTGTCTCTAATAGACAGTTTATGTCACTAGTAGCAGTGTTTAGAATGGCCTATTTAGTTAACCTATAGACATGTATTCTAACAAAACTGTTTCTCTAAATCTTATACTAACAGTTTACAACGCCTTTCATGCAGAAGTGACAGTCAATCATGCATCATACAAGTTATGGACAGCAAATCAGAATTTTTTAAAAAAAAGTGCTGCCTATTTGTCACTGATAACATTTCTCAAAGGTCTGATCCTTAACTCTTGTGATCTCTTGGTCAAAGTGCCATAGTATAGGATAGCTGCCTTAGTCTGGCTGCTAGGCCTCACTCCTGCCTACCTTAGCGAGCTCTGTAGTGCTCGGTGCTCGGGCTCTTCTCTCCGCTCGGCTGAACAAGGTTTCTCTCTGTTCCTTTTGCTTGTAACCTCCACCATGCAGGCAGAGCCGTACCTTCTCTGTGGTTGGCCCCTCGATTTCGAATGGCCTCCCCTTGGCTCTCCGCTCCCTTCCTATAACCCCTTCTCAGGTATTCCTCTCTCATCTTAAGATGGTCTTATTTAGCCGCGCTGTGGTTGGGAGCGCCTCTGAGTAGTTCCCTGGAAGAGGTGCTATACAAATTCTCATAATTTATGAATGAATGAATGAATGAATGAATATCACCTACAAATGAAACACAAATCAATTTCGCTAATAACACATGGATTTGAGTTCCTTTACTAAATTTGAATTCAAAATACTACTGTGAAATGCACTCAGTGAACCGACAATGCACTGTAAACATTTACCTGTTGTTCCAGATGAACAAGTTTCTGTTTGAGGTCAGTCATCTCTGAGACAAGCACTGCTTCCCGTATCTGTCCAGCCATCAGGTTCTCATTCAACTGCTGTACCTTTAAGCCACCAGACGACGAAGACTTCTCATCAAAGCTTTGTCGATTTCGTTCTCGGAATTTCTGAAAAGGGAAGTGACCGAATTTCATTTGTGTTCAAGTCTACAGATCCTCTGCTGTCACAGACACTAATTAGGCAAAATCACTTAAACAATAATTCAGCCCTTTTGCCCCCGAATTCCCAGTGCAATATTACGTTAACCCTGAGCTATCAGGCATCATGGATGGAGAAACCAATAAACCTGTTTCTCATGGATAAGTAATGGATGCAAAAGCGATAAATAGGTTTCTCAGGGTGAGAAGGTTAAGGTCATTAAATGTGTGAAGTGCTCAAGTATAATGCTATACACTTCTTCATAGTTTATTCATAAATATTTGTTCATACATATTGTTTATTTTAATATTCCAATAACTTATAATTCATGTCTAAACATTCTAAATTAAGTTTAAGAAAAATGCATTTTATTAAGATTGTGTCAGTTTAATCAAAAGTGGCCTATCTGAATGTTCAGGCCAAGCAGTAGACAATTTTTGCTGACCTGCCAGTGTTTCTCCATTTCAAAGACCTGATGTTGCAGTTCCTTGATGGCCATGTTGGCCTCAGCTTCACGTAGTTTACATGCAATCAAGTCTTCCTGCATAATGCGCAACTCTAAGTTTGCATCATGGTGCTGTTGAGACTGATAACTCTCCTAAACATTAACATTGTAACCCAGTACAGTGAAGTTTTATTAATATAAAAGTATTATTAAATTCTGGTGACACAAACATGCTTGTGACAGTCCTTGATAAGAAAGTCTAGTTTAGAAAATGGTCTAGCATAACCTCAAACCAGATCTGGGATCTAGCCTTCAGATCAGCTATGTACCACAATCTCCAATGAGGACTGCATAATATAGCATCATACTGTATTGTATTGCCTGCATCAGTCTACACTAGACTGCAGTGCATTTCCAACCTTCTGCAGAACCATTCATCCTAAGTAAGTAAATATATTCTTTACTAACCAATTGCTACTCACACTTTGGTGTACATACAGCTAATACAGTATTTAATTGTTAGATTCATCGAAACTGTCATCATTTGAATCTAATTCTTCAAGCAATCGCCGAATTTCTTCATTAGACATTCCATGTTGACCGCGTTTCGCCATCTTGACTTAATTTAAATACCCAGATTTAATGTTCGTTTTGATCGGTTGAATTACGCATTTAGGATCCCATTCTAAAAATATACTCCACTTATTTCTGTGCTTAATTATATTATCTTGGCCTATACGATGTAAAGTTTCAAAAATATGCCTTCGATAGGTCAACTACAATAGCTCACGGCTACTACATGTTGGTACACGCTCATCATGACCCCCCATAGTACTCTCTAGTTATTATTGGGTTAAGACTGCTCAGCATTTTTCAGGCATCTAAATAGTGATAGATGTAAAATTATATTATATAAGATAAATTACTGTAGTTTTGCATTTATGCTATAATCTAATATGTATCTTTAAGTTTTGCATGCTTTGGATTGGTCAATCATCTTACATTTTCAAGCTGAGTGACTTTGTTGTGCAGGGTAACGAGAGCAGCATTTGTCTCATCGAGTTCCTTCTGCAACTGTTCGATTCGTGTGTCTTTGTCTTTGGAGCTGCTCTGCGTCTGCCAAAGAATGGATGGACGGGGAACTTTAGAAGCTGACAATACAGGGGATTCTGATCCAGTTGATGAGGAACCAGTCCTAACCTAAAATCAAAGCATGTTCCTTGAAAAGCCAATATCGTGATATAGTCAAAGTGAACACTTACGTGGAGACTGGAGAATCAACAGGATTTTATGTACTTGCTTACAAAGCATTCGAATGATAGATCAATCAAACTCATGGAGCTTCTGATTGCTCGTCATCAAAGCTGCGTGAGACTCAGTACATGGCAATAATTGTTATGATGGTCTTCACTTATTTCCACAATCCACCCATCTATCGATCTACCGAAGGATTGGAAATTACAATATTGTAGCGATGTTAGAGTTTGCAGAAACCCTGACATATGTTAAAAGACTTTCCGTTTGACTCAGTCCACTCCATTTGAGAAGCCATCTTGCTACAGAACATTCTGTAGACATGAAATGTCTAAATACTGCCTCTACCTAAAAAGATAAGGCATAATAATTACACTAGTTACATGTAAATGGTGCAGAATAGGTAGAATTTGCATCATATAAGTTTGAACAGATTAATAATTTCACAAGTTTACTCTATCAAAAGACTGGTCTTCCAATGAATATTACTCCTCTTGATATGATTTCAATTTTAAATATAAATCACCTCTTTTGTGCTTTTTTTGTCGATGGTAAGCACTTGACGCTTGAGAACACAGATTTCTTCTTCTTGCTGAGCACATTTGACTTGGTCGTGTATAAGTCGGTCGGCCAGTGTCTCCGTCTCCTGCAGAAAAATTCAACAGCAAATACATCCTTTGAATTATCTACAATTTCTAGTTCATGTGAGCATTAGTTCATATGTATGCATGTAAGCATATCAGGGTTTATACAGTGCTTTTTATGAACCTTTAAAAGGTTCTGTAAATTGGCTATTTTACAAATTATATCTGACTTGAGACGTGCAAGATCAGACAACTATGTTTTGCCAAAAGACATTAACCCTTTACCGTCGAGTTTACACTACTTGTTAAAGGGTAAGTTGGTAAAAGAAGGACCACTGACAAAGTCTATGTATTGTTCCTGTTGTTGGTGGTTCCATCAGCTCACCCCCATACAAAGACCATAACTGTATTAGATCAGAGGGTTCCATGAAAGATGCCAATATTACCACTGACACACCAATTAACTGTCAAAATCTTCCAAGAAACAGAGAAGCAGAAAATATTAAAACCACAGCCCCATCCAAAAACCAACCAAAATGCAACATGGCAGATTCACTATGAGTGTCATTGATACAGACCTTTTCCAAGTTGTTTATTCTTTGCTGTAGCAATTTGTTTTCAGTTCTCAAGCGCTGAAATTACAACACAAACACAATAAGCAAGCAATCTACATATTTACAAATTCTATAACAGTAACTTTTCTAAAACATCAACCAATATTCCTAATTTATTTTAGTATACCTATGGAATTTTTACTGGTAGTTTATATAGAAATAGTACATAAACACTTTACAATGCTACACAATTTCAGTAAAATTTTACCTGCTATTGCAAGTTATTTTCATAGCCAAATCTAGTCAATAAACATGTAAATTCAAAATTTCTATCCTAGAATATAAGACATATACCAAAGGCTGCATTGAAGTTAGACCACAAAACTTCATAACCAGAATATTTTAGTCTGTCAAGAATTGCTGTCTGAAGGACTCGAAGATGGGATATAGCAGCTAAACAAGATGGGAAATATCTTTGGTCTGAACCTAAACTACATAAGATCATGTAGAAAGAGGATGAAAGCAACTAGTTAATTCTAAAACTTCGAAACCTTAAAACCAGTTAAACAGGCCTATGTGCTTTAAAAAAATGTACAGAGGTAATTTCTGTTACTACAGTCTACATGTATAAAACAACAAAGCTCAAAGAAAGGCAAATGTTTTGCCAAATGTGATGTAATCATCATCATCATCACATATTCGTTTACTAGAAGAAAAATCAAGTTGACATAGCCACAACTTAAACAAGCAATAGTGCATTAGTGCATTTAATTGAACATCTTACCCGAAGTTCAATCTGTTCTTCTTGTTCTTTTGATTTAAGAGCATTGTACTCTTTCTCTAACCTATATGATACGGAATATTACATTTAAAATACAGAGAAGGCAACTTCACAGGCAACTATATCACAAAATCTGTTAAATTGCTACACAGTACTGTAAATTGGTAATGTAAAGAAATGAAGTGCTAATTTATTCTGTTCATCTATTTAGGGGATTTTCAAGGTTGAAGGTTTTTTGGCTCAATAGTGAACAACATGACACCAGCCATACTAGAACCACTCAACCTAAAAAGCAATCAACATCATAACATCATAAAACCACTTGAAAAAGTTTGCTTCGACATGCTTCCTTCAATATGACAGGAAGAAGTTGATGATCACAGGACAACAATTAAAAGGTGATTATCATTTGCATTATACATGATTAAAATCGATGATCACAACAGACAACTGCTAAACAGGTAAACATGAACATATAAGACTACATTTTAACAGTGAAACATAACTTAACCCATTCCCGCCGGCTCGGGTCCCTAGGGACCCGAAACGGGAGGCGTTGAAACAGGCTAGAAACTATTTATAATATCAATACGTCATGCCTAAAAATTGCATCAGTAATGATGTCCGTATAATTTCGCGTCTTTTGGAGTCTAGTTTGTTGACAGAAAGTTAGATATTTACTTAGAAAAACAAGTTTGAAGTGATGGATAAAAGTATCCCCGTAGCTCTGAATGTTTGAGGCATGTAATGAATGCTTCTGACGATGAATTTTCATCTTCTGACAATGAATTCATCGGAGATTTGCCTGTGAAGACATTATTGGGACAGGCCTGGGTTGCGATTTTGGTAGAAAGTCTGATACCGAAACTTGACTTTTAGACTCCGCATTGCTAAATGATGATGAAGTCCTGGTCCCTCCCCCATTCCTAGGCTGCTTGGCAAGCATTTTTAATCCTATGCATATGTTTGGAGAAGGTGCGGAGTCTGTACCAAGTACAGAAATCCTGAGACTGCGAAATACAAATATACAAAGATAACGACATGTTGCAAAAATTGCAATGTCCATTTTTGTATCGGTGACTGTATTGCACGAACATTCGAAGGGCGCTATATAAATTAAGTTTTGTGTACAATAAAATGTACATTTCAAAGAGAGGTCTGCTTTTGCAGAAAATATACACTTTATGTTGTTTATCTGTAACCCTTGTTGCACTATTGTTGTTCCACTATGGGTACTATCGATGTTCATTTGTGTATCGGTGACTGTTTTGCATGTTGGCATTCGAAGGGCGCTCTATAAATCAAGTTTTGTGTACAATAAAATGTAAACTTCAAAGAGGGAAGTCTGCTGATTCAGAAAATAGATAATTTATAATGCTTCTCTGTAATCCTTGTTGCATTATTGTTGTTCCACTATGGGTACCGTGAATTTACTAATTTTCTGAAAAAACAATTCAGGCGGGAATGGGTTAAACAGATGCTAAAAGGAAATATTAAACAATGGTATTTTTAACAAACTGTCACCTCAATCAAATGCATTAAAATTCCTAGCTGAAAATCACTGAGCCAAAACAGAGAAGCCCAACTTACTTCCTAAGTCGGCGTGCATTGTATTTGACCTGGAAGGCTGTTTGCAGCAGAATGTCTGGATCAGATTCAACTTTAAGTGACAGATCTTTCTGCAAGAACTGTAACAAGAAGTACTTCATAAACAAACAACCTGATCCTTCAATCTACACTGACTCTAGTGATAATATTTTAAATTGCAATTATAGATGAATCTCATTCAGATCTTGAATGTTAAAATGGAACAACTGTAATATGTTACAGGATGACAGATCACGTCTCTATGAATCAATCACTCTGGGAGCCATGTCAATTTCTACCATGTACACAGGTTCTAATATAACATCACATCCTGAACAGTTGGATAAGGCACATGACAGTAGGCCTACTATGTCACAAACTATGTTGGATAAATAAGACGCTTGTCAACCGTGTAAGAACCTTACCCTAAAACCTGCGACACCACCTGTCTCCGTTGCTTTAAAACTAGCAGACACCACTGTCCACATTTAAGATTGGTTTAAGTTTGATTACGATGAACTGATGCCAATGCACTGGCACATGACCTGTGAACACTTAGAATCAGTCTGTGGCAATAATCCATTTGGCAGGGCAGGTAAACAAATATCTTGGATGAATAAGATACCATCTGAAATGCTTGCCTTGACAGTCTCCTCCATATCAAGAGATAAGATTTCTTCCATATTCAATTGCAGCATGGCCATTCCAACCCTAAAGATGACTTCCATTCCCTTGAAATGATACAAATAAAATATGTGAAAAAAAACATCACTCACAAGGGCCACATAAACAAATACAATAAATAATAAAAAAAATGATGAATAGCTTTTAAGCGAATTTCTGAAAAATTAAACAAATCTATTTCCCCACATTGTTTCTTCTAACTGGTAATCACATTTTCCATTGTAATTTGGTTTTTAAATTTAAATGTTACAAAGTCAATGAAATCTTACAGCTGAAACTTTCTTATGAGTTGGTTTCTCTATCATTCCTCAATTATAAACTGTCCATTACTGAATTAAAACTGATCAACTGAATTACTAGTGACCCTTGATTAACCAATTAACCTTCGTTCATTCATTCATTCATTCATCCCCACAGTCAGAGCATACAGGTGCAGTGTTCATTCAGAGCATTTCTATAGCATCCATTAATATATCTTTTTCCAGTGTACCAGAACCAGTCTGATAAGAATCTGACACAGATCTAGAAGGCCATTACACATAAATAGTCCACACGTAAGAGCATTATATTGTCATGGTGCATGCAAAGGGAACAACCAGTTCACCCAAGGTTGTGAAGCATAAGGATTGAGGCCAGCCAAACCTCAGAAGATTACTAAAGTCTGCAAAACAGGCAAGCAGTACCATATTTGACTGCCTAAACATCAATGACTGTTTTGAGGCCAAATTTTAGGTGAAAATATTCCTCTCTACATGGATAAGTCTAGGCCTAAACTTGAGTAGAGAAAAATTTACAGTTTGTTAACAAGTACGTTAAAAGTAATTTCTAAGTAGCATTTTCAGACCATAAGGCCAACCATCAAAAATCAACTGAGATTTCATGGCTGACTATCTTGCCTGGTCATAAATTAAGTTAAAACTTTAATATGTTACTTACAGTAACATTTTAGTGCTTATTTTTAAGTTATAGGAATCTTACTTCAGACAAGAAAACATCAAACACTCTGCATGCCAGAGGGATCGGTAATATGGTAGTGAAGAGTGCAAGGAACCATGATGATGCAAACATAGATGTAGCAACTCCATGCATCTGGAAGTGGCTGTGGAGTTCGGGCAGCTGGTCCTATCAGTAACAGACAACAATCCATTCATCTCCGAGACAGTGAGATACTAACACAAATGAAACTCACCCACAAGAACTTCTGAAGTGTTGTAAATACGTTGACAAGAATATAAATTCTGACTTCACTTGCCTTATAACGAGGAGAAATTCAAGTTCACAAGTCATCAACCACTGAATAATATGAGTTGATGAAAACAAGTAAAATACAGATATTTGTGAATTTATGCAATAGACAAATTTAGCAGTAAACAGAAAGTGAAGACGTTACTATAGATGTTCACTTAGACAAAAACATGATTAATAAGAATGAACCAGAACAAACAAGAATATATATATATATATATATACTGAGAAGATAAAATATATAGATATGAAACAGTTTTGTCACCTGAATCATGGCTTCCAATTGAAACATACAAAGACCAAGTTCAGCCATCGAAGGCTTAAACAACTCTCGAAGGTTAAATGTATTCATGATCCTTACAAGAACTGCAAATGCTTCCTCTTCAGGCATCTAAAGAAAAATAAATAAGAAATCCACCACATGAAATAACCAGTTAAGATCATCTAAATACCTTCACGTAGAGTTTCCATAAATTCATGTATCACTTTCAGTATATAAAATCTCTCTTTGCATACATCATGTTACAATACAATAATTACTTCAGGTACTCTACCCTTGAACAGGTTTATGCTTCCATTGACACTCCTAGTCTTTTCTTCATCTCTACATCATCAGCCTTTAGTACTGGGCCTCTTTCTTCATCTCACCAACATTATTGTTTTATGCAGATCCTCTTTCATCACCTCTGCAACATTCTCAGCTGGCTCCAACTGCTATAACTACCTGACTATAACTGTGCTCTTTTCTCACTCCTGAATTACCAAAGACACAGAATACAACTGCAATACTTAAACAGCACAGAGACCTCTAATTAACAGTCACTTGAAAACCACCAATGTTCAACACATAACTCTTGAATAGATAGACCTGAACCTACTTGCATAAGAAGAAGTCCGACAATGAAACTGCTGCCCTGGCAGTACCCAACCTCTCGGTCATGCAGAGAATAAGCCTACAGTATAATTTACAGGCACAAACATGAATATATCAGGGCACAAATATACCAAGCAGTGCTATTGAGATTTAGGAATGGTCAATCTATAAAGCATACAACCATATAAGGCAACCTTAGCCAGGTAGCAACTGAAGTAATTCATGTACTGGTATGCACTATGCATATCATGTCCAGAATCCTACTACTAGGTGCATAGTGATATGGGTTACATGCTACAAATGTCTTGACTCAAGTGAAATGTATATTTGGTTCCTTCTTAGCGGAGCAGAAGTGCTAACGTTCTCAAAAAAGTGTCCAATATTGAAGTACTTTCTATTATAATACAAAATTGATACAACATGAATAAGCAGTTTCTAGCATATTGCAAAACTGATCTTGTTTAATTTAAAATTAATTTTAACAACTGGCTAATAATCATAAAAATTAAATAATTTGGAAAATTAAATAAGAAGTCCAGGTCCAGTTTCAATATGCAATTTTCTCAGGCAGGCTTACCTTCATTACATTAAAGAGACTCTCTTGGCCAATTCCATCTTTTTCCTTGAAAAGGTCATGACCTGGAAAAGTCCGTGTTATGTCACGGCTGATCGTCTTTTCATAGGGTGATGTCATTTTGAGGTAGTCAGCATAGCGGTCCTTATCCGGACAGTCACTCACATTGCACAGCAACTGCCAGACAATGCCACGGAATGGATTTGGAATTCCTTTGCGCACCAATTCCTATTCCAAAGTCATCAGACAATCCATAAGTCATTGCATAACTTCAAAAAATTGCATTATCTCTACAAGAATATTCTACGTTTCTATTCTAATCCATTCCACAGGCAAGACACCTGGTAATACGTGTAAAGAACCAAGTACCCTGGACACCCAAGTATATCAATAATGGTTATACTATTTTTAACAGAAGCAAAAATTAAGCATTAAATAGAGCTCCAGTGGACTCTATAATACCACCCAATGAGCCATATCAGTTACTGCAATACAACAGAGTAAGCCGTTGCGTTTCTAGTACACTGTAAATAATGTAATAATGAAGTTGTGTTAAAAGCCACATTCTAAAGTGGAATTAAATTAAGTATGTAGCAAACAGGATCCAGAATATTATTCTCTGACCAAGCAAAATTCTCTCCTCATCCACTAAAATGCAGCCACTGTTATTTCACGCAGTTTTACCCAACTATGAGTACTAAAATTCAGGACTCCTTAAAAACAAAATCATTATAATTCATTCAAATGTCAAAATGAACTGTTCATAGAGGCACTTTTAAATACCTTGATATGGCTCAGTTTTCTTTTGAATAAGTTGTCCCAATCAGCAACAATATTGCCCCAAATGGCCCAAAGGTTGTCCTGATTACCTGAAATAACATGTATTCTTCTTATAATTCTTTATCTAAATCCATGACTTAATAAGACTAAGTCTCCAAGGTGTTTGTGATTTGGCAACATTTGCTTGCTAAGTTCCTACCCTTATATGGAAGCAAACAGGCAATTCTATAGTTTATCATGACCAAGCCAAAATATCCTTTTAGAACCAGTTGTTATTACTATTAACAAAAGGTGAGTTTTCTAACCTTAACTAGCCTCTTGTTCAACATGAATATGTTGGTCTTGTGCAGATATTTAAGCAAATCAAGTAAAGTTACAATTTAACAATCATTCATTAACCTATATGATTTTGCAATTAGTTCATACCCAGTCACAATATGCCTCTCTTGGCAATAGCCACCAAGGAAGGAAGGAACTACCACCTTGTGTACCTTACCAATCTTATTACTCTAACAAGAGCCTACCATCATCACATGGAAGGCAGATCATAACTTAAGGATGGCTTACCACCATTGTAAGCATGGGCGTATTTGGGGGTCTATGGGTTCAAACCCCACCTAAATAAACAATTGCCGAAACAACACTTAACTTTTCTCTTACTCTGCGACCATATCCAATGGAAACCCCAAAATAGAAACCTCCAAAATCGTTTACAGGCTGTGCCCTTGATTGTAAGACCTCTTAAACTACTACTCTAAGCTTACCATCATCATAGGGAAGATTGCTTCCACTGCTGCAGGCAGACGCACTTGACATTACACTCGACAGGGAGCTCTGCCGTGAAAGTCCGACATGCTTTACGACTTCCCCATCCGAAGACTGAATGATTCTGTGCTGTGGACGAGGGCTTAGAGAATGAAGGGATCGCGAATCCGCCTCCAGCATTCTGTTCAGCACCACCAGCAGAAATTGCAAACAAGTCCATCAACACCATATTTCTACCAATAACATCAAATTGGAACCAACTCCCCATCACTGCCTTCACATTTTTGCTTTTGTTGAAAAAGGCATGTCACAAGAATCAACCTGTTTCTTTAGGCTTATCTATTTCAGCAGAGAACAAATAGGAAATTATGAGCAAACTAACAGGTTAATCTAGCAAATTAACAAGTTAATCTCCAGTAAATGACCAGTAACAGAGCAGATTTTCAATAGCAATTGCTAAACAAGTCATCAGCAGAAAGCCAATCTTAATCCACATTTATAACAGAGGCACTATTATATATAGCATTTACCTTATCAAAACATAAGTTTTTCCAAAAACAGCAATTCTGACCTATTAGCTTGCTGCAGCTTGGCAAGAAGTTCCATTTCATCAGCAGCAGTTACTGATGCAATCGTTTCTGAGGTTGAAGCATCAGCAGACGTTTTACTCTGCACATCGCAAGCCATAGCAACGTCAGTGCGATCTAGTTGGGTAGGATCATCCTGGCAACCTTCACAGATTGCCTGAAAAACAATAGGCTCATCCGCCTCATCTCCATCTGCATGATGATCTTGTACCTGCCCACTCCTATTCATCACAATCTTTCACGCAGTTTTCATGCCTTGGACGGCTGGCAATGGTTAAACCATACGTACTTTATTTCTGAAAAACAACAAATAAGGAATCTTGTTCATATGGTAATATAAAAAGTCTATTTCACGCTTTTACTCAGCTGAAGCAAAGATTAAACAGAAATTATTTAGTCTATGTCATAAATGTCTAACTAAAAGTTTAAACAAACATTGTGATTATTGAATTACACAAGTCAGTCATACAATTATTATTTTTTAAATATCATTCTAGCATAGTATGACAATCTGCTTAGTAACAGCCTGTTAAGCTTAGGAAAATGTCATCTTCCCTTTACTTCATCTTTCCTTTCACTCCTTCAATTCTAAACACCATACACCCATTGCTTTCTTACTGCCTGAATCTTTGGATCTTAACCTGGAAACGATTTCGACCTTACCTGCTCATCGATATTGCTTTGACTGAGCGCCTGTGCACAAGCTGGTTCTTGCGACTTCGTTGCTTTGGGTGCTGTAGAAATCTCGAGATAAATCTCTAGTCATATGATCACCAACCACTTGAAATATTCCCCATATGATCTCTGCAATGCTTTTGAGTTCAAGGACTAACCTCATAGAATAGGAAGCAAATACAATAAAATAAAGAAATGACTTTTCAGTTTCATTAACACTGCCTAAATTCATTACTTAATCAATTTTGATCATGATCTAAAATATTTTCTGCGTCCCCATATCAAATGCTGTGAAAAGGGTTACAAAAACTTACACACAGCGTTGCAGATCACACCTACATTTGGTTGATATTCGACTCGTGATCATACAGTATCTGCGAGAAAAAGAATAATAATAATACAATATTATATATTTTATAATGTACAAACCGCGGCCATGAGCAATATTTTATTCGGCAATTAGGCTGTTAATTGCTCGGAGCACAAACCAATCAGCAAGCAGGTTTAAGGAACGAGGTCATTGTACTAGCCAATCGTAATGCAGAAGCAGGAAATAAGGTCGGGTCTGCGTTGATATCCAGTTGGCATATGAGAACATCATGGGTTCAACGTGCAGCTGGCGACATGAATAAATTCGATAAAGCGTTTATGCATTTAAAGATCAGTGTGGGATGGTTGAGGCGAAGTCCAAGATAACAACACTCATTGATTTGACACAAAACAGAGCCACGACTATGCATCTCGGACGTACGATTAAGACGGGCAAATATTATGTTATCGTTCATGGTTGCCACTATAATTGAAGTGTTTTTGTTTATACCGACCTATATATCCTCTTGAAATCTTACTGGATGTATAAAGCCGAAAAAACAGCCTCATCGAACTTGGTTAAATAAAGAGACAGTTTTCGGCGCAAGCTTTGTACGGCCACAACAGCTTTACCATACAGAGTTGTCTGCGTAGGCTATCCAAGAATTGTCGTATTTCATGGTTTTTGTAGCCGAGATTCCTTCAGTTTCCCGTAACCAGTTTACCAACCTGTATTTTGCGATGACTTTTTGTCATGTTGCTTTTTCATTGTCCAGCATTGTTTTTAGCATATCTTGGCCATTCTTCCATAATTTTGATAATTTGCTAGACTAACAAGTCCCCCATGATTGCAGTAATTTTACGAACGTTTATGTTTATGTTTCTGTGCAGCATTAATTAGGCTATGTTGGGGAGGGGTTAATTTAGCGTAGGCCTAATTGTAACGCTCTGGCGCGTAGAGGCAACGGACCCGGGATCGCTGCTCGAATCTCGGTACCCTCCCTAAGGTCGACTCAGCCTTTTCATTAGGTACGTGTCGTTGAAAAAAATGAGCAGTACGACGTGATGGGCGCCTTGCATGGCTGCCAAACAGTTAAATTCGACTCCTGTAATAACTTGCATGTGATCATCCGTTCATATTATGAATTATTGTAATAATCCTGAGGAATTGTCAGTTTGAAACATTAAACGAAGATAATTATTATTATGTTGTCTTAAAACGCAGTAATCGTGTTTGCATCACTTTGCGAAGTATTATAGGCGCTACATTGCCTTGCACATGCATACACACATCGAGTTAGATCACGGTCTTCTAAATATATTTAGAAGGCCGTGGTTAGATACGGATATAGTTACGTATTAATACACATCAGTGGTACCAGAGATTTTAAAAAATATCTTTGGATGGGACCGTTTTATAATAATAATAATATGAGAAAAACATTTGTAGGAAGAATGCTGTATTCCTATTGATTTTGTGTTTGTCCTATGATGTTTGTACACCGGAGTGCGGCTTTTCTTCAACTCGTTTAATAAGGGATATACTTACTTACTTGCTTTTTTATTACGTTGGATGAGTACCTGAGGTTAAAATGTGCCAGATTCTTCCATGCAGTTGCTTATCAACCATAGATATATCTAACAACCAATGTGGACAAATTTGCCGGATAGGCGTATAATCGGTGATTCATGCGATCTAAAATAATAAAAGTAAGCTTCTTGCGTGTGATTACTTGAGTAATAAAACTACCATCAACCTGGGCAAGAGACTGTAAAAAAGAATTTTCACGATACTTGGTAATTGCGTTGTAAGCTACGACTCCAGATGTTTTTAGAGAATGTATTTAACTTGACTGCATGGTACAGAGAAGACTCGAAGTATTCTCACTCGAACATATTAAGCAGCTATTGGTTGCTAGCCTGCAATTGTACATACATGACTCATCGTAAATGATCCATTATCGTAACAGCTATGACTAAGCATTAAACAGGAGTGTCAAGTTTTTATTTTTAGTATGTAATTCGCAAGGTCTTAGTAAAAATACACCAGTACATTAGTTGCCGCTTGCTTTTGGTGAAAATAAGTTTGTGTATTTGTAGAGACAATGAATGAAGTCAGAATAAGTAAAGGTACACGGGTTGAAAGTGATGGTGATTACGCTACAGTGAAATTTGTTGGAGAGGTACCACCAACATCTGGAATTTGGGTGGGAGTGGAATGGGATGATCCAAGCCGTGGCAAACATGATGGCTGCTCTGAGGGAGTGCTCTACTTCTCTACGGAACATCCAACTGCTGGGTCATTTCTGCGGCCAAAGAAATGCAACTTTGGTATGTCATTTGTGATGGCGCTGGTGCAACGTTATGGAAGAATTGAAGACGAAAAGGAACTTACGCAACCAGACGAAATGTACGTGCTGGGAACAAACACGAAAACCCAAGTTGAATGGGTTGGTGCGGGGAAAATTAACTTGAAGCAGAGTCAGTTTGACGAGTCGAGTGACATCAGCTTGAGAGCATTGTATGTAAATGGAGCAGGAGATGAGGGTGATATTGCCAAGAACACTCCAAATGTGAAACAGCTGAACCTTTCTATCAGCCTGATTTCGTCTTGGATGGAAGTTGCTCGGATCACTAGACAAATGCCGATGTTGCAAGAACTTGATGTCTCTAGTAATCGTCTGGAGCTGCCCGAAAATGAATTAGGCACAGAAGGTGCATTCACCTCAGTTAAGACATTGTATGCAAACCATATGAACTATGATTGGAACCAAGTTGTTAAATTTCTGACAATGTTCCAGCAGGTACAAACACTACTTGTCTGCTACAATCGCATCTCCAGTCTAGAAAATTGTCCAGTTTTCCTGGAACACTTGGTTCTGTTGAATCTTGAGGGTAATCCGATTCAGAACTGGGAAAATGTCTTGAATCTCTCTGAGCTGAAACTTCTAGAAACGCTCATTCTCAATCGAACACAACTTGGTGAAATCTCGTTCCCAGATGGCGCTCTTAAGACAAAATATTTTCAGAAGCTTGCGTCGCTATGGATATCAAACAACTGCATCTCACATTGGTCATCAATTAATGAACTGAACAAACTGAATTCTTTGACTGAGCTTCGATTTCTGAATAATCCTCTGGTGGCAACAGCAGGCGGTTCAACAGCTACTCGCCAAATGATCATAGCAAAGCTGGCCAAGCTTAAAATGCTGAACAGCATGGCCGTTATAGCTGGTGAACGTCGTGGAGCAGAGATCGACTACATTAAGATGCATGGCTTGGACTGGAAGGCTGCTGGTGGGTGTGAAGACCTTACAACAAAACTTTCAGATGCATTTGTTGAAGCTCATCCACGCTATTTGGAGCTTATAAAGAAATTTGGGGCAGCTGAAGATTCTGAGATGAAGAAAGTTGAGTCCAGTGCACTGAAGAACAGCCTTATAACAGTCAAAATCAAAAGCCCATTGCTTGGAGATTCTCCACCCCTTCATAAGAAGCTCCCGCTCACAATGACAGTGCAGAAACTAAAAGCTATGGTCCAGCGCATGTTTCGAGTTCAGGACCAAGCAAACTTAAAGCTGACTTATTTAAGTACGATGACTGGACCTGAAATGGAACTGAACAATAATTTACGAGATCTTGCTTTCTATTCTGTTGGAGATGGAGACACAATATGTGTTCATTGGTAATACAATTCTGAGAATAGTTCGTGGCCAGTAAATTGTAAGTAAAGCGTGGTTTTTTGTTACTGTTCCACTTTCTTGTGCTTAAAGTAGTCTTGGACATGACTGAATGTGTAAATCAACAGTTCAATGGATATAATTCAGTTTGTTGACTAGGTAAGGTTTCCTTGGATACAAGTTATCTTCAATTCAAGAACTTGACTAAATAATCAAATATTCTAAATTTCTTGTTGTTGATGTTGGCCTGAAAATTATCGATTAATGCTAATCTTAATCCCAGTACATTATACCAGAGGTCTCCAAAGTTTTCCAGCAGGGGGCCACGTTGCTGACTTTCTAAAGCTCCACGGGCCAAAATTCCGAAGAAACTTTTACCTTGTTACCTTGTGCTGTCACTGCGAATCAGAATTCAAGTTGTTTCATGTATTTCCATCCACTTTTTCCTTGGTAGATCCTTGTTTTCTCCTTCCCTCTCCACATGACATCATTTTTTCCTGATCGCATGTGACCAAAGAACCTCAACTTTGCTCTTAGCACTGTTTGTTGTAGTGTCTCTTCATTCTCAATTCCGATACTCATGCGCACCCAATCGTTGGTCCTTTTCTCTTTCCATGATATTCTCTGCATCTTCCTCCATATCCACATTTTCGCATGCGTTATCAGAGCCTTCACCATGGTCATTGTCCATGTCTCACTGCCGTATGTTACTGTTGGTATGATCAGAGCCTTCACCAATCTTTTTTTCGTGTCTATACTCACATGTTTGTCCTTCCATATTTTTTCCAGACCATTCATTGCAGACTCTACGATTTATTTCCATATCACACTTTCCCTCTTTTTCTATTACTGATCCCAAAAACGTGAAGCTAATCTATTTCCTCTCCATCTACAAAACTGTCCTCCTCCTCTGTTGTCATGATCTTTGTCTTTAGTAGAGTCCTGCTTTCTCACTTTCACTCTTGAGCCTTCTTATTAGTTCTACCAAATCGGTTTTTTTTTACCCGCCAATAGTGTTGTATTGTCAGCGTATCTCAGATTGTTCTCCCGCTATCTTTATTCCTTCCATAGTTAGTCCTGATTCTCCCAAGAAAAAACTGCAAATGAATAACTTTAAACAGACTATTTATTCCTGAGGTGTGATGCAGTGCAGAATTTCAATGCAGATATCAATAACAATTAAAATTGTTTCTCGTTAGTCCTGATTATTGTCCTATATCTACAAACAGCGACATGGATTTTGGCAATATGCATGTCAGAGTACAGCGGCGTTAAAATTTTCAATTTAGTTTGTTTCTTTAAGGAGAGTTCCGCGGGCCAGATTAAAGGCCTTAGCGGGCCGGATGTGGCCTGTGGGCTGTACTTTGGAGACCCCTGCATTATACTATTACGGCACAGTGCCAGAGCTTCTCATTTGACGCGATAGCTTACTCAATCCAGCATGATCGATTTTCAAACCGCCTTCCATTTTCAAATGAGAAGCTCTGCACAGTGCATAGTCAGACTAACATGAATCTTAGAGTTAAAAAAACTAGGGGTGGCAACAATTAAAAATTTTAATTGAAATTAATCGCACGATTAAATTTTTTAATAACGCGATTAATTTTTAATGCATGTCACATTAAATAATAAGTAAAACAACTCTACCGACTCTGAGCAGATATGTTGAATATGCGCTATATAAATGCTTGCAGTCAATAAACAAAAAGCAAACGTGCTTTTTATTTATATGAGGTTTTAATAAATAATAATAATGATAATTTATATGGTGCCGTAACAGAGCTCTTTTACTACTTCTTTTAACTTTAGTTTTTACTTTAAAGTTTAAACTGAGCGGTTTTATCAAGAATTGTTTTAGCGCATTTCTAGAAATAATTGGGCGCAGTGACAATAGCGTTAACTGCGTTAAAAAAATTAATCATGTTAATTAATTAAAGCATTAATTGTGTTAATAACGCTTTAAATGCCTAACCCTAAAAACCCCATTAAAACAAATTAACACAACTAGTCCACTTAATTCAGTAATAACGAGGCCTAAAATGTAAATTCACACATTTGAATCAAATGAAGTCTTTGAAAAAAGTCGTTTCTGGTTCAGCTAGATCTCAGTTCTTGTTACAGAACGTTTAGATTGTACTGTCTTGTAGACTATGTGCTTATTTATCCACTGCCAAATCCAATATAATCATCACCGAACCCACCAGACCCCTTACCAGATGAACTAGAACCTTTTTCTAATCCACTGAACCCTCCACCAAATCCTCCAGAAGTAGATCCTAAACCTCCAGAACTACCACTTAAGCCTCCTGTACTTCCACCATACCCTGCAGGATCACCACTACCAAATCCTGTATCTGATCCACCAAATCCTCCACCAAATCCTCTATCTGATCCACCAAATCCTCTATCTGATCCTCTACCTGATCCACCAAATCCTCTATCTGATCCACCAAATCCTCCACCAGATCCACCAAATCCTCTGCTTCCACGGAATCCTCCACCAGATCCTCCACCAGATCCACCAAATCCTCCATTTCCACCATATCCTCCACTGTGTGAGCCACCAAATCCTCCACGATTGCCACTATATCCTCCAAAGCCCCCACCAGAGCCGCGACTATATCCTCCAGAACCGCCATATCCTCGTCCTCCACGTGACTGTCCGTAACCTCCAAACAATCCACCACCCCTTCCTCCATATCCACCAGGTGATCCACCTCTGTAACCACCACGGAAACCTCTTCCACTTCCAAAGTCTCCAAGACGTGGCA
The DNA here is from genome assembly GCA_020284085.1 of Aporrectodea caliginosa. NCBI lineage: Eukaryota > Metazoa > Annelida > Clitellata > Crassiclitellata > Lumbricidae > Aporrectodea > Aporrectodea caliginosa. The sequence continues at coordinate 135,398 of JACEVL010001077.1, forward strand.
CCTTTGTTGGTGGCCTACAAAATTAAAAGAAAGAAACAACATAATGGGTGAGGACCATAATAATTATTGTAATTTTAATTACAGATTTTATGGCTTTCCAGAATAATAGTAGGTAAAGCAATTCATTAATTAGACACTATAGTACCTCTCTTGCCAGTCTAACACTGATCTGGGAGTTAATTAAAACTGACAAGTTCATCAGCTGGCAAGAAATGCTTGAACAACTGTTTCCATCAAAAGGCGCTCACACACATGTAGAACCAACTGATGAATGTAGGTTCAGATACTGTAGTTGCCTAATAAAATTTCTCTATTAGCAACTTTAAGGGTCACCCATAAGCATGTGTGTGAAAACGGGAAGAGAAAGGTCACCCAGTGTATGCACTGGGCACTGTGCCAAAATGTAGTTGTCATCGTCTACATTTAGAAGTTATTTCAGTACAGACTGTCTTAAACATTAACTTTCAGTCAGACACGGAAGCCTTATTTAGGCCTAAGTACTGTACACTGCTGAGTGCAGACATCCACAGAGGGGTAGGGAGGGTAATGACTGATGTGAACAATGGGAGGGTGAAGCTTAAACTATATTATATTTTGCAGATATCATGAGCCACTGTGCAGACACATGATTAGCAAGGGAACTTAATCTTCCTGCCCATATATATATAGTGACTATGAACAAATGGTATTGTTATCTTCACAGCACAAGCTGGTTAGCTAATAGACACTGGCTCATGGGTTTCGAACATTAAGAACACTTTTTAAAGTGGAATCGAAGATGAAATGAAAATAAAGGCTTGACGTACTCTTCCCCTTCCTCTAATTTTGCTCCAAACTTGGCCACATTAGGTCTCGAAAGGGCTCGGACAACATTCATGAGATCTGAATCGAGTGGCTGAGGTTCTGTCAGTTCATCTGGATTAGCAAGTGCCTTAACAATAAGAGATTCCAAAGCCGGCCGAAGAGCCACGATTTTGGCTGCTGTGGTTGGATTCATCGTCAGGTTTATCCTACAACAAACAAAGTTACAAACGAAATATCAGAGGCTGCTGCAGCCGTAAACCATTAACCAAATGACTTAAATTTTACAAGTGACCCAGTTGCAGAGATTTTAACTCAAAAACAGTATAGGAGTGAATTGCATATACCTATCATATATCCTGTTATATACTTTGTGCATGATTTAGTTAGTTTCATTCTTTTGGATCAAATACTTTACACAATTTTCATTTGCAAATGTGCACTATGCAGATCAGGCTAGGATGTACCTGTCCTAGATGGGTATCCTCAGCTAAGACCAAAACTTTATTTCCCACAGCAGTATGCCTCAGTAAGTGACTAGCACATCAAGTAAAACTTGAAAACCATCTTTACATATACAATTTTTTAATAAATGATAGAAAATTTATTTTTCCAAAAGAACTCACCATCCATCCAGTACCACAAATTCGCTATCATATCGAACTGATCGGCTGGCAAAGAGAAGCAACTGAATTGGTGTAACCATGGACATCTGCTTGCATGAGACAGCTCGTGTACGAATCTAAATTTCAAACAAAGCATACAGTACAAAGCAATTCATCCAGCAATGCTTAAGTTGAATGGACAAATGTCACAAAAACTATTCTAAGCATCCATAGTGCAGAAGTGGACTCGTTAACAATAAATCATCGGGGTTTTACTATACGTGTAAACCAGAGCATGTGAAAAACTCAATGTTAAGTGCTACACTGCAGTTAATGCAAAGTAGTGTTTTGTCCTCCAAAGCTATTAACTTCATATGCCATACTGATTAATGCACCATACAATGAGAGGAATGGTGCATAAACCTGGAGCATGTAAACGAGTCCACACTGTACTTTTGAAACTTCTCTATAATGAAAAATCCTAATCCAGAAAATAGTTTATGCGCAAACATGAATGAGATCATTAATTAGCCTTGGTCAAGTTTCTTGTTTGATAAAACATTTACTCTATCATCATCATCATCGTCAGTTCCTGACGCCAGCCATTTGGCGGCAATGTGTACGAATAAATGATAACTGTCTTTGGCCATTTGTCAAATGCATTGCTCCCCTTAGTGTTAGTCCACGTGATCTTATGTCCTCATTATGTTTTCTTCGTCTGTCTGTTACTTTTTCCTTCGAATCTTGCATATAGGGCCTTTGGTCACATTCTGTCAATTGGCATTCTGTCTATGTGTCCAAACCATCAGTCTTCATTGAACGACTTTGTCTAGCAGAGTTGTTTGGATACTTAATTCATTCACTCTATACAGATATCTAAACCAGAAGTCTCTGCTATTTCTGAATAAAATGTCTAACACTAAATGTGCAATAATACGATAGGTAACAATAATATGGCACCCCGTCAAAATAGCCCCGTCAAAACAGCCCCGTCAAAATCGCCCCGTCAAAATAGCCCCATAAATACGCCAAAGGCAAGCAGTTCCACAACGGCTAATAAGTTGAATGTTACAAGAAATGTTTTGATTTCAACAAAAGTAGAACCAATACTTCAAAGAGGTGGTTCTAACACATACTGACTAAATACAAATTAATTTGTTAATTGGAAATCGGTTCACCACTTGGTGAGATCAAACGAGTACATCGACGTCTGAATGAAGATAAGAGTAAGGTCAATAGGGAACACCTACTTCCAAGAAATAATTTGCAAACGCTAAGCCGAAAGAAAAAAGGTGAGTAAATAACGACTCAAAGAACGGGAACCAAACACTGAGATTGGCCACTTTGACATGCGCCACTGTGAGAGAGTCACGCCGCTGTGCTATAGACAGGTTGACAGATGTATTATAAGGGGGAACTCTAGTCAGCAACCAAGTACAGGACAGTTATAGGTTGCTTGTAGTCTTTTTTTATAGTAGTATCTTTTATTGGTATCTTCTTATAAATGAATAAATCTTGTGGAAAATAATACAGGTACATTTTCACATTGTTTTCTGTCGTAGTCGTTTAAGACGGGGCTGTTTTGACGGGGCTATTTTGACGCTGGGCGATTTTGACGGGGCTGTTTTGACGGGGCTATTTTGACGGGTCACCCAATAATATAATTACCTGTAAAACATTCATAGAAAAAAACAACCAGTTAGCGAAAGCAATATGCAGTGAAGTATACCTTTTCACCAAAAACAAAGAACGGTGACTGGAAACGAACTGCCTGATTGCTACAGTTGACAGAGGACTTGTGAACAAGAGCAGCCTTGCTTTCTGTTGTCAAAACCTTTCTCTTCTCTTTGTGATAGCAGACGTTTGGATATAAACCCATCGCCAGCAACGAGATCGCCTAGCAATAACAAAACATCCACCACGATTGCTTCCTTCCATAAAGAATGTCTGCAAAGAGGGAGGAAGGGCCATCCAAATACAGACAAGGGAAGGTTGCCCAAGAGAACATGCCCATCTAGATTTGGGATATACAGTTATTTCAGTATAGCTTGCGCTTTAAATACCAACTTAAGTCAGACAGCTGACAGTCTGTATTGGCATTGCATTGAATCTAAGTATTGTATTGTATTGTATCTATCAGTGTAAATAGCACCTCTCACAGTGCACACCAATCAGAGGCGCTCCCAGTGCGAGAGACCCATAGAAAAGAAAGAGGTCTTGAGACAACGAAAAGAGGCACTTGGCCCACCGGTTAATAAACAAGAACGTGTCAAAGAGGTAGGAAGTATAGAGTTCCAGTATCAAAGTACCTCACATCGCTGCAGTTGCCTTCAAAGATCAAAGTGGTAGCCAAATTTAGGCTTTAGCCCAATGCTGAGAGCAAATGTTTCCAGAGATTGGGAGGGTAATGCCAAATGTTCACAAGAGGAGGGGTGAGTTCACAGTAGGTCATGTGTTTGTAGACATCCTTTGTGCAAGACCCCTTTGAAGAGGGACACAAGGAGACATAATTCTGATCAAAATGGACCAGTTTGCTTTCAATTGCCATTGACAAATAATGTTTTCTGTACATGTAACATTATGATGACAGAATTTGTTTGCCCAGTTCAAATGATTCCGGCAAATCTAATAATGAAACTATTAAACATTTGCTGCATAATCACTTACTTGGAATCCGACAAATAAAACTGGTCTAGAAAGTTGTGTTGACCAAATCTAGCATCAAACGATTTTAAAAATGCAATGATACGACTAAGCACAGAAGGAGATTTAACCACCCTGAGTAACTTACCACATCAAGTTTAGAGTCTGGTCCATGGAAATTGAAGGCCTGAGGAAGGAGGCATTCCTCAGGAAATCCGGCATTGATTAGAATAGCAGATAGCTGGTTCTGTTCCAGACAATACACAACAATACAGAAACTGCATTACTTTTGGGAAATTCCAAACAACTGACCTGCATGAAATCAGGGATGGGCAAATTACTCTGAAAAATGTAATTGAATTACAAATTACTTTGAGACATGAAATGTAATTTCAAATTACAAAATACATGGGAAATGTAATTGAATTACAAATTAACAAATTACAAATTGTGCAATTTCAAGTCATTTCAATTACGTAATTTCAATTACTGCCCAACCCTGCATGAAATTAAACTAAACAAAACTTGAAATGAATTTGAACTGCACTCATTTATCCTCAGATAGCAACAGTCAGATTAAAGTTGCACAATTTTGAGACTAATGATAAAATGATGACAGTGAAAAGGTAAATGTAATGCAATACAATAATTAAACCTCTAAAGTCTGCTATGTTACCGGATTTCACCTGCTGGCATTGGAGTCAACGAGTGAAAAATGAAACACTTGGGAAATAACCAGATTGTTTTAAACCCTTTTTAAATATCATGCAATTTACAGTTTTGAACAACTTTGAGCCATGAAAATGAACTCTGAATGAGGATGTTTCATGAGGCAAACAGTTACGTGCATAATGCATATGTGTTTTCCATAATAAACAAGGCCCTTATTGTTGGCTATTCCATTACGAATATTAACTAAAAATATATGTCCTAAATCAATTAAATTTCCCAAAAGTTATGGCCCCTCTGAAGGTTTGGAGTCAAAAGATGCAAGTAGCTGACTATTTGAATACCCCGGTACATTTATTTAGGCAGCTAACTGAGACCCTAATGGGCAGCTGAGAAGTCATCAGCCTCCCAAGGTAATTAACTTGTCTGACGTCAGCCGACAAACTAGACCACTAGCTAGCAACTGCACAAAAATAATCCTGCAAAGGCTGCCTGAACTGACTCTTACGATTGACAGAGTAAATTCAAAATGTTATTTCTCTTAAACTGCTAATTGGTTGTAACAAACTAAGTCAGCATTCCGAGCTCTTGTCTTGACATTATTATCCAAAGGTTAGGTAAGCTCAAATGGCTATTTCTGGTCGTGTATCTGATTGCTACACTTCGTAAATTTTGCCAATAAGCAAACGTATGAATGCATGCACAAGACTTGAACCCTACACCTGGTTTGTGAGCACTCTTGCAGCTATGTAAGGTGAATACTGAATATGGGTGTGGATCTTCACAGGGTTTCTAATTATTCACTGGGTTGTTGCTTAAAAGCAACTACTGACCAATGCTGAACGCCAACAAACAACCAGAATAATTATACAGACCTTTGCCTCATTTGTCATTCTCAGAATAGGAACAGACAGCGACTTTGCCTCACAGAAATTATATTCACTTTGTTCTCCACCCATTCTACAAGTCATTAACAGAAAATATGTCCATTTCATTGATTCCAAATTAACTCAAAACAGGTTTGGATAGCTATTGATGCTGGGAAAAGGTTCCTGGAAAAACCTGAGCCAGAAAACAAGTGACAATGTGTTAAAGATTTAGAATAGCATACAGGCAAAGACACTGGCTGATAAACAAGAAGTTGGCAGACGGGCTGTGTAGATGACAACAGGAAGATGCACGAGGTAGCCATGCAATGAAGCTCTGTAAATTTTGTGGTGAATCCAGTAATAAGTATGACATGTCGTGACTGTCTGATTAATGGTAGATCCTGAGATCTGTGCCTCTACAAAGATTACAAAATGAAAGTCATCTGCTACATACCGTGCTTCTTCCCAGGCCTGGAAAGCATTCAGAAGTGCAACATGGTCACTGCACCTTGTCCCAGCAAGACTCTTGTGAACCCAACCAAGCCGACGCCTGTCCATTGGAGTAATAAATGGCTCCGAAAACGTCGTACTGGCTGCAATCGTACACATGGCATCACCACAGCTAAACAAAAAAAGAAAAATCACACAACAATGGCTATATGCATTGTTACCAGCCTACAGCTGTAGTTTAATGTAACAGCTATACCAGTAAATTATCACTGTAAATGCAATTCACAGCAGTCTTTTAAGTTAAGTCTCCTTGATTCAGTTTTGCAGGTTCTGCAAGTAAACATTGTCTAATCGCAAGATCATCAATTACTCAACAGCAGACATAAAGCAATGACACATACATAAGCACAGCACGATACCAGCAACACGTAATACACTCTGTAAAACACATGCTGTCACAAGTAGTTTCTTCAATTCTGAGTCTTCTTTACAGACATTCATTTTTTAAGATAACATGCGTCCTAAATAAGAAGTATGGTTGTTTTCAGCTGAAGTTCATTAAGTATATGTTTATACTTACAAGAATATGCATCCATAGATGATCATTTTACCAAGGCGTGGTTCAATGGGCAATCGGGCAAGTATTCTACCAAGTGGTGTCAGTTCATCATTTCTGTCTAAAGCTTTCATCTCTAGAACAGACAAATCAATAACAAATACACACTTAAGGAGTATTAGCAAAATTTTAATGCCATGTTGAGCACGTAGGTATGCAAAGTATTGTACATAACAAAACTAAAATTTGACAATACCTACAGTAGTTCTCAACTTCACAGGTACACTTTTCCGGGAGTTTTCCCATAGGTAGAGTGGAAGAGACAAGTGATGAGTTCAGTAAAGACTGTAAATTCTAGATAGTAGTTGAGCTGCTGTGCATAAGCAGTGGCCATGTGCAGCAGTGGCCACAGACAAGACAAGGAGAAGGAATGTTGCCATAGTTTCCAAAAGATGTTGACACAAGACAGGACAGCCATTTCACAGAACTAAAAGATATAACTAAAGAAGATAACCCACAGGATGGCATATGAGTTACACATGCTCTATATGTGCAAGTGGGTGGATGTGTCTTACTAATAGCCCAAGGCATATTTAAACAAATATTGGAATTCATAACAAACAACAAGGGTGAAGTCAAATAAGAGGTCAAATAAGATCTTGGCAAGACAGCCCAAGTAAGTCCCAAGTATTATGTAATATGAACACTTTGATTGTCAAAACAGACATGCATCAATCCAGTCAGTGAATGCTTTGATGAAAAGTGGCATTCAATAATCATACAACCTTAAGACAACACAGTCAAGATTTGTAAAAATTTAATTCAGCTGAGTTCGTCCTGACCTCTGAGTAAAGCCTCAGCTTCAATGACAGCATCAATTGGTGGAGGCTCAACAGCCTTTGCCAAGAATGCACCAATTGGACCAAGGCGTAGCAACTTGATTGACAAGCACAGCTCATGAAGCGGAGTTCTAAAAATCTCAGGGGTTGTATGCTGGTCTAGTCTGTTGCACAAACACGTCAGTAAGAAATTAGGAAATGGCACAGAAAAATAGCAAGTGCAAATAAGTAGTTTCCATAAGTACCGGTAATGCTATAAATCTATTTAGCTGCACTCAATCTACACAAAAACTGCTTCAAACAGATTAAAAGAAATTTATTACCAGTAATAATTTCTAATTGCAGCAATTAGCTTAAAAAAGTTAAAAGCACTGATTTAACTTATCTGCTTCATTTAGCTTTGCAAAGCATTAAATTAAGACATATTCAAAGATACTGAATTCGCTAAGTAATATACAGAAGTAAAATACAGAGGTTTTATGAGGCACACTATAATTCAAAGGGCTGCACAACTGTCTGGTTAAACTAAATGCCATCCAGTCAGCAAAAAGCATACCTGTCATATCTTGCACGGCTGCACAGATGGAAGCAGAACCCTGGACGTACACGACCAGCTCGACCGCGACGCTGTTCAAGGTTCGTCTTGGAACACCACACAGTGGCATAGTTTGTCATGTTGTTGTGGGATGTAAACAGCTTCATTTTTGCCCTTCAACATTCAATTAGCAAAGCATTTATTTAACTAATAAACATAAAAAATATCACAGAATATAAAAACCTATCTAAATGCTAAGTCTGTGACGAGCAGCAAATGAATGTAATGGTTAAATAAACATCTTTTTGGTACCTCTAAGAAAGAGGAATTGCAACAAGAACTATCAGGCCACAGACAAGACAAAGAGATGGAATGTCACCATAGTTTCCAAGATACAATAGCCGTATCCATTATTATCTTTGTTAGTATCTTTCAACTAGCTCATGGACCCCATAATTCACCAGCTTTGTCTTTTCTCCTTAGCAAAAGTACAAAAGTCAGACAAAGCTTATTAATGCACCTAATTTCTATTAAATGTCAAAATGAAATTTTCTTAATATTTATAACCATCGTCTTTATAACCATTCCCTTCGTCAAACCACCAAATCTCTTTATTGCAATTCTTCAGCAGGCACATCTGCATTGCAAATGAATCATATGATTCTAATCATATGATTCATGGATGTTTCAGTAAAAAATCCATCCAACACCAGAATTCTAAACTTGTCAAAATGATCAATAAATACAAAGGTATAAACTCACTTGCAAGCATCAATGACAAAAACCACATCATTAATTGTAATGCTTGACTCAGCAATGTTGGTTGACAAAATAATCTGAAATAAATAGAAAATTCTGTTTAAAATGAAAGGAGCGAATAAACAGAACCATGTGTGGGTTGGACATGAGAACAGACAAAGAAAACATTACTCCTATCTATAGCATACAAAACATCGCTAATACCATAAATCCACTTTCATTCAGTTCAATGAGAATGTAGTAAAAAATAGCAGAAATAAATCACGACAACCAGTTCAGATGCTTCAAGATGTGGATTAGCACTTACAGACTATAACTGTAAGGTCTGCACAGGATGAAGAAGTGTACACTGTGCAGATTATATCCATGTGTGGGTTGTACATGAGAAAATACACTGATGTATTGATGAAACTGCATTGATATACCTTAGTGACACCTGGTGGCACTGGATCAAAAACTCTGTGCTGGTCCTCACGTGGAATCTGGGAATGCAGTGGCAGAAGACGATACTGTTGAGAACCTGTACAACAATCCTGCCATATCTTAATCAATATTGCAAAATAGCACACATCATTTTAGAACAGTTAACCTACATTTTGTACCTAAACCTTCAATGGCTCAGAATTTTCATAGAATAACCCTCATTATAGCGCAGTCTTTTGTCCATTTCACTCAGCTTCCAACATTCACTGCAGTACAAGTACACAAACTACAAAAAGCAGATGACCAATAACAGAGATTTCTTAAAAAGCAGAACCTTTCCAGTCTCTGTCATATGTTTGCCTTGATTTCGAGACTAAGGATAACTACTTCAGAACACTTGCACTAAACCAGAGCAGAATTTATGAAGATAGTCAATCGCAAAAATCAAGAAACGATAGGTATAGTTTGTCTGAGATAAGAAGAAGTGACATAGGCAAACTGACCAAAGACAGGATGCTGTGAGAGATGTCTGTGTAGGGCAAAGATGATGTTCCAACCAGGAAGAAAGACCAAAATGGCCCCAGGAATTCCAAGTTCACGGATGTATTTCACAAGGGCCTGTAAATTATTCACATAAAACAAAATATTTCATCATAGAGGAAATAAGGAGCAATAGTCAGTAATGTATATATATATATATATATATATACCCAAACATCATCTAAGCAGGTTACCTATAAATTATATTTTCAAGTGTTTTCTATGGCCTCAACACTGAAAAATTGCTGCTCTTACACATCACATATATATATATTCGTTTAATATTGAATCACTAGGTTGACACACCGCAACCCATTACAGAAAGTCGTATTGCCAGATAAAAAGAAGAATGTGAATAATTAATAGTTTTTAAATATCTGTTCCAGCAAAGGGCGACTTGTTCAACGGGGCCACATCAAACTCCTAACATGAAAAAATGTAATAATGATCCTTTTACCTAAACTGATGCCCGGTGTATGTTAATAACAGCGCACTACGAGTGTGCAGACTAGATTACACATGACAACTAATTTCACCTTCTTATGACTAACGTGTTAGTCATTGCCCATGCAACTTAACTATAACACTTCAATAATGTATCGCATAAGAATTTTTGGCAGCAAAGCCGATTTTTTAGATTTGAGGAGATATTTGAAAGATAGACTTACCTCAATTAGTTCAAACGAATGCTCCTTTTCGCTCATCATTGCCATAGCTCGACGAGTCTTCTCTGAGTATTCAGTGCTCACAAGAAGATTGCAGTTCTCTTGCTAGAAAGAAAACATTCACAATCAATTACAACCTACACAATGACAGGTGTATAATCTTGAAAATAGGCAAGCCAAAGAACTATCGGCATGTACAAAATATTTACATGTATGAGGAAACATCTTGCTGAAGTTAAAGTACCTTTGGTTTGAGCATGAACATGACATTGTTATTAAAACATCAGTAACATCTATCATACCTAATGCACATGGCATCAACCGATGGTGCATCAAAACCAAGATGTTAACCAAGTCAATTTCCAGAAGATTTGTTCGCTAAGACAGCAGACTGATCTTCTGGAAATTCACTTGATTATAACATCACAGCTATTTTAAATGAAAAACATGGCTTGACAATCCAACAACAACTGGTAAGTATGTCCTTAGTTCATATTATTTATGTATGTAAGATAAAGCATCAGTAATCAAAACTGACATGCAATGAGAAGATTTGATTTAGTAAAATCAGATTAAGAGAAACCTCTTTGCTGCCTTTGTCATCGTCTGCTTCTGCTACCACTTCCTCCTCATCTCTCCTCTTCTTGTCCGAAGGAGGAGGGAAAAAATCCAACATCTGCACCGTATCCTCAAGGAAATAATCTAAAACAAATTAGCAACATCAAACCTTATAAATTATGTTTGTTGACAGCTCTCTTATCTTTACAAATTCTAATACTTCTGCAGTGTTGTACATTACCGTGTTATTTATAACATGTTACTGTGACTAGCTACTATTTTCCAGCAACTCTTACCAGAAGTAATGCACAGCGATAATTGATTACTTTTATGAGGTAACGGTAACACAAAAAATTTAGCTACTTTACGTTACTTTTAAATCAACCTTTGTTTGCACTGTCTAGTTCAATTATAGTGCTATAAATATGTGACGCCAGGGGTCAAAACCCGTCGCATGTCGCTTCCTAGATACTGAGCTAGAAGCTGAAATAGGCGAGAGGGGTCAACAGTGTAGAATATTTTTCAATTCAGCAGTTGCCTGTGAATTTGCCATAACTTGCAAAGTAGTAATCCGATTTTGATGCCGTTTGTTTTATTCGACACAGAATAGTCTTTATTGCACAGCACAATTGCAGAATAATCAAGGAATGGTTGCTGAGGACTTTACTGACATGAATATTCCGAAACTTTTTATTCGATTTTTTCACTCTATACCAATGAAAGAATCAAAGGCACATAACTTCAGTTAGAAAAAAAGATAGTTTCATTCTGTAAAAAGTATTTTGAAGCAGATTAATTGTAGAATGTGACTGAATAAAAAGGTCAGACATCGACATGTGACGGGTTTTGACCCCTGGTGTCATATATTTATTAAAGGTGTTTTATGATCAATCTGTAAATTCTTTGGTTCACATGCATTAAAGTGAACCAGACATTTCAGTTTGTGCTCATGCACCCGAACGCTTTTCTTTTAGCCATCAATTTTAAAGTCTAGGCCTAATTTCATCATAGAGGGAGCCAAAAAGTTCAAGTTTACTTAAAATACGTTTATTTAACGACGCCGTCATATCGACGATGATTGGCGTCATAAAAACCTGTTCTACAAAAAAAGTTCAAGTTAACATTCCATTCCCATTTATACTGTAACTACGGTAGTTACTTTTGATAACTATCCAACACTGTTCTTCTGAAGATCAGTCAACTCAGAAGAACATTATCTTTCTCACAGTAGATGACATCAAAATTACACTGTCATATTACTTGTGGGATTTTTACGTACACTAATATTTCTTTCACACTATGCACCAATATCATGTGCCATCTATTACTAATAAGGCTAGGGATACAACTGTACTTTTATTACCTAAGAATAGGTAGGAACTTACGCTGGACAGGATGGACCCTTCCATGCACTTCAACGACCTGACAGTTGCCAAAATATTCACAGAACAGGGTCGTGTCCACGGTGGCTGACATAAGAATGACACGCAGGTTAGTAAACGCGTTCAGCATATCACGCAGTAGAACGAGAAGGAAGTCCGTCTGCACCAGAAAGACGAAAGAAATTACTCTTTACAGGATGCATTTCAAATCCTTGACAACAGAGTCTCTTCTTAAAAGTGTCAATATGATTCAATCATATAGCAAATTATTCTGATATTCAAAGCACTTATTAATACACGAAGACAATTACACTCAACCTAAACTGACTAATGCAGATATCTTAGTCCAGTGCTTCCCAAAGTGGTGGTCCGCGGACCGGTGCCGGTCCGTGAGCCCTCGGTTGCCGGTCCCCAAAGTGAGTCGAGAAACTGGTCAAAATTGTCTCGTAATCAAGAAATGGAAATTATATTTGCAAAAGTAATAACAAAAATACATATTAGGGTAACATTTCAAGGACAATAGAGTCATAGAATTGGCTAAACATGCATTTAAATCAATTTCAATACATTATTGAGGAATTTAGGTTATCCAACACGAATAAGAGAAATAATTCATAAATTTGTCACAGGTCCTCCTGCATTGGGAAAATTCCTACCGGTCCGTGACACTGAAAACTTAATCCCTGCCGGTCCGTGACACTGAAAAGTTTGGGAAGCACTGTCTTAGTCCACTGTGAAATGTTCTGTGATTAATGTGAACTGGCTTAATAAAGGTCAATACTTAAAGATCTGCAGAGATCAAATACAGGTAACCATGTAAAGACTTGTAAAGAATTACGTAGATATGATGTGAAACACCATGTTTTGTGTATCTATGAGTATCCTTCAATTCACACATGCAACTAGGGCTGTCAAAATGTTAGAAAAACGCGGCCCGGGTACCCGAGCTCATTTTCAACGGGGGCCCGAAGGCCCGTCAGTGGTAAATGCTTGTGGAAAGCCAAAAATAGTTGAGTCACAGTGTAACGAAGTTACAAAATTTAATTTAATTAATTACATTGAAAGACCTGTGGCGTGTGTCTAACGGCGATTTTCGGTACTAATACTTCGATCACGGTCCACTTAGTTCATCGCCTCGTATCGCCGATCGACGGGAAAGCGTGGGATAGAAATTGTCGCTTCGATTACATCAGTCGTCCAAAAGCTACAAAAGCACGGTTTCCGTCTTTTTCTCACGCTTGGACGACCGAGTCACCGAGAGTCGCTAAATTGGGAAGGGGGATATTATTATATATAAACGGTCATTGCACTAAGACCTAATTCAAAGTTGGTCATCATTGGCTTGCGCGTCCCGGTAGGTTGTCCTTGCATAATAACCCTTATTAAATAGGAGCCCATGGCTCGTCTTATGATAGCCGGCAATCAGGCAGGTGCCAACCGCCCTCCGCCGATGACTAATCGGCCACTTTAGCTGGCTCATTCATGCTGAACTCCACAGCTTCCCACGCGACAGACAGCTTGTTATTCAACCGCGGAATGACACAGCTTTTAAAACTTACACCTGCATACCGTTATTATGCTTCTTTGGATGGGTTTTCGGTTATTGACTTAACGGCCCGGGCTTGACCCTACGAACGGGGGCCCGGGTGTGCGGGGGCCCGTTGACAGCCCTAGTGCCAAGATGCCAACTACCTCCGCGCCGATGACTAATACACCACTGTAGCTGGCCAACACATCTTCAAATCCACAGCGTTTTACGCGACTGAAAGTCTGTATTTAAGCTTTTAAAATTTACTTAAAATAATATGCTGATTCGGACGGGTTTTCGGGCTTTGATTTAAGGGCCCGGGCCGGGCCCTTCGAACGGGGGCCCGGGGGCCCGTTGACAGCCCTACATGCAACTTAAATTTACAAGTCACTGAATACTTGGAAACAGCACCAGAACATGAAGCATACTGACATATCTAAACTGGATGAGATAAATCAGTATAGTGCGAGTATTGTTAAGTTTGTGACGTCAGTTTAGTTATTTCTAACTATAAAACCCACTCTGTTCGTTTTGTTTGTTAAGATGCACCTTTTTAAATCCCTTGGACAGCCAGGTTCACAGCACCTTTGGAGGTTCTTATAAAAGCCAAGATAATATCTATATACTCAACTAAAATTCCTTTCTTTAATAAAGCATTAAACTAATATAAATAAACAAAAGTTCTAAAATGCAAATTTCTGTGCTTTAAATATCAATGATCATTCTTACATTAATGTCCCGCTCATGAATTTCATCCACAATCACGTGAGATACACCACGCAAACCATTTTCCAACTTTCGCAGAAGAGTTCCTAATACAGAAATCAAGTAACAGTTAGAATAAGGCAATCTTCTGAGTCACTGTTAAAATGGACAGAAAACAATTAACATGTACAATGAAACATGATGAAAACAGACACTTTGTCACAAAGGCCTTAGAAAAACCAATCTATCAAGGACAACTAGTTGAAGATGGTGACGAGCATCAATCCTTCTTAATCTTTGAACGTCATAACTACATAAAGAAGATTGCAACTGCAGGCACTGAAGTAACTAGAACATACCATTTATTACTGATGAATAATAGTATTCCTCACCAACTGTGCAGTACAATATGCCACCATATGGTCGTGGAAATACAGACTCAAAACGAACGCTGTATCCAGCAGATAAGCCAAGATTTTCACATCGTTCCTCTGCCACTCGCTCTGCTATTGACACAGCACTAATTCTTCTTGGCTGAGACGAATCAAAACAAAACATTACAAAATATTAAACAGCAAAACATAACAAGCAATAACTGTGAGACCTGAAGCGAAATGTTGTTCTGTTTATGAACGAAAGCCTGGCAATGGTCGTTTTTCAACACATCAAGCATCATTTGCTTACAGATGCATTTGTTGCTCATAATAATTTACATCAGCAAGTAGCACCTTTGAGAGGTACTTCGCAGATACGATAAACATACATGCAAACATAATATCATGATAATACAGAAATATATTCCTTTAGGACCAAAATGTAGCACTGCTAAATTCACAACCACATAAGTCATTGTGTTTACAAAATCAAACAAAACTAAGATAATTTTAGAGCCACTGCCAGGCTTTCTGAAAGGTGCCAAATACATGTAGTCCAATTACATCACACTGAATTAAGATCTAGCACCTTCTCCGTCACATTTTCAAAAGGTCATCACTAAGTTTGCAGCAAGTTAGGGCCAAGGAATTATCAATCAACCAGTTACATACCTTATCTTAGTTATGATAATTAACCAGATTAATAAAACTATATTTCCTGATTTACAATTACTGCACATACTCCTGCATAAATGGAGAAAATTACGCCAATGTCGAAAGTCCAAGCTGGAGGGTTGTCTTAAATGAGGGTCAAGCCAAGATCACAAGATACATCCACAGATTGCATGAAATATCCATGGGAAGAAACAATACACCAAATGGATATTGTTTGAATGCAGATGTCAAGACACTTGCAGGGTATTATCTGGAACTCAAATCATGAGCTTCAGGGCCTGTTTACGCCCATCGTGCGTAGGCCATATGCCCTGCGCCCAAGACTTCGAGTTACCCAGATAAGATTACCATAATTTCATCTCTTGAGTACTCTTTAGGACTGTTCGAGGTGTTAGCTCTAAGCCCCAGTATTTGGCAGAAACTGATATTACAGCCTACGAGACATCTCTCCTCTCACGTAATAGTTGCAGTATGTCAACTTAATTTCTTTCAATAAAAGAAATAATTATATAAAAACCAATTTCAGTCAGACAGCAGCCCTTACACTTACGATAATAACAACCGGTAATTATAGAGTCCAAGTGCTCCATTAGGCGGTATCATAGTGCCCCCCCTCAATAGAAAACCTGAAATAATAAACTGATAATTATGGTCCTTTTGACAATTGGCCATCCCACCCCACCCTGCATCTATCCTGGGAAGATCAGCACATCTTATTATGTGGAAAACAAAGTCCGTTGATCGTCAACTTATACATAGGTCGTAAGTTTCCCTGTTCAAAGTCGAAATTCAAGGAGGTCAGCTTATGTGTAGGGTCGCAAGTATATGTAACATATGAGTGAAGAAAATTACCAAACTTCATTAGGTAAAATAATTTACCTGAGTGATGACAATGTTGCAGAATGCTCCATTACGGCCTTCAATAAAGGCATCCAAAATATATTGTGGAACCTAACAAAAAGCATTTTGAAAATTATGTATTAATTCAAGTCTTGCAATTCAGTTCCTAGGTCTTAGTATATTGTCACCAAGAGAGTGGGCAGGGTAATATCAGATACAAATAAATGCCAGTATGAGGATTATAAAAATTTTTAATGGACTCATGCTGTCGACAATTCACACTCTCACTAATAAGCGAAGTAAATGAAACCATATCAAAACAAGAGACACACCTGTGTTGTTTTGCCACTCCCTGTTTCACCACGAATTAACACCACAGGACTTCTTTCGATTGCTTGAAGGATTTCTTCACGTGAATCCGCAATTGGCAGATGGTTTCTCTCTTCAAGTGCCTATGAACAAGCAACATCAACTGCACTGAACAATGTTGATAGGTCCGCTATTAATAGATTTGCATGAAAAATGACTAATAATATTACTTTAATACAAAACCCCATGGAACTATGAATCCCATTATTGAGTCAGAATCAAACATGACAATGATCATTAGTAAATCACAATCAGTGGCATGTTAAATGATTTTATTATCCAATTACCTGTTAATTAACCTTGGTAATGACAAATGACAGAGAACTGTGCTAACTGATGTGATGGTCAGAATAATACCTACAATATCTAGACAGCAAATGTTTTACCTTTTGTAAAGCTGTGTTAGCCTCATGGTGCATTTGGAATCCATCCACCAGATCATTACTGATCTGTTCCATTGTAGCCTGAACATAAATACATAACCTTTATAGCAGCTTAACAGTAATCAGAAGTTTCAAAACTCAATCAACAGAATACAAAAAAGAAAGTTGTCTTGTAAGGTAATGCAAGGATAACATGAGGTAATGTAATTAAAGGTAAGGGAAGATAATTCCTAATTTTTGACATGCCTAATTCAACATTAGTTCTCAGACACAGCATGCATAAATACGAAAATATTTTATGTAAAAGGAACATAATAAATTTATCACTTATGTTTTTTAATATAAACTATTTAACTTAACTTTTAATAATGCCTAAATAAGCTAAAGAGTACAAATATTTGATCCTGCATTCTACTAAATATTGTTTAACTGATTATAATTAAGATTAATTACTGACTACATATCAAAGAAACTTAATCTGTGAAAAGTTCATTTAACCAATAATGAAATGTCTAACTCAATAAGTTTAGATTACTATGCATATCAAATTAATACAAAAACAATGCAATTATCAATTAGTTTAACAATACACATTAACGTTTCAGTGAAGCTCCCAGACTAAGAAGTTTACGTATAAGTTAACTGCTCAAGAAATTCTCCAAGGATGATACAAACTGGTCATAAAACAAATCATGTGGTAAATCCTAACATGGGCAAGAGGTCCTTCGTCGATGTTGCAGCTGGTCCACGGATTCCAGTTGGGTTGTGGTGGTGACCAAGAGACAACGCCTGGCCGTGTCTGACCACTCTCTGATTCCTCAAACTGTGACAACTTCTGATCAGTGATCAGAGACACCGGTTCATCTTTAGTTCCACCCTACAACAAAAACCAAACCATCCAGATCGCTAAACGAAGTTAAGCATTAGCAATATCATTTTGCATGGCAGGGAGAACCTTTGAAAGCACCTATACAAATTTCCCAGTGCATATGCATAGATATATAAATTCCATCAGTGGAAGTGCTTAGCCAGGATAGTTCTTCTGTTAGCACTGCAACATAATTAACAGCCAGTTATTAAACACTGTGGAGTGGTGTTCTGCTCATACAATTCTTTGAACAATGTAAATGTGAACCAGGCCTAGAGCCTCCAGTAAGGTTTTGGAAGACAACTTTATTTCTAAATACATAAGTTACCAACTACTGCATCAGCAGTTTAATGTAGTGCAGTTCCTATATTGTGATGGCAGCAGACTTCTCTATTGGTTCCAGAGCAGTCCTGTTTTTAGACTGCTGTTGGCATATTTGCACCTGAGATCAATGATACCCTGATCGTGCTTCTGACAAGCTTCTATACACGGGTGTAAACTTAACTTTCTTAACATCAGCTTCAATCAAGACTCTGCCAAAAGAAGAAACTGGTTTACCTCTGTTTCTGCCGGATGAATAGTCAATTGTTCCAATACTGATGTCAAGTTGGACTCCACATCAGAATTCAAAGTCACTTCATAAGGTGGCAACTGTACATATGAACAATTAGAACTTTCAGTAAAAACCTATATAATAAAAACAAGCATTGTTGTCGTGCATTAACTAAATATGATGCTAAAGTCCATTACACATTGATCAGAAATGCATCATCCATACTCAGTGAACCACAACATCCAACAAATGATGTCTGTAAACTTGCTAACCAGTTTAGACATTCCTAACTAGCAAGCTGTGTTAAATTTCATCAAAGATCATTGAAAAAGCACAAATTACAACCCTGGAACCAACAACTCAGCATAACAGTTTAAAGTAAATGCAAAATATTTTGCACCATTTATGTCAGTGGTTCTTAACCTTTTCAAGGGAGCCGAACCCCAAGAGAAATCCATGACCACTCACCGAACCCCTCAAGTTTGAACAATAATTTTTTTAACTAATGGGAACAAAAGGAAATAAAAATTATACCAAAATGTGATACAATATTAATACATTCAATACATGAACTACTAACAGTAAACTATTTTATTAAATAAAAGTTGAAAAATAAAAATAAAATAGCAAATGATTTTTCACTCACACTCACTGACCCTGAATATTTATATATTTCAGAGGACCTCTGCCGAACCCCTGGAACTGGCTCACCGAACCCCTGGGTGAGCTCACCGAACACCAGGGGTTCGGTTGAACACTGGTTAAGAAACACTGATTTATGTTATGATCATTCCATGATAACTGTGGCCTTATTAAATCTCTACTAACCAATTGGAACCTAACATGCAGCTTGAGAATAATGCTTGGAAATTAAAAGACAATAACAAGGAATTAATCAAAGTTTTTATTGTGTGTTGCCTTGTTGTTTATCACCTTGGTTTATGCTTAGTAAATTACACAAACTTGAAATCACATGATATATTTGTTGTTTAACCACACAACATATCAAGAAACGTTTGGTTGATTGTAACAATATCACTCTATCCATATATGTACTTTGAAGAAAACAAAGATCTTATCAAATCATAATTCACTGTAACTTATAATTTAGAAATGTAAACAGAACCTCATTTTCCTTCTTTTTCTTCTTGATTCCAGTGAAAGCCTCAATGATGCCAAAATGGAACAGCTGACGAACAAGTGAGAGTGCACAGGACTTTGACGCTACAACTTTGTTGGATCCATGCTCTCTTGCATTAATATCTTTAACAAAACATGCATAAGCATAATTAAGTGATTCAACACAGGATGTTGATCTTTAGGCACTTCTAGCATCTCCTTGCTATATAATTTTGTATCCTTGCTATATAATTTTGTAACTACATGTACTTATTACTAAACATAGTTCTAACTACCTGTTAACTACTTGAATGTAGTTATGTATGTATGTATGAGCACTTGTTATAGCGCCCCTTCAAGATTTCTACTCAGAGGCGCTCCCGACTACAGTGCGGACTCTGAATCGGAGTTTCACGCTGAAGCGCATGAGCAATTGTGAGTGAAGGACTTGCCCAGGGTCCCACGCATCGGCTTGAGGTGGATTCGAACCCGCAACCCTCCGGCTGCAAGGCACCGAACATACCCCTACACCACCGTGCCCCATAACTAGTGTTAGTAACTACAGTAGTTAAAAGTGCCTCACTGTGTTTGTGTATTATACAGAAGATCCCTCAACCTCAGTACTACTCATCTGAAGTGTTTTTGACAGAAGAACATCATAAATATGTAGATCAGCTTGCATTTCTGCAACCTAAAGATTTGTCCTCCTCGAAAGAAACTACAAATGGTCTCCCAATCCGAGGCTGTCCTATCTGCATGCTCATCATCAATGTACGCCTTGAGGTTACCCATGGTCCCCACTCAAAAGCACTACAAGAAGTGGAAAAGATGAGCACGATAGCACACCTCATGTATGCGTCTCCAGCATGGTGGGGTTATACCAATGCTGAGGAACAAGGCAGGTTTGAACAAATGCTGGGGAGGATGAAGCGCAGTGGTTTTTTCCAGCCCTTCACGTCCAGTGCAGCATCCATGGCAATCGAATTGGACGAACAATTGTTTAGAGCCATTCATCTAATGAATGCCATGTACTTTGCCAGACGTTCCCTTAACCCCACCAACCTAATGGACATGGGCTCCATCCTCGGCCCCATAAATTCTCTCTTCCAATAAAAGATTATCAGAATTTTATCCCTAGAGTCCTATCTATGTAAATACTTATACTGACTTAACCCCCCCCCCATGAATCTAGTTCTCTCCCCAACCTGAACATTGTGTAACTATTAATATTAGTTTCTTAAGTGTAGCAAACACTACGTAAGCAGATGCGTTTACGTCACCTTGATGAAAAGGAATAAACGACAACTGATTGATTGACTATAAAAACAAATACTGACCAGTGTCTTTTTGCCTATCCAAATTCTACTGAACACATTAACGGCCCTGGGAATCATTAAGCTTAGACGAAAATGTAGACATTTAATGCAGGGCAAAAAGAATAAAACTTTTATGATTATCTTATGTTACAGGCAGCAAACACAGGTAAAAATGACAAAAGGTTATGGCTTTGCAACACTTCAACTTACTCCTTCGGAGCTTATTTACGTAGAAGCTCATCTCTGCAATGAAGCTCCTAAAAATAAAATGAAGCAAACATGAAAGATTCTGCTTATAGAGATTGAGATGTAAAAGGAGATTTAAATTAAATCTCTACAGATATTTCAAAAGACAGATTTTATATAAACATTGTTTTTAGGCTCCAAAATGGAGCTAAGTAAGTAAGTAAGTAAGTAAGTAAGTAAGTTACAACATTTATTACAATAGTTTCCTGAAATTGTAAAGAAGAAAATGAAATCGTTCAGCCTCTATCAGGCAGTTATGACTGAGTAACATGAGCCCATGGCAAATATCCTGGTACAAGATTCATGGTCAGCTGTGTCTTCTGTTAAGTTAACTTACTTTCAAATCATCTCATAACAAATGTAGATAACAATCACTTTACTAAAAACATGAATATCTAGTAATAGACCAATATGGATGTTTAAAATTCTCCCAAAATTCCACTGCAACTGGTTAACTATTTTGTCATGTATCTCTGATCAGCATAGAGTCTTCTTGTCAGGGCCGTATTATCCATTAAGTGCAGTATGAACTGTGCCTAGGGCCTATGAGGTCAAGGCTAAAAATCATAAATATTGCATTAGATCTCAGTGGCTATATCCAAGATTATTTAATAATCAACATCACAAAAAGTAAATTTGAGTATGAACAGTATGAACTGTGCCTAGGGCCTATGAGGTCAAGGCTAAAAATCATAAATATTGCATTCGATCTCAGTGGCTATATCCAAGATTATTTAATAATCAACATCACAAAAAGTAAATTTGAGATTTAACATTAAAACTGGATGTGTTCGTGAATCATGATTAAACATGACGTCAATAAATACTGTAGATGTGTACAACACTGTACACTCTGCGTTTAGATATAATGCAGAGCTGGCAGTTGAATTCTAAGAATGCAAGGTCCCTAGGGCCTACGACGCCCTGAACCCTACTCCTTGTACATACAATATATTTCAAAATCTTATAAAATATTGTCAGGAATATAGATTACAAAATATATTTCGTTTTTGAAAGCAACCTTGTTATAATACAGTCTTGTTATCACACATTATGAGGGTTCAGTGTACCACACTTTACAATTGTTTTACAAATTACTGCAATAAGAATGATTACAAGTGATAACGGATGACAAAATTAATACCACGTCAGCAATTTCCTGCAGCTAAAGCATGCTCAACAGCTATCCACGTTGCTTGTGATGGCAGAACATCAATTGTACAACACCAGGTGACACCACAATCTGTAAATCCAACAGTTGACACACAATTATAAGCAACTGTGTGTCAACTGTTGGACATACACGTTAAAGAAATTCCAAATAGTTTCACTGCTCACAGTCTATCGAAAAAACCAGACTAGTCTTGGATTTGCCAAGCAACACCAGTCTAGAAATTTCTACAATTGATCAAACTCAGTCTGATGATTCTTTAGACTAATCATTTTGGCATCACATTATAAAGTGTAAGCAGTTTTAAACACCAATTAAAACAACTTGTTCTGTGTTTATTTAACTGAAAAAGGAGTCCATCATTTTATCAAACACTAACGAGGCATAAAGAGCAGTGAAACCATCTGGCTTTAATACTTTTCCAACAACAGCTAGGCATCGTAATTTCACACTGCGATGTCCTGCTGTTTAATTAGCATAGAATGCCCTGCTGTTTAGCAAGATGAAACTCAAATTCAGGGTGTTGTACAATTGATGAACTGCAGATACTGAACATCACAGCAACATAATAATCATAAATTCTGCACTTCTTCAACATTAAAATATTAGTCCAAGCGAAGTGGCTGTGAATAAATAAAACCATGTCATTTACAGGCATTTACCACGGAACTGATGGCCACATTCACTTGGGTCACCAACTCACCATCCATAGGAAACTATGGCATCTCAAGTCATTGTTCAATATATCTCTAGTGATAAAACACATTGATAGACTATGATCAATGATCCAGTGCTTGCAGCATTAGCTCCATTTTCAATCAAATTTTGATAAAAACTGACCAGAGCAAAGCAAAGCCTTAAATACCAAATAAACCCGCACAGTTTTCTTCACATTCACTGCACTATACACAATATGCTGGGATAATAATTAATGGTCAATATTATTTATGGTTAGCACACAGGCAAGTGATGGGGTTGCTGCAAAGGTTAAACCGAAGACTGAAATTCCAGTGACCAGGCTACTCTAAGCAGGAGCAAAAGCGTCATACCTATTATGGTCAGGACCAACCATGGTGTACTTGTAGTCGGTTTTAATTTTGTTGGTCTGTATGAACTGATGCAGTCGACCCTTAGCATTCTCAAGTGTCCAGTTGCCATGGATATCTGCTGTGAAGTCAGCCTCCTCTGCCTGTTCAAAAAGAAAGAACAGAAATTAACTCTTACTCATGGAAATTTAATACTTATATAATTCCTATTCTGTCTTTCTAATGACCATTGACGAACGCCATCGACAGATGAAATGACAAGTATAAAAAGCTATAAAGTTACGAAGTAACCTGAAAGAAGACCATGGAAAAAGAAATCTTCTCTAAAATTGGTTTATTAAATAAAAAATTTCATATCTGGTGTTCCTAAATGCCTGTTTGAAGTAATTTTGCTGTAATCCTAATCTATAGCTTTGAC
Source organism: Aporrectodea caliginosa (assembly GCA_020284085.1). Lineage (NCBI taxonomy): Eukaryota > Metazoa > Annelida > Clitellata > Crassiclitellata > Lumbricidae > Aporrectodea > Aporrectodea caliginosa. Next base: position 159,303 of record JACEVL010001077.1, read on the forward strand.
ATTGATTTTAGCAAGTTATTGATTCAACTAAAGAGCACACATTCTTGAGATAAACACCACATAATTCTGGAATAATCCCTGTACCTCTTCTATCAGGCGCTTGTTAGTAATGGCTTCCATGTAATCCTGTGGTGGCCCTCTTTGGTAAGGGGCTGGTTGCTGACTGGTAAACAATGATCCACCACCACTCAGCATTGGTGCAGGACCTAAACAACAAGCTCAAACAAGTTAGATGCAAACTGCTCAGAACTTTCCATTTTAATTAACCATTTAATTTTCTTCATACGATACACTTCAACAAGTGTGGCTTTATACACAACACAGTGGCACACCACTCTATCGGTGGCACACTGTTATCCTGGAAATTTATTTATTCAAATGATGGGAAACAGTTAATCTATAATGGACTCTTTTCCACTCATTTATTTAAATAATGCGAAATTATATTCTGACTGAAATTCCTTATTCTTATTCATTAAATTAGTTTTACTTTTCCACAACTCTCATCAGACCAAGGCTTCCTCTGACCACTGACCAAAACCATTCTTTTTCCTTTCTTAAATTTGTTTTGGAGGCACATCACAACAGTTCATTGATTTTGCTGCTATCAAGTTTGGTAGAAATGTTCAAGTTTCTTTTGAATCCTTATCTATAGTTATGACATTCATTATATGAATAACCTCTCAACCAAAACTGAACCACAATTTACATAGTATTAATAGAGTATAAATGAAACTATTTCTTATTTCAAGGACAGTACTGTACCTGTTAACCCTAACGAGACATGAGGAGGTGGTGCCACAGTTCCAGGTAACTGTCCTGAAGATCCATCTGGCATGTCCTCACCGGCATTACTACCAGGCTGCGAAAGACAGAAGTCAAATCAACAACAAAAAATTTTACAGTGCCCACAAACTTGTGTAAGGACTACTTATTCACATGAATTTATGTAAATGCCATAGAAACTGTCCAGCATAAAAACAAAAGCAGGAAATAATAGACATACTGTTCATAAACATGTTACCTGTAGATTCGCTCCCAAGTCTGGTACTTCAGACTGCTGCATAGCTCCAGCTCGTACCAAATACTGAACCATGTCTCTGGCTGCGTTCGCCTGAGCATCTTTCTTACTTGTTGAATTGCCAACAGCAGCATAATCATGACCAGATATACGGCACTACACAAGACAAAAATCTAAATTATTTATTGCTATAACAGAGTATAAGTGTAGTTCATTTAGAATGCTGATACAAATAATGACCTGCTACAAGTTATGAAAAACTTGCAAAGGGCTGAAGTTCACTGGTACAAGGCTCTCCTGCCATTAACCTTTATCTGCTTACTGAACGATGAAACAAAAGATCACAATAAAGCTATTTTTACACCAAATCCCAATAGAATGCAGTACTTAGAAATTTCAAAATCTTTTTAACTTTCTAACACATTGTCCTCATATTCAGAATTACTGATTGATGCAACCTCATCACAGGCTTTTTATAGCCAGGATCAAATTCTGCAATGTTTCATTGTTCTCCCTCAGTCAGCTGCGTTTTTGTCTTTCAATCTTGACTGAAGGGTTTCCTCATTCAGCATTGTTAACTTTCTTTAGGAGTACTCTCCTATGGGCTATGGACTTACTAAGACCGTCCTTCTGTCTCATCAGATTGATCTGGACTGTACAGAGGTGTTGGTGTGGCAGCAATTAATACCTTGTACATTATTATAACCAGCTGTAGCACTCTAATAGAAAATTGCTGCAATAAACTGATAAACAGAATATTGAAGTTGTCATGTCTTAAAAAGATACAAACTGAACAAAAACATACAAGTAATACAGCATTAAGTGACAACTTTCAGTGTTTTCAAATCTAACACATATGTTACTGTACAAAATTCACCGAATATATAAGTAAGAACAAATAAAATATCAATCCTCTGCTAAATATCCTAGTCCAGTCATCCACTGAAAATGTAAGCAACTAGCAATAAACTGCTACAATATCAGTGCTAGTAAGCTCTAGCAATGTTAATGTTAAAGAGAAAATGTATAGCCTACCTCGCAAATGAAACGCTGTCTATTTTTTGAACCTGCTGAACGAAATTCATAATTTGGTGTTGTCTTCTTTTTACCACACCAAGCATAGAGAAATTGCTTGATATCACCCATTGTCTGGAGAAAAATGTATGTAAATTATTATCAATAATACAGTAAATAGCAAAGGACCATAAAAGAAATTCTCCAGTACCCTTAGTCGGGTTGTCATGTAACAAGTCATGCATTGTGTCAAAGAAAACATTTATGCCTTTTACGGATCACCTAAGTAAGTCATATTTGTCAGATCTGTTTGATAGCAATGTTTCAGTGCTTTTGCCAAGTTCTACAAAGGCTCTTCATAAATGCAGAAGTAAAATCTTGTTTTTAGGTCCAGTAATTCTGGCTAAGTATAAATAGCATGACCAATATTGACCCAGATTGTGAGAGAAAAACAGCACTCTACACTGGAGATTATCCAATAAGAGGTAAGAATTTATTACAAAAGCTCTTCTTCTTCTAACATAAAAACAGTACTTGTGGGACAAACTTCTGTCGATCTTTCACAATTTCTGGACAAATTTTTTGGAGCACTTAATTTGTTATATTGAAAAACTTTATGCATTTAGGTAATGAGGACAGTGTCATGTTGGCCTGCTCCAGGCAGGGGTACACGTCTGAGTCTCCAAGACAGTTTGACCAAGACTATTGCAAAGCTGTCCATGCTGTTACAAAAACTTTGTTTTTGTTGACGTCTGCCAACTACAGACACAGGCAGTCAACTGGAACATCCATCCTATACAAAACTGATAGTGATTGTAAACCACAGGCTGAATTGAGATGCACCAAGTTATGATGGAATTGCATTCGTTACCAAGACTTCTTAGTCGATGTCTTGTAACAAGCGCACTTCATCAAAAGCCATAACTTGGATGTCTTGGTCGCTGTCGAGATGTGGCACCATCCAGGTCCATCCTGCTACTGATGTTGCCCTGCAGTGATCAGCCCTAGCTGGGCTTAAAATGGTTGCCCTGCTAAACAAGGACTCACACCTAATCACAGCACATCACAGGATTGCAATCTTCCATCGCAGCAATATGTGGGCAAAGCATATCGAACTCATAGAGACCCTGACCATCTTCAAGATCCCTACTCAGAGGGGTAAACAGTTAGAATCGGGGTGCGTAGGTTTTCTTGCGTCCTCAGTTTCGGTTAGGAGGCCTCTTGAGTGTCGGTTAGAGTAAGGTTAGGCGTCGTGAGGGTCAGTTATGGTCAGGGTTAGGGTCGTCATTAGAAAACATGGTACCTTCTGTGCAGCATGCCAAAACAGATTGTAAACGCCCGTAAACTTACGCACCCCGATACTAAATGTTCACCCTCTGAGGTGCTCACAGCACAACCTAGGGCAAGCTTATAGAATCAGGGGCTGAAGGATATAGTGCGTAAGGGTTTACGTTCAAAACCGCGATCACAAAACAGCGATCGTCAAAACCGCGATCACAAAATAGCGATGCACAAAACAGCGACTGCATAAAATAGCGATCATCAAAACAGCGATTTCACCGATTTATTATAGAAAGTTTTAAATGTATCACGAAGTATAAATAATATTATAACAAATGTGTAGACCTAATATAAAATTTGAAGATTTAATTATGTCCAATTCCACGAAAGTAGTCCAAAATAGGTCGATTAGTGTAATCGCCGACGATGCTTTTTATTTTGTCTGCAGTTTCTCTGTAGATTCTTCGAGATGGATTTGGTATTTGTCCTGCGATGTAGGCCTACTTAACTACAACATTTTAAGTTCAATTAAGTTCGCAATCAGGACCAATCAACGCTGTCATTTCCGCTCTCACTCCAACAACTTGAGATGATTTAGTAAACTAATAAACGCTAATTAAGTTCGCAATTGGTCCTAATCAACGTACATTAAATAAGTCAATCTTCGAATTTAATCGCTGTTTTGATGATCGCTATTTTATGCAGTCGCTGTTTTGTGCATCGCTATTTTGTGATCGCGGTTTTACGATCGCGTTTTGTGATCGCGGTTATGAACGTAGACCGTGCGTAAGTTTACTGGCGTCGTGTCAGGGTTAGGGTTAGTGTCATCATTAGAAAACCTGGTACCGTCCGGCATCCGCGCAGCATGCTCAAAGATACTGTATAATCCTTCAGCCCACGATACTATAAGTTTGCCCAACTTAGCGTCAAAACATTGGACGAAAGTAAATATTGTGATAATTTTACCTAATAAAAGTTCATTTTCACCTTAAATTTTGTGCTTGTGAACCATTACTTACAAACTTACTTGAGCGAAAGTAGTGGACTATGGAAGGTCGCAGTGCTCTATTCTATCTGCGTCTGGAGCGGCCATTCTGTTTATTATGGTGATCGGTCAACATCGGACTGGTGGAAACCTCTACCAATAATAGCAATCAGGTTTTGGAACGCTTGCTATAAAAATTGTTTTCGGGAATTTGGTTAATTTTGCTGCATTTAATCACAATTTAGGGGCCCGATAGCGCATTGGATAACAGACTGACATAGAGAGCGACAGGTACCGAGATCGAGTTCCGTAGGCTGACATGCTTTGTAGGCTGCTAATAGGGCCGTGTATTGCAGGCTGTTTTGTTAGTAGTTAAGATTTATGTCTTCTGTCATTTGTGTTCTTGTGAATTGTTTCAACTGCATAACATGTAAATGTAAAGCGCAGTGCGTTTGTCAGGCGCTTCATTAAAGAAAAGATATAATTATTATTATTATAAGGATTTCGGGCAGACGCTGCTAATTATGGCCCTGGGCCATCGGCTTTGTCCGACTATACCGGTTCAAAGGTAACAAATCGGGCAAACATTTAGTATCGTGGTGCGTGAGGTTACGGGCGTCGGACGAAATTTTTTTGCATGCTGCGCGGAAGGTAGGATGTTTTGTAAAGACGACACAAACCCTAACCCTGACCCTAACCGACCCTCACGACGCGTAACCTGACCCTAACCGACTCTCACGACGCCTAAATTTACAGGAGAAAATACACGCACCACGATACTAAATGCTTGCCACAAATCGTCAGATCAAATCACATCTCTCGCAATTTGCAAAATTTAATGGCAATAATTATAGGGTACCTTGAAATCCCTCAACTATCGAGTTATATCGTGTAATTATTTCTTGGCAATGGTAAAACCATGTCTTGAGTAGAACATCACCATTCACCGGAAATACAACAGCATTTAAATCCTTACTCGTTGGAACGGCGCTTCAAATTTAATATCAAATAAGTAAGTTACCAGTGATGATGATGATGATGACGACCATGATGATGATGATAATGATGATGATGAGTTCTCTGCTCGAAGGCAGGCCCATTGACTTTAGATGAGTGAGGTGGTTTCTCAATGCCTTCCTCACAGACAATAATTATTATGGGTGAGCAGTCTTGTCCAAGGCCGCTATACGCAGTGGCTTGAGGTAGATTCGAACCTGCGACCCTTCGATTACAAGGCACTGAACATATCGCTACATCACCGCGCCCAATAAGTTATTATTGTAATTAGGCTATAGGCTAAAAGTCTAAATTTCTAAAACGCTGTAAAAAGCTAATCGCGTGGCAAAAGCTTATTCACAAGCTCTTAATTAGGCTAAATCAGAGACCGGAGGAAGTAGGCTACAACTTACAAGATCGATCCGTTTGCGAAGGACCAGAGAGAGGGAAATCGCCAATGAAATATAATATAGCGTATATGTATGTGTGTGTGTGTGCGTGTGTGTGTGTGCGTGTGTGGGTATGTGTGTCAGTGACAGTGTGATTTTCGTTAACGATAACGATAACGAAAATGTTCGTTAACGAAAATAAAATGACTTCGTTAACGATAACTATAACTATAACTAAAAAATATCATTAACTATAACTATAACTATAACGAAAATAACACTAACGAAAATTCATCTTTATTTTCGTTAATACAAAAAATAAAAATAGGAAGTGCAATATGGACGATTCGACATAAATGAGAACGAAAAATGCGAAATTTTTATTGTGAAATTTGTCAGTTACTTTGGAAACTCGTGTATTCATGAAGCTGACTGTACCCATGCTTCAAAGGTTTTCATAGCTCTGAGTAAATTGTGAAACAGCGTATTAATACGCACAATTTTGCTTATAGACTTAATTATTGTAACTAAGTAGTAACTAAAATTAACTAAAATAAAAATCCATTAACTATAACTATAACTATAACTAAAAATAATACTAACTATAACTATAACTATAACTAAAATAAAAAATCATTAACTATAACTATAACTATAACTAAAATAAAATCTGTAAGGAAAATCACACTGGTCAGTGATGTACGTGGTCTCGAGACGTACCGCGGTCTTGGTCTCGAGACCGTCTCGACACCGAAAAAATGCGGTCTTGGTCTTCGAATGTACCGGTCTTGGTCTTGGTCTTGGTCTTGAAGGTGTGGTCTTGGTTTTGGGCGTCTGGTCTCGGTCAGTCGCCTTTGGTAAGAACGAGAGTGGAGTAGGCTAATTGTTAAATGTTGTCGATATTTCCGGTAATTCAAAGATTTCTGAGATAGTTTCGAATTCATGCGACAATCCACGAAGGGCAAAGCGAGAGCGGACCTCGTTGATCACTTCTTAGCAAAAGCGACAAGGAAACGTCGAAACACAGTAAACCCTGACTTATGGTGCTTTAGAGCAGTGCTTCCCTAAGCCAAACCGATAGAGTACAAGAGTAAACCGATAGAGTACAAGCCAAACTAGAGTACAAGGCAAACCGATAGAGTACAAGCCAAACCGATAGAGTAGTACAGCCAAAACCGATAGAGTACAAGCCAAACCGATAGAGTACAAGCCAAACCGATAGAGTACAAGCCAAACCGATAGAGTACAAGCCAAACCGATAGAGTACAAGCCAAACCGATAGAGTACAAGCCAAACCGATAGAGTACAAGCCAAACCGATAGAGTACAAGCCAAACCGATAGAGTACAAGCCAAACCGATAGAGTACAAGCCAAACCGATAGAGTACAAGCCAAACCGATAGAGTACAAGCCAAACCGATAGAGCCAAACCGATAGAGTACAAACCGATAGAGTACAAGCCAAACCGATAGAGTACAAGCCAAACCGATAGAGTACAAGCCAAACCGATATAGAGTACAAGCCAAACCGATAGAGTACAAGCCAAACCGATAGAGTACAAGCCAAACCGATAGAGTACAAGCCAAACCGATAGAGTACAAGCCAAACCGATAGAGTACAAGCCAAACCGATAGAGTACAAGCCAAACCGATAGAGTACAAGCCAAACCGATAGAGTACAAGCCAAACCGATAGAGTACAAGCCAAACCGATAGAGTACAAGCCAAACCGATAGAGTACAAGCCAAACCGATAGAGTACAAGCCAAACCGATAGAGTACAAGCCAAACCGATAGAGTACAAGCCAAACCGATAGAGTACAAGCCAAACCGATAGAGTACAAGCCAAACCGATAGAGTACAAGCCAAACCGATAGAGTACAAGCCAAACCGATAGAGTACAAGCCAAACCGATAGAGTACAAGCCAAACCGATAGAGTACAAGCCAAACCGATAGAGTACAAGCCAAACCGATAGAGTACAAGCCAAACCGATAGAGTACAAGCCAAACCGATAGAGTACAAGCCAAACCGATAGAGTACAAGCCAAACCGATAGAGTACAAGCCAAACCGATAGAGTACAAGCCAAACCGATAGAGTACAAGATAGAGTAAAACCGATAGAGTACAAGCCAAACCGATAGAGTACAAGCCAAACCGATAGAGTACAGCCAAACCGATAGAGTACAAGCCAAACCGATAGAGTACAAGCCAAACCGATAGAGTACAAGCCAAACCGATAGAGTACAAGCCAAACCGATAGAGTACAAGCCAAACCGATAGAGTACAAACCGATAGAGTACAAGCCAAACCGATAGAGTACAAGCCAAACGATAGAGCCAAACCGATAGAGTACAAGCCAAACCGATAGAGTACAAGCCAAACCGATAGAGTACAAGCCAAACCGATAGAGTACAAGCCAAACCGATAGAGTACAAGCCAAACCGATAGAGTACAAGCCAAACCGATAGAGTACAAGCCAAACCGATAGAGTACAAGCCAAACCGATAGAGTACAAGCCAAACCGATAAGTACCAAACCGATAGAGTACAAGCCAAACCGATAGAGTACAAGCCAAACCGATAGAGTACAAGCCAAACCGATAGAGTACAAGCCAAACCGATAGAGTACAAGCCAAACCGATAGAGTACAAGCCAAACCGATAGAGTACAAGCCAAACCGATAGAGTACAAGCCAAACCGATAGAGTACAAGCCAAACCGATAGAGTACAAACAAGCCAAACCGATAGAGTACAAGCCAAACCGATAGAGTACAAGCCAAACCGATAGAGTACAAGCCAAACCGATAGAGTACAAGCCAAACCGATAGAGTACAAGCCAAACCGATAGAGTACAAGCCAAACCGATAGAGTACAAGCAAGCCAAACCGATAGAGTACAAGCCAAACCGATAGAGTACAAGCCAAACCGATAGAGTACAAGCCAAACCGATAGAGTACAAGCCAAACCGATAGAGTACAAGCCAAACCGATAGAGTACAAGCCAAACCGATAGAGTACAAGCCAAACCGATAGAGTACAAGCCAAACCGATAGAGTACAAGCCAAACCGATAGAGTACAAGCCAAACCGATAGAGTACAAGCCAAACCGATAGAGTACAAGCCAAACCGATAGAGTACAAGCCAAAACCGATAGAGTACAAGCCAAACCGATAGAGTACAAGCCAAACCGATAGAGTACAAGCCAAACCGATAGAGTACAAGCCAAAACCGATAGAGTACAAGCAAACCGATAGAGTACAAGCCAAACCGATAGAGTACAAGCCAAACCGATAGAGTACAAGCCAAACCGATAGAGTACAAGCCAAACCGATAGAGTACAAGCCAAACCGATAGAGTACAAGCCAAACCGATAGAGTACAAGCCAAACCGATAGAGTACAAGCCAAACCGATAGAGTACAAGCCAAACCGATAGAGTACAAGCCAAACCGATAGAGTACAAGCCAAACCGATAGAGTACAAGCCAAACCGATAGAGTACAAGCCAAACCGATAGAGTACAAGCCAAACCGATAGAGTACAAGCCAAACCGATAGAGTACAAGCCAAACCGATAGAGTACAAGCCAAACCGATAGAGTACAAGCCAAACCGATAGAGTACAAGCCAAACCGATAGATAGAGTAAAGCCAAACCGATATAGTACAAGCCAAACCGATAGAGTACAAGCCAAACCGATAGAGTACAAGCCAAACCGATAGAGTACAAGCCAAACCGATAGAGTACAAGCCAAACCGATAGAGTACAAGCCAAACCGATAGAGTACAAGCCAAACCGATAGAGTACAAGCCAAACCGATAGAGTACAAGCCAAACCGATAGAGTACAAGCCAAACCGATAGAGTACAAGCCAAACCGATAGAGTACAAGCCAAACCGATAGAGTACAAGCCAAACCGATAGAGTACAAGCCAAACCGATAGAGTACAAGCCAAACCGATAGAGTACAAGGCAAACCGATAGAGTACAAGCCAAACCGATAGAGTACAAGCCAAACCGATAGAGTACAAGCCAAACCGATAGAGTACAAGCCAAACCGATAGAGTACAAGCCAAACCGATAGAGTACAAGCCAAACCGATAGAGTACAAGCCAAACCGATAGAGTACAAGCCAAACCGATAGAGTACAAGCCCAAACCGATAGAGTACAAGCCAAACCGATAGAGTACAAGCCAAACCGATAGAGTACAAGCCAAACCGATAGAGTACAAGCCAAACCGATAGAGTACAAGCCAAACCGATAGAGTACAAAGCAAAACCGATAGAGTACAAGCCAAACCGATAGAGTACAAGCCAAACCGATAGAGTACAAGCCAAACCGATAGAGTACAAGCCAAAACGATAGAGTACAAGCCAAACCGATAGAGTACAAGCCAAACCGATAGAGTACAAGCCAAACCGATAGAGTACAAACCGATAGAGAGTACAAGCCAAACCGATAGAGTACAAGCAAGCCAAACCGATAGAGTACAAGCCAAACCGATAGAGTACAAGCCAAACCGATAGAGTACAAGCCAAACCGATAGAGTACAAGCCAAACCGATAGAGTACAAGCCAAACCGATAGAGTACAAGCCAAACCGATAGAGTACAAGCCAAACCGATAGAGTACAAGCCAAACCGATAGAGTACAAGCCAAACCGATAGAGTACAAACCGATAGACCAAGCCAAACCGATAGAGTACAAGCCAAACCGATAGAGTACAAGCCAAACCGATAGAGTACAAGCCAAACCGATAGAGTAGTACAAGCCAAACCGATAGAGTACAAGCCAAACCGATAGAGTACAAGCCAAACCGATAGAGTACAAGCCAAACCGATAGAGTACAAGCCAAACCGATAGAGTACAAGCCAAACCGATAGAGTACAAGCCAAACCGATAGAGTACAAGCCAAACCGATAGAGTACAAGCCAAACCGATAGAGTACAAGCCAAACCGATAGAGTACAAGCCAAACCGATAGAGTACAAGCCAAACCGATAGAGTACAAGCCAAACCGATAGAGTACAAGCCAAACCGATAGAGTACAAGCCAAACCGATAGAGTACAAGCCAAACCGATAGAGTACAAGCCAAACCGATAGAGTACAAGCCAAACCGATAGAGTACAAGCCAAACCGATAGAGTACAAGCCAAACCGATAGAGTACAAGCCAAACCGATAGAGTACAAGCCAAACCGATAGAGTACAAGCCAAACCGATAGAGTACAAGCCAAACCGATAGAGTACAAGCCAAACCGATAGAGTACAAGCCAAACCGATAGAGTACAAGCCAAACCGATAGAGTACAAGCCAAACCGATAGAGTACAAGCCAAACCGATAGAGTACAAGCCAAACCGATAGAGTACAAGCCAAACCGATAGAGTACAAGCCAAACCGATAGAGTACAAGCCAAACCGATAGAGTACAAGCCAAACCGATAGAGTACAAGCCAAACCGATAGAGTACAAGCCAAACCGATAGAGTAGAGTACAAGCCAAACCGATAGAGTACAAGCCAAACCGATAGAGTACAAGCCAAACCGATAGAGTACAAGCCAAACCGATAGAGTACAAGCCAAACCGATAGAGTACAAGCCAAACCGATAGAGTACAAGCCAAAGCCAAACCGATAGAGTACAAGCCAAACCGATAGAGTACAAGCCAAACCGATAGAGTACAAGCCAAACCGATAGAGTACAAGCCAAACCGATAGAGTACAAGCCAAACCGATAGAGTACAAGCCAAACCGATAGAGTACAAGCCAAACCGATAGAGTACAAGCCAAACCGATAGAGTACAAGCCAAACCGATAGAGTACAAGCCAAACCGATAGAGTACAAGCCAAACCGATAGAGTACAAGCCAAACCGATAGAGTACAAGCCAAACCGATAGAGTACAAGCCAAACCGATAGAGTACAAGCCAAACCGATAGAGTACAAGCCAAACCGATAGAGTACAAGCCGAAACCGATAGAGTACAAGCCAAACCGATAGAGTACAAGCCAAACCGATAGAGTACAAGCCAAAACCGATAGAGTACAAGCCAAACCGATAGAGTACAAGCCAAACCGATAGAGTACAAGCCAAAACGATAGATAGAGTACAAGCCAAACCGATAGAGTACAAGCCAAACCGATAGAGTACAAGCCAAACCGATAGAGTACAAGCCAAACCGATAGAGTACAAGCCAAACCGATAGAGTACAAGCCAAACCGATAGAGTACAAGCCAAACCGATAGAGTACAAGCCAAACCGATAGAGTACAAGCCAAACCGATAGAGTACAAGCCAAACCGATAGAGTACAAGCCAAACCGATAGAGTACAAGCCCAAACCGATAGAGTACAAGCCAAACCGATAGAGTACAAGCCCAAACCGATAGAGTACAAGCCAAAACGATAGAGTAGTACAAGCCAAACCGATAGAGTACAAGCCAAACCGATAGAGTACAAGCCAAACCGATAGAGTACAAGCCAAACCGATAGAGTACAAGCCAAACCGATAGAGTACAAGCCAAACCGATAGAGTACAAGCCAAACCGATAGAGTACAAGCCAAACCGATAGAGTACAAGCCAAACCGATAGAGTACAAGCCAAACCGATAGAGTACAAGCCAAACCGATAGAGTACAAGCCAAACCGATAGAGTACAAGCCAAACCGATAGAGTACAAGCCAAACCGATAGAGTACAAGCCAAACCGATAGAGTACAAGCCAAACCGATAGAGTACAAAGCCAAACCGATAGAGTACAAGCCAAACCGATAGAGTACAAGCCAAACCGATAGAGTACAAGCCAAACCGATAGAGTACAAGCCAAACCGATAGAGTACAAGCCAAACCGATAGAGTACAAGCCAAACCGATAGAGTACAAGCCAAACCGATAGAGTACAAAGCCAAACCGATAGAGTACAAGCCAAACCGATAGAGTACAAGCCAAACCGATAGAGTACAAGCCAAACCGATAGAGTACAAGCCAAACCGATAGAGTACAAGCCAAACCGATAGAGTACAAGCCAAACCGATAGAGTACAAGCCAAACCGATAGAGTACAAGCCAAACCGATACCGATAGAGTACAAGCCAAACCGATAGAGTACAAGCCAAACCGATAGAGTACAAGCCAAACCGATAGAGTACAAGCCAAGCCAATAGAGTAGATAGAGTACAAGCCAAACCGATAGAGTACAAGCCAAACCGATAGAGTACAAGCCAAACCGATAGAGTACAAGCCAAACCGATAGAGTACAAGCCAAACCGATAGAGTACAAGCCAAACCGATAGAGTACAAGCCAAACCGATAGAGTACAAGCCAAAACCGATAGAGTACAAGCCAAACCGATAGAGTACAAGCCAAACCGATAGAGTACAAGCCAAACCGATAGAGTACAAGCCAAACCGATAGAGTACAAGCCAAACCGATAGAGTACAAGCCAAACCGATAGAGTACAAGCCAAACCGATAGAGTACAAGCCAAACCGATAGAGTACAAGCCAAACCGATAGAGTACAAGCCAAACCGATAGAGTACAAGCCAAACCGATAGAGTACAAGCCAAAACCGATAGAGTACAAGCCAAACCGATAGAGTACAAGCCAAACCGATAGAGTACAAGCCAAACCGATAGAGTACAAGCCAAACCGATAGAGTACAAGCCAAACCGATAGAGTACAAGCCAAACCGATAGAGTACAAGCCAAACCGATAGAGTACAAGCCAAACCGATAGAGTACAAGCCAAACCGATAGAGTACAAGCCAAACCGATAGAGACAAGCCAAACCGATAGAGCCAAACCGATAGAGTACAAGCCAAACCGATAGAGTACAAGCCAAACCGATAGAGTACAAGCCAAACCGATAGAGTACAAGCCAAACCGATAGAGTACAAGCCAAACCGATAGAGTACAAGCCAAACCGATAGAGTACAAGCCAAACCGATAGAGTACAAGCCAAACCGATAGAGTACAAGCCAAACCGATAGAGTACAAGCCAAACCGATAGAGTACAAGCCAAACCGATAGAGTACAAGCCAAACCGATAGAGTACAAGCCAAACCGATAGAGTACAAGCCAAACCGATAGAGTACAAGCCAAACCGATAGAGTACAAGCCAAACCGATAGAGTACAAGCCAAACCGATAGAGTACAAGCCAAACCGATAGAGTACAAGCCAAACCGATAGAGTACAAGCCAAACCGATAGAGTACAAGCCAAACCGATAGAGTACAACCGATAGAGTACAAACCGATAGAGTACAAGCCAAACCGATAGAGTACAAGCCAAACCGATAGAGTACAAGCCAAACCGATAGAGTACAAGCCAAACCGATAGAGTACAAGCCAAACCGATAGAGTACAAGCCAAACCGATAGAGTAGAGCCAAACAAGCCAAACCAATAGAGTACAAGCCAAACCGATAGAGTACAAGCCAAACCGATAGAGTACAAGCCAAACCGATAGAGTACAAGCCAAACCGATAGAGTACAAGCCAAACCGATAGAGTACAAGCCAAACCGATAGAGAGTACAAGCCAAACCGATAGAGTACAAGCCAAACCGATAGAGTACAAGCCAAACCGATAGAGTACAAGCCAAACCGATAGAGTACAAGCCAAACCGATAGAGTACAAGCCAAACCGATAGAGTACAAGCCAAACCGATAGAGTACAAGCCAAACCGATAGAGTACAAGCCAAACCGATAGAGTACAAGCCAAACCGATAGAGTACAAGCCAAACCGATAGAGTACAAGCCAACCGATAGAGTACAAGCCAAACCGATAGAGTACAAGCCAAACCGATAGAGTACAAGCCAAACCGATAGAGTACAAGCCAAACCGATAGAGTACAAGCCAAACCGATAGAGTACAAGCCAAACCGATAGAGTACAAGCCAAACCGATAGAGTACAAGCCAAACCGATAGAGTACAAGCCAAACCGATAGAGTACAAGCCAAACCGATAGAGTACAAGCCAAACCGATAGAGTACAAGCCAAACCGATAGAGTACAAGCCAAACCGATAGAGTACAAGCAAACCGATAGAGTACAAGCCAAACCGATAGAGTACAAGCCAAACCGATAGAGTACAAGCCAAACCGATAGAGTACAAGCCAAAAACCGATAGAGTACAAGCCAAACCGATAGAGTACAAGCCAAACCGATAGAGTACAAGCCAAACCGATAGAGTACAAGCCAAACCGATAGAGTACAAGCCAAACCGATAGAGTACAAGCCAAACCGATAGAGTACCAAGCCAAACCGACCGATAGAGTACAAGCCAAACCGATAGAGTACAAGCCAAACCGATAGAGTACAAGCCAAACCGATAGAGTACAAGCCAAACCGATAGAGTACAAGCCAAACCGATAGAGTACAAGCCAAACCGATAGAGTACAAGCCAAACCGATAGAGTACAAGCCAAACCGATAGAGTACAAGCCAAACCGATAGAGTACAAGCCAAACCGATAGAGTACAAGCCAAACCGATAGAGTACAAGCCAAACCGATAGAGTACAAGCCAAACCGATAGAGTACAAGCCAAACCGATAGAGTACAAGCCAAACCGATAGAGTACAAGCCAAACCGATAGAGTAAAGCCAAACCGATAGAGTACAAGCCAAACCGATAGAGTACAAGCCAAACCGATAGAGTACAAGCCAAACCGATAGAGTACAAGCCAAACCGATAGAGTACAAGCCAAACCGATAGAGTACAAGCCAAACCGATAGAGTACAAGCCAAACCGATAGAGTACAAGCCAAACCGATAGAGTACAAGCCAAACCGATAGAGTACAAGCCAAACCGATAGAGTACAACAAACCGATAGAGTACAAGCCAAACCGATAGAGTACAAGCCAAACCGATAGAGTACAAGCCAAACCGATAGAGTACAAGCCAAACCGATAGAGTACAAGCCAAACCGATAGAGTACAAGCCAAACCGATAGAGTACAAGCCAAACCGATAGAGTACAAGCCAAACCGATAGAGTACAAGCCAAACCGATAGAGTACAAGCCAAACCGATAGAGTACAAGCCAAACCGATAGAGTACAAGCCAAACCGATAGAGTACAAGCCAAACCGATAGAGTACAAGCCAAACCGATAGAGTACAAGCCAAACCGATAGAGTACAAGCCAAACCGATAGAGTACAAGCCAAACCGATAGAGTACAAGCCAAACCGATAGAGTACAAGCCAAACCGATAGAGTACAAGCCAAACCGATAGAGTACAAGCCAAACCGATAGAGTACAAGCCAAACCGATAGAGTACAAGCCAAACCGATAGAGTACAAAGCAAACCGATAGATAGAGTACAAACCGATAGAGTACAAAGCTAAAACCGATAGAGTACAAGCCAAACCGATAGAGTACAAGCCAAACCGATAGAGTACAAGCCAAACCGATAGAGTACAAGCCAAACCGATAGAGTACAAGCCAAACCGATAGAGTAGAGTACAAGCCAAACCGATAGAGTACAAGCCAAACCGATAGAGTACAAGCCAAACCGATAGAGTACAGCCAAAAACCGATAGAGTACAAGCCAAACCGATAGAGTACAAGCCAAACCGATAGAGTACAAGCCAAACCGATAGAGTACAAGCCAAACCGATAGAGTACAAGCCAAACCGATAGAGTACAAGCCAAACCGATAGAGTACAAGCCAAACCGATAGAGTACAAGCCAAACCGATAGAGTACAAGCCAAACCGATAGAGTACAAGCCAAACCGATAGAGTACAAACAAACCGATAGAGTACAAGCCAAACCGATAGAGTACAAGCCAAACCGATAGAGTACAAGCCAAACCGATAGAGTACAAGCCAAACCGATAGAGTACAAGCCAAAACCGATAGAGTACAAGCCAAACCGATAGAGTACAAGCCAAAACCGATAGAGTACAAGCCAAACCGATAGAGTACAAGCCAAACCGATAGAGTACAAGCCAAAACCGATAGAGTACAAGCCAAACCGATAGAGTACAAGCCAAACCGATAGAGTACAAGCCAAACCGATAGAGTACAAGCCAAACCGATAGAGTACAAGCCAAACCGATAGAGTACAAGCCAAACCGATAGAGTACAAGCCAAACCGATAGAGTACAAGCCAAACCGATAGAGTACAAGCCAAAACCGATAGAGTACAAGCCAAACCGATAGAGTACAAGCCAAACCGATAGAGTACAAGCCAAACCGATAGAGTACAAGCCAAACCGATAGAGTACAAGCCAAACCGATAGAGTACAAGCCAAACCGATAGAGTACAAGCCAAACCGATAGAGTACAAGCCAAACCGATAGAGTACAAGCCAAACCGATAGAGTACAAGCCAAACCGATAGAGTACAAGCCAAACCGATAGAGTACAAGCCAAACCGATAGAGTACAAGCCAAACCGATAGAGTACAAGCAAACCGATAGAGTACAAGCCAAACCGATAGAGTACAAGCCAAACCGATAGAGTACAAGCCAAACCGATAGAGTACAAGCCAAACCGATAGAGTACAAAGCCAAACCGATAGAGTACAAGCCAAACCGATAGAGTACAAGCCAAAGATAGAGTACAAGCCAAACCGATAGAGTACAAGCCAAACCGATAGAGTACAAGCCAAACCGATAGAGTACAAGCCAAACCGATAGAGTACAAGCCAAACCGATAGAGTACAAGCCAAACCGATAGAAACCGATAGAGTACAAGCCAAAAACCGATAGAGTACAAGCCAAACCGATAGAGTACAAGCCAAACCGATAGAGTACAAGCCAAACCGATAGAGTACAAGCCAAACCGATAGAGTACAAGCCAAACCGATAGAGTACAAGCCAAACCGATAGAGTACAAGCCAAACCGATAGAGTAGAAGCCAAACCAAAACCAAACCGAGAGTACAAGCCAAACCGATAGAGTACAAGCCAAACCGATAGAGTACAAGCCAAACCGATAGAGTACAAGCCAAACCGATAGAGTACAAGCCAAACCGATAGAGTACAAGCCAAACCGATAGAGTAGAACAGAATTGGCGAATTTCGCCACAATAGGCCTATACATTGAGCTTTTTAAGTTGTGAAGGCACTAAAAATAGCAATACAAAACGGAACGAATTCACCGAAAGCACCTAAAGTAGGTCTACAAAGAAAACTCGAGGTAATGGATAGAATGGGAGTTCAAAAAATTTATGAGAAAGAAAAAATCCTAAAATTCGCGAACCAGAGTCGTCCATTTCTAGAGAACCAGTTTGATGACGGAGATCAAAGAAAAGTTAATTAGCCTATCTTATCCAAGCGAGACTTGGACAACAAATCTACCAACCTAAAAGAAACGACTAACCCTGTCTCAATCGACACGACGCCCAAGAATTGTAACACTATTAGCGTGGGAATCGGCTGACATTTTATTTTGCCAGCATTTCCAACGGCATTAGATGAGACCAACATGGGCCACATGGGCTTTTAAATACGGGCCCCAGAAGGAATATGGATTCTATACGGGCTCCATGTGGGAATGCTTGCAGAGATATCATAATTTTTTACAATCACGCAGTCTATTCTGCAACAAGCGATTGCGATATGGACTGAGACTCAAGCCTATGTTTTAGAGAATTTCGTCAGTCTTGTTCGTCAGTGTCGAACCAATAACAAAACAACGTGGTCATATAAAACTTAACTTAAAATAACAGCAGTCAGACTCATACTGTCATAGGATAATAACCAATGGCATTCCTCAACATGAACTAGAGTACTAGACCTACACTGTATGTGGTGTAACAATTCTCCCACTATACAGAATTCGACGCCTCTGATAAGACAGGCCATAGCCCTCCCGCACCTCGAAATACGATTGACACTCCGACAATAATGTTACAGACGATCTGAAGTTTCCGAGCAACACATTCATTGCTTCTACACAGACTCAAATCGGGCATCGATAATGCAATCCAATCGTCCAAGCGCTGAGGTAATAAGGTCGAACTTGCGTTTTCGTTGATCGCATTTTCTGTATTTTCTGATTGCTTTCTGTTTGGGATGGGGAGGGAGAGGGAGAGGGCTTCAAATAATGCTCCGCACAGGCAATCAAGTCCGTGAATACAATTATGCTGATCTATATTATGGGCTTACGTCCTACTCGGTCGATAAGTAGACGGTCAAAATTGCAAACGAATCAAACAAAGATGCAATTCATTTCTTTCTAATTGGCATTCCTCAACATGAACTGCATTAATCTATTTTATCTCATCTATAGGCCTATACAACTGTTGATGAGCCTACATAAGAATGAGATGGGCTTTTCTGGCTACAGACATTGGAAGGTTTCGTGTGCAAATCAGTTCCGTCTGCAGGTTTACGACAGTAGGTAATAAAGGTAATAAGGTCGAACTGGTTCTTCCCCGTTGGGTGTTAGCGGTACGCTGTTGCCAGGCTCATCCTGGTCGCGAACCAGGATATGAGCCTGGTTCGTGACCACGCTCATCCTGCGCTGAGGTTTGCCAGACGGATTCAATCTTTAAAGTAGGCTAACTCTAAATCGTTGAATTTTATAGAGAGAAGTTTTCGTTCGTTTGGCTAAAACAAAAAATAAGTAATTTGTGTTTTTAAATGTTGAAAGCAAACAAATTATTCACAATGAGGAAAAAAATTCATTTTAGTTCACGCTGAGTTATACAAAACTTTTAAATCGGTCAAACCATTTTGCTTAAAATAGGCCTAGGCCTATATTTTAATCGCAATTTTTAATTACAAATTTTATTATAGGGGCCTAGGCCAACACATGTTTAATTATTCTCATTTTGAATTATAAAAATGGGTCAATAAGGCATAAATCTAGTCTCGGCAAATGTTTTGTATTGCAAATAGATTTTGCAATAATATCGAATTAGCCGCGACTTTTCTCGCCAAGCAGAACATCAGGAATCTTCATTATTTTCCAATAAAGACAAATTTATCTCGATTTTGAACATTCTGTGTGTGAAAAGTCACATGCCGTAATAAATGCTACGCCGAAAGGCACAGGTGATGCATAGTTTTGGTGTTAGTGTAGGCGCAAACGGTAATCTTGTTGCGCTCAAACCGTCTAGATATGCGAAAAGGAGGCATATGAATAACTTTGCGCTTCTTGTGTCGGTCCGCGAACCCTCAGTTGCCGGTCCGCAAAGTGAGGCAAAATACTGGTCAAATTGTCTCGGAATCAAAAATTGATACCACCATATTTTGCATATAAATTAAAAAATTTTGTTCTGCGAGCAAATGTATTTCAGCTAGGCTATTAAGCCTATTGTAAACTAAAACTAGAAATTGTGCTCGTAACATTTACGTAACATTTTGGACCCTCAATTTGATACCGGATGTGACTTATGCCCTTCGTCTTTAATAACTTGGACACTGCTTCCGTGAACAGAAATTAAACACGTCTGCTTCTAGATTCGAAATTGTAAGTTTAATTCTAATATATTATTAAATTGAAAATTATAGCAATGAAAAGTAATAAATATAGTAATAAACAGCACTATAGCATGTTCCAAGTTTTGTTTTATGATCTACTTTATTAAATGTTATATTAAAGATAATTAAATCTAATACAAATCTAAAATATATGAGCTATTAGCCTATAAGCTTATGTTTAAAACCAGGTTATCAGGCTGATAGTCAGTAGAACTATTTTTATATATATCTTCGTTTAATAAAACAGACTGACAAACCGCAGTGAGTTACATAATGGAAAGGCCGACGAATCTTACATAATTATGGGGTACAGTTGCAGAGGGTTCTTTGCCGTTCATTGAAAAGCCTAAACTAGAATATGTAATATACTATGTAGCCTAGGCTATAATTATACTACCGTAATTTATAAAGAATTCTAGGTATGAAATTTCTGTCGTCTTTTATGGGAAGTTGGAAGGGGTGAGACCTGGGGCGCATGTTGTAATGGCGCTGAGCAGTGGGCGGAAAGAGTCTCCGCAAGACGTGCGCGTCATTTTCTGTTACCGGGGTACCGCTCTCAACAGACGCGCGTTAGCGGCCTCCGCCATCACCGTGAGTCACGGTGAGTGGCTCGATGTCGGATGGGCAATGGAGTCATAGAATTGGCTAAACATGCATTTAAATCAATTTTAATACATATTTGAGGAATTTAGGATTTTAGGAATCTAGGTGATCGAAAAAGAAAAACAATAAATTGGGCACCGCTCCTTCTGCAGTGGGAAAATTCCTGCAGGAAAAATAATGTTTTTACAATTTTTCTTTACTTTAATTAGGCCTACTTAATTCACCATTTGTATTGTAATGCCTTGTGCATTATGTGCAAACGGTATGCTCTGCTAACATTTTTGTTCATCTATTTTAAGACACGCGAGGAGAACGAGATGTTGCTACTTCCAGTTTTCTTTATTTACTTTCCGCTATGAATTCATCTATTTCGATTTTAACAAAAGCTGTGGTACTTTACTGCGACAAGTTCACTTAATTAATGCAGTAATGTCGAAAGCCTCACTCGTCTCTGACTTGTAGTGTGACGAGTATCAATGGTCGACCAAAGGACAGCCCTATTTGTTATTATTATTATTATTGTAGTAGGCTATTGAGCTTGATGCGACAAAGTGATGTGTTCAACTTTAGGTTGAACACAGCACTTCTAATTTCGCAGTTTACGGGACTTGGATCTCCACCGGACATCGCTTTCTGATGTGACGCAGCGCACGCAGCTTAAGAGCAGCGCTTCAAAAATTTGGAGTTTACGATTACGAAGTTGTTTCCACATTGTCGAATCCCTGAGCGTAAGCTGCTCTGCTTTTTAAACTGTGTTGTTAGATTAAATCATCGATTCATCGCTGCATCCGGAGACTAAGTTCACCAGTATGCCAGTGACCTTCAGCTCGACCTGACATGTCACTAGCTATAACTGCGTCCAATTGCAGGCAACGGCGACGCAAGTGCAGGCTAGGATGTCTTCAAAGTTGAAGAGACAAGAGTTAAGTTTACACTAGAATGATAGGCCTATCAAAGAAATGACCGAACGAAATGGACTACGCAGCGAATTCCATCGCTTTGGACCAGTTACGGAGAATGCCCGATAGCCTAACCCTGTTCCGGTGCGAGACACAGCAAGAGTAACAGTATCAATTGACCAGGAGTCGGCTTGTTGTCATTCGTGGCAGCCTCTGAAGGATGTAAAGGAAAAAACAATCATATCTAAGACGGCGGCCATCGTGCAGGCTGATTGCAAGTGGCTTCATAGGTCACCAGTATGCCAGTGACCTTGTTCATAGGTCTGTTGAATCTGTAGCCTTTTGAATTACGACGATGGTTAGTATAGGCCTACAACTGAGAATCAATTATGTCGAAGCATATGAGTTAACAATTGATCGTTAAGCATGTTATTACTAATTAGGCCTACGATTTTTACGTTGAAGATCTGTTATTCTATCAGTCTGCTTAAAAGGAACTTATATACTGTCAAATGTGCTGAGCTCACTTTCACAGGCTACATTCGTTTTTAAGTTGCAACCCGAGCACGTTGTTCCGATGACTCATCTTAAATGAAAAATTGGTAATTCGATCTCTGTGAAGATGTACTGTATTGTAATGCAATGTAAATCGCCGAGGTTTCTTATCGTCATAGAGAAGCCGCGTTAGGGAGACCCACTTTATTCACCGGTGCTTATTTAAGTTAAACAAGTCTGCACAAGACAGTTTAATGATATATGGTCGAAATATAGAGAGGCCAAGTTAACAGACCCAGTGAGATGTTCTAGCGAAAAATGTTTAAAGTATAGTGGATATTAGAGGAGTGGTGACAGAAGTTAGTCCGGATAGAACGGTGTGAAGAGTTCTTATCGAGTTTAGAATTAATTGTTGCACTAGAATGTGCAGGAGGAGAGGCGAGTCCATAAACTCTTACACGTGGAGGATAAGCGAACTGTGGTAATTCTGTCTTTAGTTTGTTCCAGAGAGGTTTTTATTCATTTGTTTAACGTCGTCTTCTGACATCAAAGGCCGTTGACGATAGAGAGTTGACGCAGCGCAGATTAAAGAACGGCCACATTTGAGATAGGAATCATCTGAAGAACACGAAGAAGGTACGAGGCACAACGAGAACATCGAAGTGGTTGGATATTGATTATGTGTGAAAATAGCACGGATCTATTATTACGGAGAACCTATGGCAAATTGAACGCAAATGAACACACAGGAGACGGTTAACATATTATAATTACATGACTACGTTGGCCATTAAGCATGCCACAATACTCTCTGTGCCTTCTGTCTATGACACGTTCTATGCACCTTCATCTGTATTCGCTCATATACACACATCGATTTCAAAGACAATCCCAAATTCAAAATAAGCATGAGGCTCACGTTACATTCTGAATAGGTTAACACTATTTAGTTACATAAACTGTCTGTGTGGAAACAGAACGCAGACATTGTGTCCTACAGCCAGACACGAATCTGGAAAAGACTGCATTAAAAATGTCTAATTATAGGGCACCCGTTGTCGTCTGAATAGTACGGCAACGCATTCAATTAGCGCAGAGCAGAAAATAAGCAGCTTATTTGCACACACATTCAAAGTATGGGACAGATAATGTGGCCGCCAGATGTGTCCGTCTGTCAGAGGAGACTAAGCGACGACCTTCGACTTCATGGCCATGTCCATCTGGTGGGTCCGGATGCTATACTGAAGCCGCCTCTGTCGTAGACACTCCCCAAACGAATCCTTGCAGGTGCGAAGCGTCGCTGCTATCAGCCAAGACACAGAGTTGCGCTTCGACGGCGGCGCGGGAAACGGACGACGCATCACGTGACGACGACGACGACGCCGAACCACGTGACGGTTATTGGCGCCCTCTGTCGATGATGACAAGTGGTGGCTGTTGTGTCCGGAAGCTTCGTCGATTTGTTGCACCGAGTCTGTTGCGGACAACGCACCCTTCTCGACAGCCAGGCCATCGTCTGCAAGAGAGAAGACACGGAGATGGTAAAAATCAAAAGAATGCCAAAAGGATTTCGCTTTATTAACTTCTGAAGGGCTTCTCGGTTTCCTGCGCTCTCTCTCTTAGAGGCATATAAAATTCATATAAAATTATTATGAAATGGAGCACCAGATCTGCAGTAACTACAGCGCTTTAGGGTATAGGTGCAAGGTATGCTATGAGGCCATAATTATTATGGCCTACTGCAGCATCTTAGCTCCGTTATTATGTCCTATCACGTTCAGCCACTTCAGCGTTTCCCTGTCGATAACTGAATTAAAAGCACGCTATTCATTCATTCCACTTCGCTAATTTCCGATGCAAATAAGCTGCGGTTGATCGATCTAAGCAACAGTCATGCAGTTATCGGGTGATTCTGGTTGAATGGCTGCCCTAAGAAGACTGCAGCTGTAGGCTTTAACTCCAGCGTCTCGCATGTCGTTGTGTGTGTGTGTGTGTGTGTGACTGGCTGTGTGTGTGTGTGTGTGTGTGTGGCTGGTGTGGCTGGCTGTGTGTGTGTGTGTGTGGCTGGTGTGGCTGGCTGTGCGTGTGTGTGTGTGTGTGTGCGTGTGTGTGGATGGGTGTGGGTTGGGGTGGATGGGTGGTTGATGGTTGGGTGCTTCTGCATTTCTTGTTAGAGATTTTCATAGCATGCCCCCAGCAGTTTTAAAGGTCCAACACAAACACCACTTTATCTTTATGTAGACACTGTTTTGCGCTAGGTGGACAGGCAATGCAACCCAAACTCCCAAAGACTCAAAGCCGGATTAACCAATTGGTATAAAATGTGGGACGATCGACTTAGCTTGAAAGTCAAAGTCGTTTGAACTGTTACAGACCAATGACCTCATTGACCTGTTAGTTCATATTTCAGAGTGTCGGACATGAATGATGCAGTCTTTAATTTCTGTTCGAAGGTCTATTTAGGTTTGCCAGAAGTCTTTTTTGCACCATGATTTGCGAAGAAGTTTCAAATGAGATACACAACAGCTAGGTCTATGTTTTAACCTTAAGTAAGTAGGCCTAAATAAGAATCAGCAGGGCTGGCTTTAGGTGTAAACGGATGATATGCAGTGTCCATAGAGCGTCACAATTTAGGAAGCCATTTGCAAAAAAATTCTTTTATATTTTCATGTTTTTCAATCACTTTTCAATGATTACAGTGTTTTGCATGGCTTAATTAAAAACTAAGGTGAGATGGGACTGGAACGTCAAAGTACATAGACCTACTTTGACTGGAGTGTCATTAAGGCGATTTTAATTAGGTGGGGTCGGGAGCGCCAAAATGCATGCTTTGCCTGCCATGGAGCGTCATCTGAGGCTAAGCAGCCCTGAGCATCACAGCAGACACTGAAAATTAAGAATCCTGGGATCAATAGATATTAAGTTTAGTTAAGTAAAATAATTCCATGAGCAAATTAGGCCTACTTAATTCACCATTTGTATTGTAATGCCTTGTGCATTATGTGCAAACGATATGCTCTGCTAACATTTTTGTTCATCTATTTTAAGACACGCGAGGAGAACGAGAACGAGATGTTGCTACTTCCAGTTTTTCTTTATTTACTTTCCGCTATGAATTCATCTATTTCGATTTTAACAAAAGCTGTGGTACTTTACTGCGACAAGTTCACTTAATTAATGCAGTAATGTCGAAAGCCTCACTCGTCTCTGACTTGTAGCGTGACGAGTATCAATGGTCGACCAAAGGACAGCCCTATTTGTTATTATTATTATTATTGTAGTAGGCTATTGAGCTTGATGCGACAAAGTGATGTGTTCAATTTAGGTTG
The DNA here is from genome assembly GCA_020284085.1 of Aporrectodea caliginosa. Classification (NCBI taxonomy): domain Eukaryota; kingdom Metazoa; phylum Annelida; class Clitellata; order Crassiclitellata; family Lumbricidae; genus Aporrectodea; species Aporrectodea caliginosa. Next base: position 184,722 of record JACEVL010001077.1, read on the forward strand.
AACACAGCACTTCTAATTTCGCAGTTTACCGGACTTGGATCTCCACCGGACATCGCTTTCTCTGATGTGACGCAGCGCACGCAGCTTAAGAGCAGCGCTTCAAAAATTTGGAGTTTACGATTACGAAGTTGTTTCCACATTGTCGAATCCCTGAGCGTAAGCTGCTCTGCTTTTTAAACTGTGTTGTTAGATTAAATCATCGATTCATCGCTGCATCCGGAGACTAAGTTCACCAGTATGCCAGTGACCTTCAGCTCGACCTGACATGTCACTAGCTATAACTGCGTCCAATTGCAGGCAACGGCGACGCAAGTGCAGGCTAGGATGTCTTCAAAGTTGAAGAGACAAGAGTTAAGTTTACACTAGAATGATAGGCCTATCAAAGAAATGACCGAACGAAATGGACTACGCAGCGAATTCCATCGCTTTGGACCAGTTACGGAGAATGCCCGATAGCCTAACCCTGTTCCGGTGCGAGACACAGCAAGAGTAACAGTATCAATTGACCAGGAGTCGGCTTGTTGTCATTCGTGGCAGCCTCTGAAGGATGTAAAGGAAAAAACAATCATATCTAAGACGGCGGCCATCGTGCAGGCTGATTGCAAGTGGCTTCATAGGTCACCAGTATGCCAGTGACCTTGTTCATAGGTCTGTTGAATCTGTAGCCTTTTGAATTACGACGATGGTTAGTATAGGCCTACAACTGAGAATCAATTATGTCGAAGCATATGAGTTAACAATTGATCGTTAAGCATGTTATTACTAATTAGGCCTACGATTTTTACGTTGAAGATCTGTTATTCTATCAGTCTGCTTAAAAGGAACTTATATACTGTCAAATGTGCTGAGCTCACTTTCACAGGCTACATTCGTTTTTAAGTTGCAACCCGAGCACGTTGTTCCGATGACTCATCTTAAATGAAAAATTGGTAATTCGATCTCTGTGAAGATGTACTGTATTGTAATGCAATGTAAATCGCCGAGGTTTCTTATCGTCGTAGAGAAGCCGCGTTAGGGAGACCCACTTTATTCACCAGTGCTTATTTAAGTTAAACAAGTCTGCACAAGACAGTTTAATGATATATGGTCGAAATATAGAGAGGCCAAGTTAACAGACCCAGTGAGATGTTCTAGCGAAAAATGTTTAAAGTATAGTGGATATTAGAGGAGTGGTGACAGAAGTTAGTCCGGATAGAACGGTGTGAAGAGTTCTTATCGAGTTTAGAATTAATTGTTGCACTAGAATGTGCAGGAGGAGAGGCGAGTCCATAGACTCTTACACGTGGAGGATAAGCGAACTGTGGTAATTCTGTCTTTAGTTTGTTCCAGAGAGGTTTTTATTCATTTGTTTAACGTCGTCTTCTGACATCAAAGGCCGTTGACGATAGAGAGTTGACGCAGCGCAGATTAAAGAACGGCCACATTTGAGATAGGAATCATCTGAAGAACACGAAGAAGGTACGAGGCACAACGAGAACATCGAAGTGGTTGGATATTGATTATGTGTGAAAATAGCACGGATCTATTATTACGGAGAACCTATGGCAAATTGAACGCAAATGAACACACAGGAGACGGTTAACATATTATAATTACATGACTACGTTGGCCATTAAGCATGCCACAATACTCTCTGTGCCTTCTGTCTATGACACGTTCTATGCACCTTCATCTGTATTCGCTCATATACACACATCGATTTCAAAGACAATCCCAAATTCAAAATAAGCATGAGGCTCACGTTACATTCTGAATAGGTTAACACTATTTAGTTACATAAACTGTCTGTGTGGAAACAGAACGCAGACATTGTGTCCTACAGCCAGACACGAATCTGGAAAAGACTGCATTAAAAATGTCTAATTATAGGGCACCCGTTGTCGTCTGAATAGTACGGCAACGCATTCAATTAGCGCAGAGCAGAAAATAAGCAGCTTATTTGCACACACATTCAAAGTATGGGACAGATAATGTGGCCGCCAGATGTGTCCGTCTGTCAGAGGAGACTAAGCGACGACCTTCGACTTCATGGCCATGTCCATCTGGTGGGTCCGGATGCTATACTGAAGCCGCCTCTGTCGTAGACACTCCCCAAACGAATCCTTGCAGGTGCGAAGCGTCGCTGCTATCAGCCAAGACACAGAGTTGCGCTTCGACGGCGGCGCGGGAAACGGACGACGCATCACGTGACGACGACGACGACGCCGAACCACGTGACGGTTATTGGCGCCCTCTGTCGATGATGACAAGTGGTGGCTGTTGTGTCCGGAAGCTTCGTCGATTTGTTGCACCGAGTCTGTTGCGGACAACGCACCCTTCTCGACAGCCAGGCCATCGTCTGCAAGAGAGAAGACACGGAGATGGTAAAAATCAAAAGAATGCCAAAAGGATTTCGCTTTATTAACTTCTGAAGGGCTTCTCGGTTTCCTGCGCTCTCTCTCTTAGAGGCATATAAAATTCATATAAAATTATTATGAAATGGAGCACCAGATCTGCAGTAACTACAGCGCTTTAGGGTATAGGTGCAAGGTATGCTATGAGGCCATAATTATTATGGCCTACTGCAGCATCTTAGCTCCGTTATTATGTCCTATCACGTTCAGCCACTTCAGCGTTTCCCTGTCGATAACTGAATTAAAAGCACGCTATTCATTCATTCCACTTCGCTAATTTCCGATGCAAATAAGCTGCGGTTGATCGATCTAAGCAACAGTCATGCAGTTATCGGGTGATTCTGGTTGAATGGCTGCCCTAAGAAGACTGCAGCTGTAGGCTTTAA